>JAOQGH010000051.1:47115455-47274142 GCA_025769975.1 Gallinago jamesoni
GCATGAGGTATTTGAGAACCACATGAAAATCTAACACCTCTTTTACTTGAAGAAAAGGAAAAAAAAAACCACACTTAATTTCTCTTTAGACAGCAGCTCTCATGCTGGGAAAGTTTGTCTCAGGCACAGCAGTCAAAGCTCCTCACTTGACCATGGGTAGCTGCTGAGGAGGAAGGGTCCAGCAGCACCCCAAAAAGATGTCCCCACTTTTAGGCAGCTCTTGGAGAGAGCAACCTCTTTGTAGAGAACTTGCACACCTTTACCTGCTTGAGCATTTACTAAGGACTTATTTTAAGCCCAAGTAACAGAAAAATCCTCTCCCTGCTCGCTCTGGCTCCTCTGGCACCATGTGGGCAGCTGAGAGGTGAACGGGAGATGAACTATGAGATGACTTACTCGGGTAGCAGGGAGGATGAAGGAGTAGTTTGAATCCTAGCCCAAATCCTGAGCTCTGTGGGCTTGACATAAGCATTTAAGCCTTTGCTTGGGATCTGGTGATAGAAGAGAGCTGGAAAGCACAATTCTTTTGTGGTTAAAGGTCCTTTTGTCGGTCCATAAATCCAGAGGGAGGTCTGTTTATTCTGTTTACTGCAGTTACCTAACCTGTGAGCCTCCGTGTAAATCATGGCAAGCCGTGATTTAGAGGGGAGCTGGTCTCCCTGTGGTGTGTGCACTGTGTCCCTGCCCAGACCCCCACGCAGGCAGCGTGCTCCTCCAGAAGCTGGGAGATAAGAGCAATAAAAGCCACAGCTCTCTCTCTCCAGTACCACTACCGCTTCATTTTTTTTTGGCATGATCATGTATTGCTGCTAAGTGATGGAAAGAGGAACCTGGGCCCAAATTATTTTTTTTTTTTTTGATGTGTGTGTCCTTATTTTTAGGAAGCAGCAGGAATTTCTCAGGGCTCCCTGGCTGCTATGTCCCATTTCCACCCTGTAACCCTCAGGGATGTCCGAGCATCACTATCTGATGGGGCTTGGCCAGACTAGGAGGTGGCCAGGCTGATAACCCCCTGCGGGTGCCCGGCGTGGGCAGCTGGTAGCCCAACCTTCCTCACCTGAGAGGTGCTGACTCCCCGGAGCCAAAATCGGCTGCCAGATAAGGGAGTGACTCCCAGATAATGGCGCCAGCTGCTCCATATGAGCCCCCCGGGGAAAACTGCCTGTGTTATCTGTCCGCAGAGCATGGGGAGCGAGAGGAAGAAGAGGGTTCAGGCAACTTAAGGGGAAAAAAATCACCTTGAAACCCCCACCCTGGCACACCAGGTTTGGACACTCAGGTTTGGTGATGGAGGAGGGATGATGCAAAGCTGGAAGATGGTAGTCAGGGAGCCCCCTCTCCCAGGGGGAGTGAGTCCCCAGCCTGGCGGGGTCCTCGCTTCCCACAGCCCAGGCTCTGTCCTCCAGGGTCCCTTCAGCCCCTTCCTCGACCTCCTCCCGCCCACCTCCATTAAGCAGCCTCAGGATTCCCTTGGCCTTCTCCGTTAGGATGTTGCTGCCAGTTTTGATGCTAACCATTGCGCTCCCCCGAGCCCCCCCTCCTATTTCCAGGCTGGAGCAGCGCAAGGGGGGAATCAGCCCGGGTCCTCGCTGTTTAGTCTACCGATCAGATTGGTGACGAGGAGTCTAGCAGCTGGCAGAAAGCACTTTTATAATTGCTCAGATGCTGGCTTTGAGCTGTTTGCCCAGTGGATCTTTCTTTCATTAAATCCAAAGGCAGGGGGAAGGGGAGGATGATTGGCGGGGGGGGGTGGGTGAAAAATGTTGCATCCCCAGCATGGAAGTCTGGGCAGCTGGAGAAGGGCTTTCTGCTTGAGCTCAAATGCAGAGAGATTTGGGGTGCTGGTCACTGGGAAAAGAAGTCAAGAGGTAATTGGGAAAAGCACAGCATCCTCTGGGAAGGCTAGGTTGGCTCACTCCACCTTCAGGTTGGAGCATCCTTGGCTGAAAAGGTGGACAGGCAGCACATGGCTCTGGGTGTGCAGATGTGCATACAGATGTGCGTGTGTGTTTAGTGGCCCCTTGCAGGGCAGATGAGGGTCCAAGAATCCCCAGCCTGGGGTAGCTTGGTCCCTCCAGCCCAGCCACGATGCAGCATCATGTCCTGCCTTGACTTCAAGGCTTGAAAGGTTGAGGAGCCTGCGTCCCACATCCAGCAATGGATGGACCTTATTTGCTGGAGCCCAGAGCTGTGTTTTGGTGCAAATCAGATGGCAGAGTGCTTTGCTGCACACAGCATCATCGAGAGGCACACCGGGGTTGGTGTGTGCCGAAGGGAGAGGCCAGGTGGACAAACCTCACTCGAAGCCAGCGAGAGGTTTGTCTGGCTTCAGCTCAGGTGTGCACTCGAGTAAGTTGTCAAAGCAAGCGACCTAGGGGTGGTCTTCAAGGCATTGGGGTTCCTTCTTTGAACACCAATCAAAGTGAGTCCCGCAGGGCTCCGGGCTGCTCTCTTGGGACAGGATGGAGACGCTCGGAGGAGTCAGCGCAGCAGCAGGGATGACGAAGGGGACAGCCTGACCTGGCCAAAGAGATGGGATTTGTTTTCTCTAGAAAGCTGGAGATGGAGGGGAACATGATAAGAGCCTCCCAAGACCTCCGAGACAACAGTGATCAATTGGTCTCAGGGTCTGCTGGATCTGGGCCAAGATGTAATCAACTTAATTTGCAGGGAGAAAGCTCAAAGGTTAGATATTAAGACAAATGATTCGGGCACAGTAGGAGGACAGTCAAGCCTGGCACAGGTTACGTGAAGGGTATTTTAAAACTGAGCTGGACAAGGCTGTGTGGGGAACAGTCAGGTGTAGGCATGAGGCTTGGAAGGACCTTAATTCCCTGAGCTTGGTGGCCAGGCATGGGACAGGCAGCCGTGCCGTGCACTGAGGACACCCCTGTCCTGCATCCCCAGCCATCCCCATTCCAGTGGCTCCAACTGTCTCCAAATTGGCTGGACAGGCTCAACCTAAACCATCCAGCCCTCTGTGACAGCACAGCCTGGACCTTTCAATGTCCCCTCACCAGCTCCTGCCCTGTGGTGGGACGGGGACCAGTGAGACCTCCCCAAGCCCTCCCACGCCCCAAAACACTGCTCTGGAGGTGTCATTTTGAAGCCCGATAGAGGGAAGCTCAGAGGCTTTTAGACACTTACAAGCAATTTTACAGGAGTTTTCTAAGCCTTGTTTTGGGCTGGTGCCTTTTGGCATTTTAAAGAGAAAAATTATGAGGGGGCTGAGGCTTATTAAAATCCCAAACTCGACCACTCCTGCAAAAACAACCCTGCTCGTTTCAGGCTGGCTTTTATGGCTCTTGTACGTGTGTGTGATAAAAACTGACTGGGGCTATTGCCATATCCCAAACCGCATGTTCACGAGTGTGTTAGTGATTTGCTGAAGCACTCCGACTCGGGAAATGTTTCATTCAAAGAGAGAGGGTGGGGAACGCTGCTCGTTTGGCCCTTCAATGGCTATTTTCACGTGAAGTTAGATCTCACGTTAAATAAGCAGAATTAATCAAGATTAGTAAAAAGAAAAGCACTTTCCTCCCTATTTGGAGGGTGGCTTCGAGGTTGCAAGGAGCTTGCCATGCTCCGTAGCCACCAGCTGCTGCAGGAAAACTCCCAAATCCTGTATCTCCCCAAGCCCGTGCTCCTGCCTGTGTTCTTTTGGTCGGTGCCTGCTGTCTGCTGGTGACTAAGGAGGTTTATCTGCAGGGCTTTGCAATCAAAGGGCTGCGATAGGCAGGGGAGGATTAACCCCAGAAGGGGAGGAAAATCCCTCGCCGGCCTCCTGCCCCGTACATCAAACGCAGCGATCCCACGGCTAATCTGCAGCGCAGCCCGGCAGTTAATCACGGAGGAGCCCAAGCCTTTGAGATGGAGGAGACCTGAGATCTGGCTCCTCCAGCCCCCGGCTGGGCCAGGATGGGACCCTCCATGCCTCAGGACTCCCGCTGCCGCCCATCACCCTCCTCTGGGCTGCTCTCCTGAGTTCTCCCACACCAGACCCCGTTGGGGCTGGGTGCCCAATTGGCATGGCTTTTCGTGCAGAGGGAAACCAATGGGATGTTTTGTCCCACAGCTGTGGGACAGGTTGGGGACGGGGTGTCAGACAGGGATGCTCCTGCTGCCCAGCCTCCCATCCCACCCGGCCGTGGCAGCTCCAGCCCCTCGGCAGCCCGCTGAGCGCTCCTTGGCCCCACCGCTGTGGGGATCAGGTGCAGGGTGGCCCAAGGACCAGGCGGGACGTTGGCTCCATCTGTTGACAGGCAGACATTGAAGCAGCGGTGGGATGGGAGAGCTGCTCCGCGCTGCTGGGATGCAGTGCAGGCAGTACTGGGATGCAGTGCTGGGATGCAGTGCAGGCAGTGCTGGGATGCAGTGCAGGGGTCCAGTCTTCTTAGGGCCTTAGTGCCTCCCTGGGGGTGCAGCAACCTTTAGGAGCAAACTGGAGCAGAAGCCGTGCTGTGAAGGCCAAGGTGGGATGACCCAGCCTCCTGCAGGAGGATACAGGGACAGTGGTGGGACTAGGGCCATGTGGAGCTTGGAGGGAATGGGCTTTGGGATCAACCCTTGACTCCCGGGCTGGAGGTGGAATTTTGGAGGGGGATTGGGAGGGAGGCTGCCAGATCCCCTTACCCCATGGCTTGTGAGGCCACCCTGGGACATGCCCTTCTGCCTCACTTCATGGTCCTGTAAGTGGCTTCCTCACATATGGTTTCCATCCCATGGGCTAATGCTTACTGATGATGATCCTTTTGAAACTTTTCCCAATTCCCATGAGAGGCAGCAGCCTGCAGCAGAAAACCCACAATCCAGTGTGTTTATGAACTTGCAATCTGTATGGTTCCCCCCCTTCCTTTAGGACCAACCTGCACGTCCTGCACCCCAGCCCAGTCTTTGCCCTCTGGTGCCGGGTGTGGGATCATGGTGCCGGCTGATGGCAGTGTGATGCAATGCCACCTGGGCAGTGCCACCATCCACAAATGGCACTGTGCCACACAGATCTCCCAAAAAGATTTATCCCCACCAGGACTTCAGAGGAGAGTGATGGTGGCCCTGGGAACTGGATGGACGTGTCAACAAGAGTGCACACTACTAACACCTTGCTGCCTTGCAGAACACCACAGCCAAGAGCAGCTAAAACATCCATCTGTCGTTTGGAGAGTGGTTTAATATTTGGAGAAAAGCTCAAGGGAGTTTTTAAGGGGAAAGAACCTCTTTTTTCAGCCATAAGTTTTCTTAAAGGAGGAAATGGCCATCCCTGTTCTGTCCATGAGCGGTTCTGTGGGAAGCAGCTGGGCATGGGTGCTCCAGGCTGAGCTCTTGGAGTCCACAGCCACCTCCAGTATAGAGGGAAACACCCCTGGGACTTGCATGGTGGCCAGGAGGGGAGTAACCAACACAGCACCGGGGACTTGGTGCTGCTGTGGGAGCTGCCAGCTGGCATGTTTTCGGGCAGCTGTACACTGATGGCCAAACCCCTGGAGACCTGGTGGATCCCCCACCTCCCTTGGTACGTCCCCCTGGCAACTCGTCCTCGCTGGTCATGGAAAGGACCAGTGCTGGAGGAAGAGCACTCTGTCAGGAGGGATGCAAACTGGTTCTGAGGCAGGCTGGCAGCAAGCACATCCTGCACGTACATCTCTGCCCAGCGGATGGGCAGGACCCCCGGAGAAGGCTCTGCTTCCCCATCAGTGGTGCCTGCAAAGCAGCACAGGGTAGTGCCAGACCCACAAGTGACAGGAGTTGAAGGCCAAGCAGGTAAGCCTGGCCTGTCTGCAGCTCAATCTTGTCTCCCTGCTCATCCAGGGAGGGATGGGAAAAACTCAAAGGAACAACATGGGATGCACACGTTGCCTGTGCTGTAGGGACCTCCTGACCACAGGTGGCTGTCACCTGGCCAGCAGCACTCCTGGGCAGAAGGTGACCCAGGATTGGCAGCAGGGCCCAGCCGGGAGGGCTGTGTTGGGCCAAGCCCCGAGCGGAGCCACTGGCCACAGTCCACATGTGCCACCCCCTGGACACTCGGCGTAAACGACTGGAAGCCACAGGATCCCACAGCAGAGACCTCCAGGTCTGACTGCTGACTGACTGGTGGGAAAGGCAGATGTTTGGCACCCCTGGGACTCACCTCCTGGCACAGCAGGACCCAAAGGGGCATCGGGGCTCAGGGATGGACCCCTGGATAAGGGATGCCATGGAATGACTTAATCACGCTGTCCCACAGCTCTCCAGCTCTCAGTGCATCCTCCCAGCAGGGTTCTCACAGCTTTGGTGGGGCTTGGCTCTCCCATCCCTGCAAAGCACAGGGCACTGCAGGGAGCAGTGGGGTTTAGGGATTGATCCATTTAAATGATCTCCAAATTTGCAAAAAGCTGAAAAATCCCCAAACCTGTGGTTTTTTTCACCATCAGGTTTCTACCAGCCCACCCCTCTGGGGTGTCGCTTGGGTTGGTGGAAGCTGGAGTGTCTGCAGAGCTGAGGTTCGAGGAAATGGGGGAAGGAATCAGCTCTCACTGATCCCGAGAGCAGAGGATGCAGAAACAAAAGGTTGCCACTTTTGAGAACCCATTGAAAATGGGATTTTATATCAATTTATTGCGCATATAGATATTTGCATCTGTATGTACAAAAAAGCTGTAGCTCTTGCAGAAGAATCATAGAATCATAGAATTGTCTAGGTTGGAAAGCACCTTTCAGGTCATCGAGTTCAACCATCAACCATCAAAGGGTGGCTGCTCCGCCTGGCACCGGCGCTATGGGATGCTGGCTCTGGGAGGTGAGATGCTATCTTGGGGACTAGCTGGCAGTCCCAGCCAGAGCCGGGGCGTATCAACCCGTTCTGCACTCAGGACACCTTGCAAACATCCCGGTGTGTTCCTGAGATTTATTTCTGGGCCGAAGCCCAGGCAGGAGGAGGCTTTCTGCAGGCAGCTGCCTACCCTCAGAGCTTTCCCCACCCTGGGCTAGCTGCTCTTCAGGCAAACCCTTTGTCCCCACAGGTCAAACGCCTCCCTTTTGAAAGAGGGAAAGGGCTGGTTTTAATGCTTTTAGGTGAAAAGGAAATCCTCCAGCCGAGAAAAATCAGTGTCCTGGGTTTGGTCCCCGCCAGCCCCTTCTCGCCGGGCGGCAGATGGCAGCAAAGCCGGGCTTGGGCTGCCTCCGCTCCCCGGGGCTCTCCGGCTCTCCCAGCCTGGAAGAAGCCAGCAGCAGCCTTCCCTTCCAAACTGATCTTCCCTGCGGGGCAAGGGACTTTTTTCCCCAGCTCTGCCATGTCCTGGCTCCTCTCCCAGCAGGGAAGGGGAAGAACACTGGCAAATTCAAGCTGGGTCTGGGCTACTCCCCATCCCCAGCCATGCCAAAGCCATAACCGTGACCTCACCAGGGTTCTGTGGGGCACAGTGACTGTCCAAGTATCTCTCTCCCTGCCCTATCCTGGGGTACCATCCTTTCCAGGAAGGATAAGCAATTCCCACTGCATCGAGCTGTGGTTCCTGATCCCTCTCGAGAGAGAGCTCTGGGAGCCAGTGGGAGGGGGAAATTCTGTATCCCCTGCCCCTTCCCAACACTCCCTGGAAAAATAAAAAATAATAAAAAAAAAAAGAAAAGCAAATTGCAAGGCTGTGAAAGCTGTAAACAGGTTTTCAGTGGGTTTTCCATGGCACCTGCCCAATGGCTGGGAGCGCAGCCAGAGCCCACAGGGGTTCATGGCTGGCCAAGGCAGCTGAAGATCTCCCTTGGCACCAGCACCAGGGCGATGCCAGGAGGGGGCCAGAGCCACCCCCCTTCTCGGGACACTCTGGGGTGCCTGTTTACAGGGGTGGGTGATTTTGTTGAGTCACGGGTCAGGGCTGGCAAACACCCAGCACTGCACCACCAGCCAGAGGGAGGCTTGGGGCTGTGCCACCCTCAAAGAAACAGCGGGGGAAAAAAAAAAAACTGTAACCCCTGGCAGGGAGCTGGGAGCATCTTCTCCAGCCTGCCAGGCTCCTCTGACACCCCGCTTGGTTAAAAAAAAAATTAAAAGTAGGGAGAGAACACATTCTTGGCGGAGCAGGGATGGGATCGAGCTGTCCCTGGAAGCATGGTTGGGGCTGCAAAGCTGGGTCGAGGCCCTGCTTCAGTGCTGTGTGATTTTAGGAAGCCTAAGCCCTGACACAGGGGCACAGGAAGCTGCTGCAAGCAATTAGCAGGTCTTTGAGCCTGCAAGTGCCTCTGAGCATGAGAGCAGGCAGCTGGGACCAGGCTGGGATGCTGGTGGTGCAGGATCTGCAGCCCCTGGTGCTGAGCCCCCCCCCCCCCCCGCTATCTCTCTTTTACTCCCTGGCTCTCCTCTCCCCGGAATCATCCCTGGAAAGGATGGGGGGATTTCTCCTATGAAAGGTGAGGGAGGGAGCACCCACACTGGCACTGCCAGTTCCCAAAGGACCGACCATGCAGGGAAGCCCACCACTTCTGCACGACTTCTTGGGCTGCACCAGCACCTGCTGTGGTGGGAAATTCTTCCCGTCAGAGGCAGCCTCTTCTCTCCCCCACCAGCTCTGCCTCCTGGGCTGCCGAGTTATCTCTGGCGCTGGGGTCCTGGGTGCCTGTGTCACCCCACCCAGCCTGGCTCACCAGAGATGCAGTTAAGAGCTGTGGCTGCCCTCTCCTGATTACACACGTGGGGGCTGAAGCTTTTATCATGGGCAAAGCCCTGCTGGCTCACTCGGTCCCTTTGGCTGCTCCAGAGAGCCCTGCGCTCGGAGCCCGGCTGCGCTATCTCCCAACTTCATGTGAACCACACGACTTGCAGCCTGCCTATCTGAAAGGCAACACCAGGCAGGACAGGGTCCCTGGCCATTGCCCAAGGGAAAGTGCCATTTGCTGCTACCTGGGGAACTGGTTTTTCCAGGGAAGGATGGATCCTGATTTGCTCTCTTGCTGGTGATGTGACCCCGCGAACACCAGCAGGTGTTCCTGGGACAGTTCCAGCCCAGGACCCGGCTCCAAGCCCTGTCCTGTCCCTGTGAGTGGGATGAAGGGGCAGGATTGCCTTCCAGCAGCCAGCAGAGCTTCAAGGTGGGATGAAAAGGGTTATGCAGTGTTAGAAAATGTTTAAATGTAAACATCTGACCTTCCTGCAGTTTTCCTGAGGGTTTTCCTGCTGTTCGGATTATCACACAACCAAGTAGGTCACTAGAGGGGTTGCATGGAGAACAGCTTCACTAGGCAAAGCATCCAAACCAGTAGCATGGGAGCATCTTCCATTGCCCTGTGAAAGGACAATGCCATCCCAAATGATACCCAAAGAGCTGATGAAGGCCCTGCATCAGTCACCAAATCCCCTGCTTGGAAAGGGGACAACATGGACGTGTTTGGTCCCCAGAGGTGCATGGGGAGGGGGAGAAAGGCTGGAGAGCCCTGGGAGGAGGTGTCTGTGTTTGAAGATCAAGCAGAAGATGTGTCCCAGTGCCCCATGTTTAGCGTGAGCACCAGCAGCTCAATGTTCCCTCCTCCACCAATATTGCTGGCAATCGTAACACGCTGTCACCACGTGCAGAAAGGCAGGAGGTGCCTTAATGAGGGTCACTAAAGTAAATTATCAAATTAACAGCTAAGGCAGTGCAACTGCAGAAGCGACCAGTGCTGGGGGAGGAATTGCAGCACACAGGGATGTGTGGGCAGGGACTGACAGAGGTTTCCCCATCCCTGGTGGCCCCATCCCACCAGACAGGAGAGGAAGTCAAAAGCAGCTTCTAATGTGGCTTTTGTCCTTCTCTTGTGCTGTGCTGGAGAGGTCTCGGACCCCAACAGTGTTAACCATCCCCGGCTGCTCTGCAGGCTCCGGCTGTCATCCCGCTCCAGGCTCCGGGCCACCATCACGTGCTCCTCCCCGCTCGGATAAACTGCGGAGATGTTTTGGTTTGGCAGGAGTTTTGGTTTGGCATGTTTAGGAGAGGAAATACAAAATAATAAGATAAGGCTGTAGGCTGGAAGCAAGCTCAAAAAGCCACCTGTTTCAAGTGTAAAGAGGTCTCTCCTGCCCAGCAGACTTGTAGGGTGATCTTGGTTCAGGGCATAAATTGCTGCCAAGGGTTTCTGGAGAGCTGGAAAGGCCTCGGAGCGGTCCTGTCCCCACCTTGTGCTGGTTCTACTGAAACAGAGGTGAGATTTTGCTGTGGGAGCAGGAGCTTAGAAGCCACTTTCAGGGGTGGAGAGGGGCAATTATGGGCTTTTCTCCCACTTTTTGTGGGGATGGAGAGGATCTGAAAAGGGCGAGCTCCTGCCTGGCTCCTGTCGTTTCCACTCTGAAGTCTTGGCCCTGCTTACTGTCGGATGAAAATGTGTTTAGGAACAAACCGGGTTAGCTGAGAAGCATGAAAATCAAACAGACTGAAACACAGGCAAGAAGCCCTGGCTCCCACTGCACGCAGCTTCACGTTGCATTTATTTTGCTCACGAATTAAATTCAAAGTCTAACATCCCGCCTGGCAGGAGGTCAGACTCCCTTACAGGGCAGAGCCAGCCCTCACGGAATGAGGGAAAGCTCTCGTACCACCACAAAAACAGGCAGCCAAAATATAACAAAATACAACTGCAAATTCTGCATTTCTGGCCCGAGATCCCTTTCACTCAGCGTGGCTGGAGCTGGCCAGTATTTGTCACCACTGCAACAACCTCCGTCAACTAACATCATCAGGACTTCTTCATTTGCTTGATATAATTGATATTGCTTGATATAATTGGAAAAATGAATGCATCGATGCAGAACATAGCTGCTGCATCCCCAGCTTTGCAATTAAACTTCGCATCCCCTCTCAATTTCCACTGGCAGCGTTGGAGGCAGAGGATGTATCGAATCCCTGGGGTGGGACTCTTTTTCCCTCGTTGCTCTCTTGGCTGTCAAGAACCTCAGGAGTGAGGTGGGAAGTACAGAGGCAGAAGAGGCAAGGGCAAGAATAAAGTCATAAAATGCAGCCTCTTGCAGTCTGGATTCCTGGTCCACTGGCTCTCCATGGGCAGTGGATTCAGGATCCTCCTGGATGCTCTACAGGAGTATGTCCATGAGCATCCTGTGGTCTTGCTTGCCCCCTGGAGCTGGGAAAGCAGACATGCTATATTCTGGGGTTAATTAGACATCCTCCGGGCGGTGGCTTTGCAGTTGCTGATCTCAATGAGCCTTTCCTACAGCAACAGCTTTGGGCTGACTTTTTAAAAACCACTGATGGAGCAATTTCATTCCATTGCTCCTGTCCCCAGGACCAGGTGAGATTCTCCAGCACTCCTAAGAGCCACTAAGGAGCCAGGGAGCTCCCTACGACCTTCCAAGCACTATGACATCATCGGACATCCCCAGTCTGGGTCTCTGCCGGGAGGGGAACAGGTGAGGGGGGTTCTCCTTGCCCGGTCCAATCTCCCTCTGCTGTTCCCAGCCCTGTCACCCCGCTGGCTGCTCTGGCCAAAGGGAAGGCTGACATGGACGCTGCGCGTCCACCCCTCCACAGCTCATTCCTGTCACTGCTGACTTCCCCGGGGACAAAGCATGAACATGAGCCCTTTTAGCTGTCGTGTTTGTATACACAGGCCTGCTGCTGACACAGATCTCTTAATCCCCCCTCCTGTGTCCCACGGACCGTGCTTGTACAACGGTGGCCACAGCTGGGTGCTGGCACTGCACTTTATGGAAGCCCTTTTACCTCTGACTCGCTGATCAGCTGCTGACGGGGTGTTATTGGGAGGCTGTGGCAGGCTCGGTGGCAGTGCCAGCATTCTGGTTAAGGGGACCTGTTCCCAGCTTGGCTTGGTGGCACCAGGGCAGACTGGGGCAGAGGGAAGGACTGGAGTGTGGTACTCGATGCTTTGGCCTTGTTTTGCTTCCAGTTTATCATCTCTCCCACTTTGTGGGCCTTCAGCTCGGAGGTGGAGGTGGCTCAGCTCACAGTTCAGCAGCCTGATGTTTCCTTTGCACCAATGAAATATTTGGGAAAGCAAACACAAAGCTGGTCAGGCTGGGTGGGAGTTATGGCCAGAGAGCCCGGCTTGCTGCAGGGGACAAGTGGAGAGGAGGGGATGCTCAGAGCAGGCTATAGCCATGGACCCCCTGTACTCTGGGTGCTGGGAGCACTGGGAGAGCAGTGCTGGCTGGTGGAGGAGCGTCTGTGAGGGATGAAGCTCTCCCCAAGTGGCAGCACGGGGAGGAAAGCCAGGAAAACCAGCTCAGCATGGTAACTTCCCTGCAATGGGAGCAGGGATGGGAGCAGGGACATGTACAGTGAAGGAAGATCCTCGTGGCACCCAGAGCATGACAGCCCCACGCAGCACAACCCCACAGTTAAAGAAGGGGGTCATTTAGCAACAGCAGGGAGTCAGGCAGAGCCAGGCATGGAGCTGCCTTTGCTTCAGCCTCTTCGTTTATGGCTCCCAGTGGGGTTGCTGCCTGGCTCCTCTTCCTCTGGTACCCTCGTGATGCCCATCAGAGCCCGTGGCACTGGGTGCATGTGCCTGGTGCCAGCGTTGATGTGGCTGCAAAAGCAGGAAGGAAACCCTCGTGGTAGGATGCCTGGTGCCCTTGAAATGTGGGGACAAAATCTGAACACTTGCACACAAAAAAACCAAGAAGTTTTTAACTTTGCTTCACGCTGCTTCTCCGTTCCCTCTCTATCTGAGAAGGAGAAGAGCACCCATTGGATCCATACATATCGGCACAGTATACAGATCCCAGCCTGCTGTCCCCCAGAGAAAGAACCAGCAGCAATGTAATTGTGTTGTGGGTCAGGCTGGGATTTGAATGGCAAAGCCCAGGGCTTTGCTTTGACTGCAGAGGGGTAAAACAATATTTAAATAACTCCCAGCCATTGAAAGGAGCAGGAGTCCCATGGGAAAAGAGAGAATTTGTGACTGTGCACGACTGATGGTTTTATCACGAACATACAACCTGCAAAGGGAGCAAATGAAGCTGCTGGGAGCTGCCTCTGATTTAGTATTTCATAACTTTGGTGGTTGACTCTGAGCCTTTTGGCTGTTAATTATCCTTAGGTGCTTAGAGGAAAATATCCCCACAATTCCACCCATAAATCTTATAGATTCTCACCTTGAGTCTTTGGGAGCTTTTAGGGCACCTGTGCAACCTGCTACCGCTTGAATTAATTGAGCTCTGTGGAGCAGCTGCTGGCTGGTGCCTCCCACACATTAGGCACCAGGCAGAAAGATGTATGTCCCCAGCCAGCTCTGGCTCAAGGTGCTGGTGGCAGAGAAATGTGGACTCCCAGGACTCACAGCACATTGCCAGCATGCTTTGTTTCTCCATGGGAATGGCACATCCCCAGCTGGGCTGAGCCTGGGGCTTCCAGGGCTGCCGTGGGCAGTCGGGACCTGGGAGGGATGCAGGACATCTCATCTGAA
Source organism: Gallinago jamesoni (assembly GCA_025769975.1). Classification (NCBI taxonomy): domain Eukaryota; kingdom Metazoa; phylum Chordata; class Aves; order Charadriiformes; family Scolopacidae; genus Gallinago; species Gallinago jamesoni. The sequence continues at coordinate 47,128,836 of JAOQGH010000051.1, forward strand.
GCACAGAGAGCTTAAGGCATTTTTAAGAAGGATGCTAGAGTATTTATACCTCATTCCTCTTTGTAGAAGTGTCTGAAATAATTTTACTGAAATTTCTGATGGCAGAGGGGTGGCACAGAGGGGTGCCACCATCCATCCATCGAAGAAAACATCATCGGTGGGCAACTTATGCCGTGTCTTCACAAGCACCTGGCAACTGAAATGACTTAAGAGCCATGTTAAGAGACCTTGAGCTAATATATCTACAGCAAAGTATACAAGGTGGGAAATTCTGGTCTAGAGGAGCTATTGCTTTCTACAGCCAATGTCATCAATAACTAGGAGGTGGGGGTGTTTTCAGATTTTTTTTCTTGAGCAGTAAAGGTTATTTATTGGCTTTGGGAGAGCCCTACAAGAAGTGTGGCTTTTGGATGAAAAACTTGTGATGATAAAAGCAGGTACGTATCATTAGATGCCCCCCTTTTCCCCAGTCCATTTATTAAAAACATGAGAAAAACCTGCATAGCAGGCTTCATATTTTCAATTGTGGGATATTTAATCTCACTTAAATCTCAAACCTGCAGGAATGGGTGCTTTCTTCTTGTTCTAAGCTAAAGTGGGTTGAAATGCCAGTATTTGGAGTAGTGGAATAGAAATTTTGGGGTGTTATTTTAAAAATACTCAAGTCCTTTGTGATGACCACAATGTGCCACTAATAGGTGTCTGCTGGGGTTGGGAAGTGCTTGCCATGGCCTGGTGACAGGGACTTGCTGGCAGGGAAACAGGCAGGTTTTCAGGTTTTCTAAAATTGAACATGCCCAGTTTGATCTTAGGGTTGTAATAGGTGGCCTGGAGACCCGGGAATGGTTCTGAACATCCATTTCTCTTTTGGAGCCCATTGAAAAGTGTCTCCCCCAGAGGTAGCCCTGCAGTTTGGTCAGTCATGCTGCCTTTGCAAGTCCCCTGGGAGCAGGACGATGACACCCTTCCAGGGCAGCTGGGTGCTGGAGGGTGGCACTGCTGAAGGAAAATTTGCCCAACCTTGAGTGTGTCATCCCTGACGGCGTTCCTGCCTGGCAGGACTCATGGAGCAGGAGCGACTACATAAAAAAGTCAAAGCATATGACTCAGGATGGGAAGTTTGAGCTTTTCTTGGCAAAATCCCCTTTCTCTTGCAAAGTGTTAAAGGTGACTGAGCCTTAAAATTCTGCCATCTACGTGTAAAGCTTGGGCTTGCATCTGCTCACCTCGCCAGGGAACAGTGTGACTGGCACTGGCTGGCAGTGAGCAAGCTGGTCCCGAGGTGCTGGGGAAGGAGGAGAAGATTCCCTTTGGAAGTGCTCTCCTAGTCCAAGCTGACCATGAGGGTGGCACAGCCCCTGGATGCAGAGAAATGAAATGTGACCAAGAGCATGCTGCAGCCACTGGTGGGCTTTCGGTCCTTATGCAAACACAACTCAGGAGAAAAACACTCCAAGTCTGGCCACACGCACCCAAGGGTATTGGTACCTCCTTAAACGCCAGGCAGTTCAGGAACTGTTATTATAAAGGTGTTTGTTTAAAGCACATTAGCTAAAAGGTGAAATGTATGGGTAGCTCCATGTAAACCATCAGCCATCACACCAGCTTGGTAGCATCCCACCCTGGGCTTTAGGAGGACCAGGGGGGAAAGTGCATTGAGCTGAAGGGGAATGGCTCAGACCCTCAGACCACAACACGGTGCTCACGTGAATAGAGACAAAATTAGGCAAGTGGAATCCAAGAAAGGGGCTGAGCTACCACCCAAACAGGATGGTGGTGCTAAGGGGTCACCTCGTCTGCATTGTGCTTCCCACCATGAACACCCCTCGCTCCGGGTGATGGAACTAAAGCTGTTCCCAAAGGGAGGGTCAGGACCCCAGGTGAGGTCACCAGCCTGGCAGAAACAAGATTGGGGATATACAGGGTCAGGAGAGGCCCAGAGGTGCTCAAAGAGGTTAACGGTCACCATCAAAGCATCCTTAAACCTCCAGACCAGCGTCAAAGCAGCCAGGCATCTGTGATAAATATGCAAGCCACGCTTCAGTCAGGGGGAAATAAGTAAGCTGTTGTACAGGGCGCGAGGGAGGTGGGGAGCTCCTGTCCAAATCCCTGCTCGGTGGCTGCCGGTCCTGGCAGAGGAGTTTTCCCAGAGGTTGCTTCCTCAGAGCCTGCCAGGCTGGCACAGGGCTGGGAGGCCACTCGGTGTGGCCAGGGCAGGCACGGGGACACATCTGGGGTGAAGGATGAGGTGGAGAGGCAGGCCTGGGGATGATGGTTAGGTGCATTCATTGAATTTGGGGAAAGCAGAGCTGGATTGCTTCCCGGTGAATTGTTGCCACAGAAATGCAGCAACTTCTTGGCTGCTTCTCAGCAAGTCCCTGGAGCTGAGGAGCTGAATATCCCAGTGCCGTAAATAAATGCTGGGCAGAGCAGAAGATGGGTCTGGCAGAGGTGAGGGCACCGAGGGAGGAGTGGGGCGTGTGGAGGTTGCTGGACACAGCCGGCGTGTTTGCACCATCTGGAGATGGTTCACACCCAGCTTCCCTTCCCGTGAAGGACGGGTGTTTGAGATCTGAGCAGCCAAGGCCATTTGTCCCTGTGGCTGATGCAGAAAGGTTGCGTGGACTTCTCTTTCTCCCCCCACCCCCAGCCCATCCCACGCGTTTATTTTCTAACACTTAAAACTGAGGTTTGTCCGACTGGCCACCGAGCGAGCATGGAGGTTGAGACTCGCCCAGCTCCCTCCTGCCTGGCAGCTCTGGAGCCAGGTTGGCTCTCAGCCACCGCGGGCTCCTTCCCGCTCACGTGGCAGGCAGAGCAGTGTCCCGAAGGGACCCAGAGGCAGGGACACTGCGCCCCTGGGGCTGGGGGTGGGACGGGGACCCCGCTGGGCTGCGCGTCCCCAGCTGCAGCCACCTTCCTCAGCCAGCGATGGGCTGTGCTCCCCACCCAAGGACCTGCTCCTGGAGAGGGCAAAGGTGCCCAAGCCTTGGTCCCCCACCAGGGAATGTGGCCCAAACACGTGGCTGCTGTGCGGCTCCCGAGCCGTGCTTGCGAGGAGCACAGTGACACCCCCCCCCAGCAACCAGGGGACTGGACTAAGGGACACGGCTTGTGTCACGGCAACTCAGGTATCAGAGCATCCCCTCGGGACACTCAGCCAGGCCAGCAGCTGGCTCCTCTGGAGTTAGATATAAACTTCCTCCTGGAATTTTACCAGCCAAATTCTTCAATGTATTTTGGGATGGTGGTCCCCGAGGCTGCAGGCACACGGAGGGTGCTCTTGGAGCCAAGGGGGCTGGGTACCGAGGGATGCAGGGAGCTGGGATGGTCTCGGTGGAGCATCCCCGAGAGCCTGAGCCTCCTTCTGGGGGTCCGCCAGCCCCTTGACGCTGTCGCCCCCCCCCCCCAAACAGAGCTCCTGTTCGTCTCTCGCCCCTCCTCTTTCCTTCCGACAGCCCCGCCGTGAAATCAGCTTTTTCATCCTTCTGCCACGCACCATCAGCTGGGAGCGACGCCTTCGGCGCCCCGTCACGCCACCCGCATCTCCGGCGGGGGGGTGGGGGGGGTCGCATGGCACAGATGTCCCACCGGGGCTACAGGCCACACCGGGGCTTCCAGATGGACCTTTTTTTTTTTTGGAGGGGGAGGGGTGAGCAGCGGGACAGAGAAAAGGCCGGGAAAGGCTTGCGATGGATAAAAAGCCACCCGGCCACCTTCACACCGCCGCATTCGCCGGCTCGGGGGCACCGGGGCTCCCCGGTGCGAAACGCACCGGGGAGCCCCGGTGCCCCCGAGCCGGCCAGTGACCCCCGGCCGAACGCGGACACTCCCATCGCGAACGAACGGGGCGGCGGCTCCTTTAAGAACGCCCCCCTTCCCTACTCTCTCCCCCCCCCCCCCCACGGCCGGGCGTTGCATCAGGCACGTGCGCGCCGCCGGCCGGCCCCGCGGGGGCGCGCCCCGCCCCGCCCCGCCCCTCCCCGTCCCTTCCCCTCCCCTCGCCGGCGGCGCGCGCGCACGAGGCTTTTCGCACCGGGGCCCGAGCCCGGCGCGGTGCGTGCGTCGGTGCGTGCGTGTGTGCGCGCGCGCGCGCGCGCCCCCGCGGCAGTCGCGTGGTCCCCGCGCGTCTCCATATTGCGGCGGCGGCGGGGAGGCTGACGGGGAATTCCCCCGGCGGGGCGGGGGCGCGCTAGATGGCGACGCAGGTGGAGGCGCTGCTGCCCGGCGCCCCTCCGCTGCTGCCCGCCGAGGAGCGCGCCCTGGTGCTGAAGCCGCCGCAGGACGGCGGGCGGGAGAAGGGCGAAGCGCCCATGGGCCCCGACGGCGGGCCGGCGGCGCCGCGGCCGCCAAGCGCCAAGCAGCAGAAAGAGGAGAGCAACAACCAGGAGAAGGAAAGCCTGCTGAGGGCGGGCGGCGAGGCGGAGGACGGCGGCGAGGCGGGCGGAGCGGGGCGCCGGGAGTTCATCGAGGCCCCGCCGCCCAAGGTGAACCCCTGGACGAAGAACGCCGCTGCCGCCGCCGCGCCGGCGGTGAACGGGCAGTCGCCTCCCGGTGGGTGCCCGGTGTGGAGAGGGGAGGTTGGCGGCGGAGGTGGTGGTGGTGGTGTGGGGGGGTGGGTGGTTGGTTGCGCCGGCGACCGCGCCCCGGCCGGCCGCGCCATGCGGCACGGCGTGGGGACGGCGCCGCGCCCGCGGCCTTGCCGGCGAGCGGGGCCGCGGCCGGCCTGAGGGGAGCGCGGCGGCGGGGGACCGGGGGCCGGTGGGTGCGTGTTGAGGGAGGGGATGGAGGGGCTCGGTGGAAGTAGGAAGCGGCGGCGCCGTCTGGGGGCCATGAGGCGGGGAGCGCGTGTGCGGGGGAGGGGAGCGCGGCCCGGGCAGCGGCCATGAGGCGGCGGGGCTGAGGTGAGGGAGGGTGGGGGGGAGGCGGGGGACGCTGAGGGCCCGGCGGCGTTGCCCGGCCGTGGGGCGGCCGAGGGAGCGCGGGGGGCGGGCGGGCAGGCAGGTAAGCAACGCGGCGCGGTCCCCGTCCCCTCCCAACCCCCCCTCCGCCTCCTTCCCCCTCCGCTCCCAGCATTCCGCCGCAGCGCAGGCAACGTGGTCGCTTCCCCGGGCGCCGCCGGCCTGCGGCTTCCCCCCCCCCCCCGGGGAGGGCAGCGCGGCCCGGCCACCGCTCCCTTCCCCGACCCTTTCGTCCGCCACCGTCCCCGCACCACGCACACACCGCCGGGATGGGGCCGTTGGCCGGGCCGCGGCCTGGCGCTGCCCACGTGTGTGGCGGCGGTTCCCCCCGGCGTGTAAGGCCGCGCCGCCTTTCTCTGCCGACTCATGGCGGCGGGGCCGGGGGCTGCGGCGGAGGGTCGGGGGCTGTCAGCGGGCAGCCGTGCAGGGCTTTGCCGAGGGGGAGATGGGGGCGTCGAGGTGTGTATGTGTGTGTCCCCGTTCCCCCCCCCCCCGCCTCGAAAGGGGAAGGAGAAGGGACGGGGCGACGGGCTCGGCAACCCGCTGCTGTCGCGTCAGCAAAGGCTGGGATGGCAGAGCACCATTTCCTTGGAAGTTGGGATGGGTCCTACCTGGAGGGCATCGCCTGCACCACCTTCCAGCCGGTCGCTGCAAAAAAGGCAAAAGCAAAAAAAAGTTTTCACTGAGCATCTTGTTTGGGAAGGACTCTTCTGATATTATTTGTTTTTTCCCCCCCTGGCCTGCCTCTGCTAACTCCGAAATCGCGCTGCCATATGTGACATCAGATTCCCTGTTACTCTGTGTGTGTGTGTGTTTTGCAAGAAGTGTTACAGCCAAGCGTGATGATTCATTAAAGGTATTGATCTTTGGAAGGTGGACAGCTCTACAATTTCCACCTGGAAAGCTGTCATCTTAATTGAGAGTATATAGGTGAAGTTAATTGTGCCAGGTAAAAGTCCATGTTCCAGTTGTGTGGTGGTTTGTTGTTGTATGCACCAGCGTAAGCAAAGCGTAACGAAATCCGGGACAGCGTTGCTGTCTGCATTTGCCTCTTGTGCTGTGACATAAAACCAGTCACATTGCTCCTTTGTATGAAAGCTGTGCTCCATCGCACTGCCTTCTGGGGTAACAGTCCCTTGAAATAAAGCAAAAAGATGCAAAACCACAAGACTGAACATTCCTGTTTCAGGCTCAGGTCTAAGGCGCGTCTAAATTCGTTACCGGGCCCGTTGCAAAGGTGGGTGACACGTCAACATAAGCAGAGACGAGGCAGTCTGCCCTACACATGGAAGGGGGCCCTTGCAACTCCTGAGATTTATTATTTTTGTTTTTTGCAAGAGAGAGTGTGTTGGTAGCATGTCTGCCCTATGGTAGGATAAGGGAGTAATGCTGCAACACTCAGAATTTTCTCGGGTCTGGCATGATTGTCCCCATATTCCTGAAGGTGTATAATAATGGAGTTGGTTAGTGGTGCGTTTTGGGACGCTTGGCAGCAGCGACTGGTTCTTGCAGTGCCCCAGACGCTGCCACTTGGCTCTCCTCTCTTGGGGCATTGTTTCTTTTGCTGCCTGTTCGTTAGGAGAAAAGAAAACGTGTAAAATAAACACGGCTGGCGAAGTCCCACGAGAGGCAGGCTGGCAGCTGACCTTGCCTGGCGGCCCTTTGCCCAAGCACCTTCTTGTAGAGTTTTCCAGGCTCCAGTGGTGTCTTTCCTGCTTTGGGTGGAGGATTTCTTTTGACAGATGCACACAAAAAAGAAGTCTGGAGTGTGAGTTTTGTGTGAAAGACAGTGCTGGTGAGGCGAGTTGTCATGTTGCAGTGACCTCCAAGAGTATTGTCTAAGGAAAGTGACTCCTTGAAGGGACACTTCAAGCAGATTGAGAGCTTTTAAGCTCTGGAGAGGCACTGCTGGATGCTTTTGGGTTTTCAGCAGAGCTTAGAAAACCATGTCTCTAGATCAAGCAATGCTTGTGTGCTGGAGATACTAATGTTTCCAGCTCTTGTCTTGCCAGAGGTGGTGAGGAGACCAAGGAGCCTAGTGAGGACAGCCCTGTAAAAGATAAAGGGATCCCTCTGGCTTGTTTTACAGGCTTTGAAAGCCCTAATTTTTTTATAACAATTATATTAATTATAGACCCATGGAGCATATTTAATGGACAAGAGCTACTTCTTAAGTGTTCACCCATTCTGTAATGGTCTGTGTTGGAATTTGTGCTTATAAAAGTCAAGGCATTGAGCTCTGGCCCAGAGAAAAAAGAGCTGCCCTCAAGATCTTTGAGTTTCTGCTCTCTGTATCAGAATATGGATAGGGAAAAGCTTAACAAATTCACCTCTGGTTGTTTTGAGCTGTTTGACTCTCCACAGCTGGGAAAGTTAAATGCATTGACGGGAGCAGGGGGGGTGTTGATGTAGGGACTGAAGAACACTGTCCCTTTTTTTTTTTTTAACGGATTAGGATTTATCTTCAGAAGTTGGTCTCTTGCCTACCTGCTGCAGCATTTTTATGCTCCAGGTTGGCAGTGAGGTCTGTAATAGGGTGTTTTGGGTAAATGTTTCTGCTTTTTCAGGAAGGAGGACTGTTGGAGCAAAGCACTCTCCTTGCCTCTTAACCCCTCCTCCCAAAAGCACGACGCTGTGGCAGTAAGTGGAGCAACCATTAGATCGAGTTAGACAAGAGCGACACTGCTGATGCTGTAAGCGGCGGCTGGGGCTCAGCTGGAGTGAGTGGCACACCAGAAAATCTGCCCTGGTGCTTCGGCAAGATGCGTGTTACGTTTCTATGTGTGTGCGTTTCAGAGCTGGGGTACAAGAACTGAGGGGATCCTTTGGGTCCTGAGGTAACACGGGGTCCTGTCCGATTTGGCAAGGCTTGTGCTTGACGTTGCTTGCTGCTGGTGAGGGACGCTGGCAGAGCTGGTAATGATCTCTCATTTTTACTCTCTAATGATCCAGTAACAATGTCTGAGTGACTGTCCCCTTGTTATTGTACGTTCTCTTCTTATCATGTAAATAAATGCAGCCAGCAGCCTGCCTGGCGAAGGCGTGATGGTAGTGTGTGTGTCTGCAGCAGCGAAGGAAACATTTTCTGGGAAAACCAGCTTCGTGCTTTTGGCTATAAACCAAATTCAAAGTATTTTCTCAAATTCTTCTATAGAGAAGAAGAGTGGCTTGCAGTTGAGACAGCTCGACCTTCTGGAACATGTCGTACTCCTCCGCTGTGCCCTGCACCAGGGCTGGTGCTGATGCAAGCGTTGGTGCAGACAGGTGTTAACAGCACCCCATTTTGAAAACCTGCTGGATTTATTTCAAGAAATGTTGCATCAAGGCACTTGGCACTTAATTTTTAAAGCCATTTTACATCTTGGAAGTAAGACCATGCAGGGCTTAATAACTGGCACTGCAATTCCCGAGCTTTACCTGCACTAACTTTTATGCTGGTTTTCATTCTCGTTGCGAGCACTCAGCCAGGAGAAAGTGGTGTATTTTCTAGTGGAGATGCAGGAGGTGTTTTAATTTCTTGAGTAGAGTGTCTTGCTTGTCGTCCGGCAGATGCACTGGGTGGATAAGCAGTACTTTCCAGAAGGCACACCTTGGTTGCCAGCAGCAAGCACCAGAGGTTACCTGAGTATTTTTCAGAGAGAGCCCGTGTTGCTTTATGCCGGAGCTGAGCCTGCGTTGGCTACTGGTACTGAGGAGGAGGCAGGGGAAGATTCATGAGCTTCTCACCCCTCGCTGACTAACTCCCCATAGGGCTTTCCTTGAAACCAGCCTCCAGTACAGGAGATAAGGTGTATGGGAAGCTTATTTTACCTTTGGCACTTCGTTGTGTTCAGAGCGCATCTGCCTGCTTGGGCATCCAGCTTGGTGCTGCTGCGCACGCCTGTTTCCAAAGTGGCATTGGGCAATTCTCACTCTGGCGTGGCACGTAATTGTGGAGTTCTCCTGGCTGTTTGTTGCAACAGAGCTGCTATCACAGCAGGAATCCTCCTCTTCCCCCCCCCATCCGACCGCCCCAAGTTTCCTCGCTGAAATACTGTTTTGTCCTGATCCCACAACTCACCTTTGAGTAACTCTTCCCGTCTTGTTGGGGAGGATGAGGGTAACTGGAACTCACCTCTCCAAAAAAAAAAAAGTGAAGCTTGGTGTTTTCCCTCCCCTGCATACCTTTGCCCTTCAGCTTTGTGCTGGACCTTTGCCCTGTTCTGCACTGTTTGTTTCAGGAAGGCTGGAGAATGCAGCGCAGCTCCCGAGAGCTGACTCACTGGCCCCATTTGCTGGGCTTCGACGCTCACTCCTGCTGCGACCTCTGGTTCCAGATTGCCAGGTCCGAGGCATCGCTGGAGGATTCTGACCAACCACCTCCTTGCCCTTGCAACTCTTCTTTTAAGCTGTTTATTGCCTGTGGTGCCATGAAGGTTTCCACCAGGATTCCATCTGGGATCATTGGGTTGGGCAGCAGGAGGACTTGGGTCAGATGTGAAGAGGAATCAAGTACAAAAAGTGGGGCTGGGAATGGGGGCACTGGGGCTGCAATGCTCTGCTCTCCCTTCCAGATTATGACACCTGATCCTTTTGCTGTGCTCGAATAGTGTGAAATTATCCTCAGGGGAACGCCAAATGCTGACTTGGATAGAGTTCGGTTGCTCTTTGCATGCTTGAAACTACTTTGTAATGAATCTCCCCCACCACCTCAGTGGTAGTGCTTGTTTGGCTAAATAAGGAATGGGCATTTTAGTAGAAAGCTGTGCTGTCTAGGTTGAATGTTTTAATCCTTGCAATTACTACAGCGGCAAAGAGCAACGGTTTTAAAAAAAAGACATTTTAATAAAAACTTAAATATGCTTGCACACTGCCACGGGATCGTGGTGCACCTCTCAGGAGAGCTCTGCTCCCATCTCAGGAACCAGGTAAATGGAGATAGGGTGGCCTCGCTGTAGATCTGGCAAGTAGCCGACAGGAGAGCCAGAAAGGCTTTTTGCTCTGCTCTTAGTGTAAGTCCGGTTGGGAGTGGTGAGCTTTGTTCGTTCCCAACCACAATATGCATTTACATTATGGTCTTTAAAACGTTATTTATCTTCTGGTCATTTTGGCATTGGAGCCTTTGCTGACTTCCTACCAAGGGCTTAAGCCTTCCTGCTCTGTCAGATCCCTGCCTTGCTGTGCACACAGGGAGCTCAGGGAAAGAGGTGGTGTGACCTTAGTGATGCCTGCTGGGCTCTCTCACGGTGATAATGCCATCCTGGTGGAGCTTTGCATGGGCAAGAGGTCGTCTCCTGGGGTTGGGTAGAGCTCTGGGTGTGTGTTCTCCAGCATGGCCAGCTCTGCATTTGTCTTTTTCTTTGCTTGAGACTGGGCTTCAATTCCAAACTCATTCTGCAGGTCCTTGTTAGTGATCTCTGAGTGGAGTTGGGAGACTTTTCTCCTTGCACTGAAATAACTGGCTAATCTGAACATCTAGTAGCAAATGATACAGCTGCATGACTTGAGCCAGTCAGAGGAGAGGTAAAATAAAGGCTTTGAAGAAGTTAATGCCATGCTGTGAGAACTTAAAGCAGCTACTTGTGCATTTAGGCAACAATAATTGGTGACCAGAACAAATGGGAACTGAGTTTGGCCTTGGTTAAATCAATTACCAGACTTCTTTGTGGGGAGAGTCCCGGGTCAGGGTCAGTCTGGATTGCTTGGCTGAAAGAGGAGGTGGATGCACATGTGAAGGTCCCGCAGCCGTGGAGTGAAAACTGGCACGAGGTGTTTGGTGAAAATAGGTTTGCTGCTGGCAATTCTAGGACTGCGCAAGATGCACGTGTTTTTTTGGGAAGGGTTGTGGAAATGGTGGTAAAGTCAAGTGTCAACATGTTTCTAAACAAAGGCTCATCCTGTAATTGCAGGTTCCCAGAAGATCCTCCTAACTGAACTTTTCTCTGTCAGAGCCTGTGTTTGTGCTGCAGTCTGAGGGGCTTCTGTGGGCAGGCCTGGGTGGATTGATGGCCTTTTCTGAGCAAGTTGGTGGGTGATGTGTTGTGACTCTGCTGGTTTCAGTATTCCACGGGGCTGCCGGTGTCAGCTGAGCTGCAAGAGCCATCCTCAGCAAGTCATCTGGCCCAGCTTTGGTGTGACACTCGCTATGGATTTTGCCTGGATCAAGAGCTCTTCCTGCAGCATTAGCGCTACGTGTGCTGGGGGATATTCTGCTGTGACATGCAAAGAGAGGGAGGAAGGGCTGTGAACTGCCTGATCTAATACCTGCATTATCAGTGGTTTACCTTCAGTGTCCTCTGGAGCAAAGCTGACTTAGGAGCAGCAGCTTTCCTCAACACTCCATGTGTTGCAGCGCTGTACGGGAACACGTGGTGGGCTCTGGTACTCTGCAGCGGTTGTGATTTTTATTTTTGTTTTCTTGGTTTTGAGTCATCCTGTTCCTTTACATGGTCACAAGTCGGAAGGATTGGTGGAGATCTCTGCTGCGGATAGCTTGGGGCTGACAGCGTGTGGGAAGGTGGCCGTGGTAGCCCTTGCTGAGTTGTGTGCTCTGGCGTGATGTGTCAGGGGAAGCCTCCATTTACTTAGAAGTGGCCAGTGGAGGTGGCTCTTGGTGTGACTGAGGTCTGTCAGTGCTGCTCAGTCTGGTTCTGGTGGTGCTCAGAGGTGACACAGGCACCCTTGTTTTGTTTGATCTGAAAATGGTACTCTGGTTCCCTGCAGAGCATGCGTGGCATACACAATGTGCTGGCGGGCACAGCTTGCCCTGACCTGTGCTCCTGGAGAACCACATTCACTTCCTGCTGGGCACCCCTTGAAGTGGCTGGAAACAGGTCTACAACCTGCTGCTTTATCAGGCAGAGCTGGCCTGCGGCCTGGCCACGTGCCTGCAGGTGCATCTGTCCACTCCCACCTTGCTCCCTAAAGTGGCCCTGGCCTCTGGTGGCACCCAGGAGAGGCATCCCTGCCCCACGAGGAAGGTGGTGAAGAAGCATCCCTGGTGGGGTCCAGGAGAGGCATCCCTGTCCCACGAGGAAGGTGATGGAGGAGAGGCATCCCTGGTGGGGTCTGGGACAGGCATCCCTGCCCCACAAGGAAGGTAGTGGAGAAGCATTTCTGGTGCTCCACAGGATTACTAGTTTGGTCTCTGGCAGGCTCTGCAGAGATCCCTTGGTGATGGTGAGAGTGATAGCCAGGGGGGGACAATGAGGAGGGACGAGGCTTGTGAGCCTCACATGTCCTTGACACACGAGGCAGAGTTAAACCATGCCTGGAAAGCTGGGTGGGGGGTCGGAAACATGCTGCGTGTCCTTTCCACAAGGCATTGGCACAGGCGGAGGAGCTGGGGGAGTCCAGCGCTGCTCTGCTCTTCCCAGCCCGGGTCTGGGGGTGCAGCCCCAGCGGCTCAGGGGGGTGGTGGGAGGAAGCAGAGCCCGTCCCGAGCACGTTTTTCCGGCTGAGCGGCAGCGTGTGCCGCGCTCCCGCAGAGTGACTCTGCAGTCTGCAGGGCATGGCCGCGCTGGAAGGGATCTGCCGGCGAGAGGGAGGGTGAGGGGGGCTGCTTATCTCCGCTTCTCCTTTCCTGGTAGTCGTTTGACTTCTTCGACTCACCCGCTGGATGCGTGTGTGGAGGGAACAGGGAGTTTTCAGGGCTAGACAAGTTAGGCTTTAAAAAGTCTGAAATGCTGAGAGAAGAAAAAAAAAAAAGGTGAGTTTTTCCTGGCTGAATATGTGGGGAAACAAGTATAAAATGGGAAAAGCCACAAAAATGAGGAAAGGGGAGTAGAGTTTTGTTGATGGGAAAGTAAAAAGGGTGTGGGGAGATTGGTGACTCGGAGGTGCTGCTGGGAGGTGGGTACGTTGCTAAATACCTCGTGCTGTCTCTGAGCAGATTATTTGTAATATATTAAACCTTCATACTAAATTCACTTTCCTTTTTTTTTTTCCTCTTCTTCTTTTTCCCTTTATAACTGTGCTTTTGAAAGCTTCTGGTCAGTGGTGCAAGTGAGTGATTATTAATTTACCAAATGTTGGTTGCCAAACGATCTGGTTTATGTGTTTGCAAGATGCTGTAGCTGGTGATGGAAGTGAGAACTTACGGTTAATAAGCAACACTCAAATGTTTGATAAGCCAACATTCACTTGAAACTACAGGAAATTAATTTCTTCAGATTCTCCAAGGTCAGACCTTCCTTTTTGTTTTTATTGAATATTGTAAAAGAAGCACTGAGTTTATTCCTGCAAGACACTTAGGATTTTCACTACAGTAGTTTTTATACCTTTACTGTAGCCCTTGTAAAGAGTCTCAAAGTCAGCATAACTCATGAGGAAGATCTTTTTATGTCAGCTCTCTCAGCCTCACAGAACAAGCCTACAGAAAATAAAGATTTGACTGTAATAACAAATAGCAATGCTCTTGGCCTCATCAAGCACCAAAAAAAAAAGCTATTTAAAGGAGTGACTGAAGCACTTTGCCCTACCATGTACCTCCAGATGGGCTCATGTTGCCAAGTCAGCTACAGGGCTGCGCATGGGGCCAAGTAAAAAGAAAAGCAGAGCAAAAATTAAGTGTAGAGAATGTCTATGAAGAATGACACCAGTATGCATGGTGCTGAGAAATGATGCGACTGTAGCAGCAGATACTGAAATGTGGAGAAACGCATCCCAAAAATGTTGTTAGGGGGTTTAACTCTGACTGAAATAGACGTGATAGGATATTTGTGCACGAGATCCCACCCAACAAGACGGAAAAGCGAATCACGGAGGTGTCTCCGCCATGTGCTCAGATGACAAAGCATGAGACTTTGCTGGCTGTAATCATATTAAATTTCACTTCCCAACTCCCAGCTAAACCTTGAGAGCTCGGGGGACTACCTAACATGACCTAATGCATTTTCTGAGTGCTCAGAAATCCTCTGCCACTGCAGAGGGTCTTGCACTGACCTGAGCAAAAGACGGACTGATTTCTTTTAGCTTTCCAATCTCAGGTGAACTCTTCTAGCCCCCCCCTTTTTTTTTTAATCTGAGAATGACAGATGTGACATTTGCATGCTGTGCAGGGAGGAATTTGCTGCAAGTGACCCACCCTTTTAAAATGTGAAAATAAACCTGAAAGTACAACTGGGAAGATGATTTGGAGATGTGGCAGATTACAGGCAGACAAACCTCTTCAGTTGGAGCTGAAATCTGAGTTCCCTAATTAACGGCAGAGAAGTGGAACCAAGCAAGGATGGAGTTTGCAGGGTGATTGGAAAAGCTGTGTGTTTGATTAAAACCAACCAGATAGCTTGGACCAGAGGGGGGAAGCATCTCAGACTGTGAGTCTGATTTCTAATTCAGTTAAGAGATTTAATTATGTTGTCTTCACTGTGCTGCCTTGTGTATCCTACAGACCCCCTGCTTGGCCCTCTGCCCGCAGCCTTGAGGTGGAGAGAGCCTTGCAATTTTCTGTTCCTGTGGTTTTCACAGGGATTTATGGCATCCCTGCCTGATGTTACGGGGCAGGCCTCTGATAGCGATGCTTTTGAGGTAGGGGAGGATCTTCTTTCACAGAGAGGCTGGATTTCTGGCTACAGTAATGGATTCTTCTCCATAGGGAGAAGGATCTGTCTTGCTCCCTCCTTATTGAGCTGTCCTCGGGTTGAGCTTTGCTGTGGTGTCTGAGACTGCCTGCCCTTGATGCACCCACACAAAAGTGCGTTGTAAAGCAGCGTGCGATAACCCTGTCAGAGGGAGACCCTGTCCTCTATTGGTTTCCATAGCCTGGGATGCAGTTGGCTTCAGGGTCTCACCAAAACTATGCCTGTATTTCAACAAGAGTCTCTCAGGTATGTTAATTTTGCTTGATCATGCCTGAAATTTTGCTGCCCATTCAATACCCAGTAGCTCAAAGAACAATTTGGAGAGGGTGACTGTGATCACTGGGCTCGTATTCATGTAGGCTTGGTCTCCTGGAAGGCTGGAGACTTCCAGTGGTGTCCCTTTGGGCTTACTGGTGATTAAAGGATGTGAGGCAGGGAGCTGGGTCACACGGCTGCTTCACGGGAACAGCAATCAAGCACCTTTAATGTGCCATGTACTTTCTCTGCAGGCTTTAGTCGGGTGAGTGAATAGAAGTGTTAGGGCTCACGCTTGGAGCGGCAGCACTTTGCTGCTTCTCCATTTTGGAGATGGGAGGGGAGAGGGTTAATGGGAGAGAACACCCAGTGTTTGTTCTCTCCAGTGCAAGCACTGATAAGTGGATGGGAGAAAAAACAGCCGTGACCTTACAGTTATTCCTTGTGTGCCTGCGCATATGGGAGTGTTGGATTCGCAGGACTGTCTGGAGAGCTCTCGTTTTTCTGGTCAGGCTGAGCAGATGGATTCCCCAGAACCCCGCTGGCATCTCTGGTGCTTGGAGAAGAGACCTGGACCCTCTTCCAAGTGAATCCCTGAAAGGTGCTTTTGCTTGGCACGGTGCTGGTCCCACTGGTGACCGTGTGTTCAGTTGCAGTCGCAGCCCTGGCTGGTCAGCTCTCCTCCCCTTCTGTCCAGAAGAAACTAAACATCAGCATTAAGGTACTCATTTAGTTTAGTGTGTGGTGTGAAGTTAAAGCTAGGGAACTGTCTTGGAGAGATAATGCTCAGATTTTGGAGTGGGTGATTTTTTTCCCAGGAGTATTCCTCTTCCAGCTTGGTGATGCTGGAAGTCTTCATCCCTTTTCAACTGCCTGAACTTAACAGGGGCACCCCAGCTGAGCTTCACCAAAACCACAGACGTTTATAGTCTGTAAACCTCTTTCAAGTATTTGTTTCCACATAGTTTGTGGGAAATGGATGTCAGAACTCACACTGGCTGCAGCTCTTCAACCAGTGTAAGTGATGGGGGGTATCTGAGGAGGAACCAAGCCTCTGCTCTGGATGGAGAGCAGAAGACTGCTTAGCAGGGTCTAGTGGTCTGGATACCCTTGCAGAGAAACAGATTTGGGGGCCAGTAAATGCTTCTGTAGCTTTTTATCTTGTTCTTGCACAGACCTTATTGGTGTCTTAGGATCTAACCAATATCAGGTTAGGGTTGATCCATCTGTCTCAAACTTCAGTTTCTCTTTCAGGGGCTAAAGATACTTCTTACTACAGTAGCTGAGTGTTGTTAAGAGGCTTGGGAAGTGTTTGCCCAGACCTGGGGAGGGTTGGAAAGATCTGGGTGGCTGAGAGCCGGACCCTTCCCAAGCCTGCTTGGCAGGTAATGAAGGAGGGGAGCAGGAAGCAAGCAAGATCTCAGAAGGGGCTTAATTGGATATGCTAATCTTTGGGTTTGGGGTTTCTTGCTTTGCTGCTTTTTCCTAGCAGACCTCACCTCCTTCTCTGCTGAACGTTCCTTTGAAGAGGTCTGTAACTGTCTCGGGAACCTCTGCAGGCACTGCCTTGGCCTCTGAGGGGGAGCCAGGTGATAGAGATTTGAGATGAAATGTTGCCTGGGGACAGAGAAGAGGTTCAAGCAGCACTGGTCTCTTTGCAGCAGACACTGGACTATGTAATTTGGACCTTTTCCCTGCTTGTGCTGTTTGCTCTGGGAGGATTGCCATCGTAGCCAGAGGAGCAGAACTGAATTGTCCCTGCCAGTGGCAGGTCAGGTTAGGAGGAGAGATCCCCAGTGATCCTGCCATCCACCAGCATTTCACTTCCCCATCCCTCTCCCGGGCAGCCGGCGCAGCCCTGCAGCTTTCGAGCCATCACGACCAAGTTCTGGTCACATCTCTTCTGCCGAGTCCCCGTGTAACCTTGGAGAGGTCATTTTTTTTTTTTTTATGCTGACGTCCAAGTCTTTTGTCTGCAAAACGTGGAGGATGATTGTTACAACTTCATGGGTCAAATGCTGGAACAAATCATCTGGTGTCTTCCCGTGGCAGTGGCAGGGTGGATGAACCCCGTGTCCCTCTGGGAGTGCTGTCGTGTGTGCTTGTACCTGCACAGGCAGTGGAGCAGCCCTCGCTCGGTACACACCGGTGTGGTGGTACCAGTCAGTGTGCTTTGGTGACTGGCAGGTGACATTGAGGTCATTTTTCTCCCAGTTTAGAGAGCAGAAGGGTGAAACGGGGAGCTGGTTCTCGCTGGTGACCGTGCTGCCCCTCTCGGCAGTTACGGCTGCGGGTTGCTGTAATAACGAGTCAGCGTTTCTATTGCGTCAGGACTAATGAGCTGCTCTTCAGCCGCTGCTGCCCGGGCCCTGCCGGGAAGAAGCAGCATCAGTGGCAGAAGAGGGGTACTGGTGGCAGAGGGCTGGGGACAGGCAGTGGGTGGCAGGGGTCCCATCCCAGCTGTAGCCCCTCAGCAGGGAGAAGGCAGGCTTCCTGTGGGGGCGGCTGGATTTGGCACTGAAGCGTGGCTGGTAGTGTGCTTCTGCTGTGAGCAGAGAAGCAGCGGAGGGGAAATGCGGGCTCATAAATGGGGTAGCCTTTCTGGACCTGTCCCAGATACCTGAATAGCAGCAGTGGCCAGGTAGCCCCTGGGGAAGGGGGTATGTGTGTAGATGAATCAGCTTTTTTTTTCTTTAAATGCCCCATTTTAGCATACAATCTCCTCCTGTGTTTAAAAATACCATCAGGTAAAAACTGGGATTCTGTATCCAGCACCACCTAAAATAAGGGCAGCTGCCCTCAATTTGGTAATGTCTCCTGAGCTTTTGGTGCAGCAGCTCTGGGTATTAGTGTTCAGAGCAAACATGTCTGTAGCATGTCTATACCCTTGTGTGAAGGTCCTGAAGGGGATGCTCTGCGCCTGTCCTGACATCCTGCCGGCTGTGACACGCAGCCTTGACCTCCTCCTCCTCACTCCTTCCTCCACCCCCCTTTGCTGATAACAGGGAGACTCGTGAAGCATGGTTTCCGCTGGGATCTTGTAGGCTGTATGGATAATGTACAGAGCTGAGTAGGATAGTAAAGAATTTAGGAAACACCTGGCTCAGCAGAGGCTGGCACTGCAATGAAGGAGAGATCACTGGTGCCTGTGGTGATTATAATCCCTTTATTTAGACACCAATTCTTTCTGGCTCTGGGTTCAGGCTACGAAAGAAAAATGACTGCATGCAAGAAGGGGAAGGAAACGTGAGACCACAGGGCCCAAATTTCATCGTGATATCGTTACTTGCTCCTTCCCATTTGGCTGTCTGGGGGCTGGTTTGTATTGGTGGTCTGGATTTGGCTGGGAGGTGTCACACAGGCAGGGGCAGAGGTGGTCAGTGGGATGATGGAGAGCTGCTGCAGAGCATCATTGTCTGCAGTGTTTGGCCTGTGTGGGGATACCCAGCGTTGGGGTGCCTTCGGGGGAAGCAGGTGGGAAAGTGGTGTGTGCGGTGGGAAGAATTGGTGAGGCTGGCTTCTTGGCTTTGGCTTTCTGTGTTGGACTTTGCTGAGCAAAATCACAGCCTGGTCTCTGTGGCTGGGTCCTTTGTGTTTGATTTTTTAACCTTGGGAGTGTTGGGATGGGAGCTGACCTGGCTGGGCAGCCTGTCCTGCAGCATGCTAAATGGGCTCCTTGGATAGCAGCCCTAGGGCTTTATCTTTGCCCTGCCAGCCACACGTTTCTGTCTCCTTCCCCACCATGGCTTTCTTGGGAAAAGAAAGTGCTGCCTGATTTAGACTTCTCTTGGGTACTGCAGGTGCTGCCCTTAATTGGCAGGCTAATTTCTAATCTAGTCACTAGTGCTTGCAAGGGAAGAAGGTGTCCCAAAGGGTCATTGTGCCTGGCAGTCCCTGACCAGCCCTGCCTCATATGTGTCCTCCCAGCAACCCTGTTTTTCAGCTGAGCAAGTCCTGCAGACTGATTGCTCTGTGCTCGTTCTTGGCCTGCAAGCCCAGTGCTCTGTCTCTGCTTTTGAGAGCTTGGAGTCCAATCTGCGTTAGTCGTAGGTGTGATGAGTTGGACAGGCTCAGTCTCTCGAAGAGGGCTGAGGACTGGAGGCCAATGTCCTTCCGCAACAGGAGTTGCACTGGCAAATGCTCAAGGCAAATGTGAGCAATGTCTGCCCCTGGCCATTGTCTGTGATCCTTGCTTTCTGCTGATCTAAGCCACTGAGGAGTTCCCACTGCTTTCCTAGTAAATGGGGTGGCAAATCTGCTATTGAGGAGTTGTGGTTTCTAGAAGGGGGTAGCCTGGACCTTGTGGGTGGCTGGTTGTGCAGGTGGCTGGCCAGGCTGCGGTGTGCATTTGGCAGGGAGTTGGTTGGATGGTCTGACAGGAGTGCACGCTGGGGAACTGCACTGGGCAGGGGTATAGAGGGGAAATGGTTGTCACGGCCTGTAGTCCTTGGCTGGCACAAAGGAATTCCTTTTCTCAGCCATTCTATTATTATAAAAGTTTCATTTTTTGGTAACAGCCGTTACAGCCAGCTGATCCAAACAGGTGAGATACTCATTAAGTGGTGCTTCTACTTTGATGCTCTGAGGAAAAGCTGTCTGGGAGTTGCCCAAGTAGGGAAATGCAGAAATTGCTTCCTGTTTGGGACCTGTTAGATCAAGTACAGGGTGTTTCTATCTCACTGTTGTAGGAGCCTGACCTTGTCACCAACCATCATGAAAATACAGATGTTTAGATGCACCTGGGTGACGTGCAGGTGAATCTGCAAAGGACCCAGATTGGTGCTTGGAGTATTTTCTGGATATGCCGCTGTTGTTGTTCCCCCCCCCGCCCCGAGATAATACCTTCAGTGTGGCCACAGACCATAACTGTGTAATGTCAGAGAGAATTTTGAATGTTTCTTTTTTTTTTCCTATTTGCCTCTGCCACTCGTATGTGGGATGAAAGCATCCCTGCCTGAGGATGCCTTGAACACAGGGCACTCTCAAAGGTAGAGAAATAGGAGCTCTTCGTCAGAGGCGTGTTTTTGCTCTTTCTGCATTGGTTGAGCCTGGGCCAGAGAGCATTGCCCTTTCCAAGGGGTAGTCCTTGCTGCAACTTTTGTGACTTTTCAGCTGAATGTATGTTTTGGGCAGCTGATAAGCAGGAGCCAGGGGCCTGCCCCTGTCCTAGAAGGACCTTGGCTTGCCTCCCTTCCTTCTCTTCCGAGTTCCATGAAGAAAACAGTGTATCATGCTCTCAAAAGTGCTGTTTTCATAGTTTCTAAGGGAGGCTTTATCAACAGGATTTTCCACACGTGCTATCCTGTGTACTCCTCAAAATAACAAATTTTTCATCTGATCCTTCCCAGTGAATGTCTTCTTCCAGCAATAAATAGGGTCCGTCAGGAGAAGGGCCTGTACCTGTAACTGGAAAGAGCTTTTTAGGTGGGAAGGTTGAGTAATAGGCCCTCCAGCAGCTCTGTACAGTGGACTGTGCTTGCTGGTAGAGCCACCTGAGATAGGAAGGGGAAGGGAAAGGCATTCTCCCAGGGTTGTGCATGATGTTCCATGGGACTAGGCACCCATTCGGGTGATGGATGCGTGCTTCTTGCTGCCTGTCTTCTGGAGTAGGTGCTGTATTGGAGCCAGGCACAGCTGTTGATGTCCCTTACAGCTATGAAAACCAAGAACCATTGGGAAAATGCTCATTTTGCTTTTTATTTGGTCTGCCACCTGCGCTCCCCAGCTGGTCACCATGTTAGATGTTCTCTGTGTGGGTTTCTATTTGATAATGCTGGCCAGGGGGAGTGTGGAGGTGACATCAAATAGCTCATCGTGTGGAGTTTTGTACATCTCGCAAGCTTTTTATCCCTCACCATTGTCTATTAGAAGGCAACGTAGAAGATTATTTATGAAAGCAATACATTCAGGTAAACACAGACTCCTTCAAAATCTGTCTCGCAACAAGTGGTTGAATTGAGGTGGGTTCCAAGCTGGATTGATGTTTAACTTGGAATACTAAGAAAATACTTCCTCTGTTTAGCTAAAGCAAACAAATCAAGAGAGGAAGGACCTTTTAAGTGTGATTTGCACTCCAGCTGCAAGCAATGCTAATTTTTTCTTTTATTTTTTTCTTTTACAGATATATTTCCAACTGACGGCCAGTCTGGTATGTATTAATTAAAAAATTAACTTCTTCAGACCTCCCTCTTCCATGCCTCCCCTGCACTTCTCTTTCTGAAGAGTCAGCACTAACCAGATTTAGAAGACTGGTAGAGGAATGTGCAACAGACAGACGTTAATTTAAAAACAAAACAAACAAAACTCCAAGACATCCAAAAACTCCTCAAAAAAAACCCAAACCTGCTGGAAGGTTACTTTCCTCCTGTACATTACAGCACAGCAGATGTGGGTGTCCAGGGTGGAAGAGTTTAGTAACTTGGTGATCACATGTAACTGAAAGTATTGATATCAACTCAGAACTGCTTCAGTTAGTCTGAATGTTAGTTGTATACAGCTTGGTGTGTCCATGGCCCTGAAGATGTATATTTGAATTTGCAATACTTTGAAAACACGCAGACTTCCTCCTTGGCTTGTTTAGTCTGTGTTGCTGGTGAGTATCACTGTTAATGACAACTGAGATACACACTGCGTTGCCGTCAGTGCAAGACCCATGAAGACTTCCTGGCTGCAGTGATGCTTGCAGCCTCACCAGGAGGTACCCTGCAGAAATAAATTGGGGTCCTAGGGAGGGAGGGGAGGCTACTCTGGGTGTAGGTACCAAATCAGTAAGAGGATGTAGTTTTCAAAAGTGGGTATCGATTATCTCAGCTCTTGCCTCTCTCAAACTGCCAGGAGCTCTTAATCCAGGTTGATGTTGTTGAAGTACCAAGACTGAAGGAAAGGTTTGTGTTTTACCCAGTGATGCCAAGGCCAGTCAGTAGCATCATAAAGTCATAGAATGGTTTAGGTTGGAAGGGACCTTAAAAATAATCTACCTGTGCAGGTACACCTCTTGCTAGACCAGGCTGCTCAAATCCCCATCCAGCCTGGTCTTGAACATTTCCAAGGACAGGGCATCCATAGCTTCTCTGGGCAAGATCCTGTTGTCTCAGAGCTGTAGTGCCTTGTGAAGATGTCCTGTAGCAAAGGCACTGGGAATGGGGTCGGTGCCTGCCTTGGCCTTGAGTGACCTCAGACTCATCACTACGTTGACCTCTTACTGGCATCTTGGGCTTTGCGTGGGATCACATTTCCCTGGTTCATGTGACAGTGTGAGGATAAATCGCTGGTGATCATGGAGGTGTTGTGTGATCAGCATTTGGAAGTCTGGAAATCAGCTCCATTGTCTTAAAGCTGTTTTCAGTAAAAATAACTCACTGGTTTTGAGTGCTGTGGACATTGGAGACAGTGCAATTTGACTTCATGAAGTGAACAGAGGGCTGGAAGTCACGCACGTGTGTGTGTTTCCAGAGCTCCAGCCAGCTAATGAGGCCGTGGTATATAACTAGATCCACTGGAGTGTTGCAGAAGATGCCTCTATACCCAACACATGTAAACTTTTCATGATTTTCTTGTTTTCAGAACATGTGTGAGAGTGAAATAGTAAGGCTCAAGGAGCAAAGGTGTATGCCTGTGAGTCGAGTTTGTAAGAGGCTTTTCTCCACCCTGCTGAAGATCTGCCTTCATTGGGTGTTGAGTTTTTTTCTGTCTGTGGTGCAGACTTGGAGATGTCCATTGGTTGGCACAACTCCATCCTCTGCTCTCCAGCTGGTTGAGGACCTTCACAGCTGCCTCCAGGGTGGGGCAGGAGTGTGTGTCTGCAGCAGATAGCGTTTCACTAAGTGCGCGTTACATGTCACTAGCGTTGCAGAAAACATCACCTACAGAGCTTAGGCTTTTTCTTACAATTTTATGTTTGTAAGGAGATAAGTGAAAGCTTCAACAGGATTCTTCTTAATGGTAGCTACACTTGATGCTTCCTTGTGCCTTTTCCAGAAAAGCATTAAAGCTGGTGCCATGCTTTTTCTTTCCATGCACTCAGCTTATCTGGAAGCCCTAATACCTCAAAACATAAGTGAAGGCAGGAGGAGAAGGCAGGGTAGCACCACTGGCTACTAGCATCAGAGTTGGTGCGCACTCCTGAGGCTGTTGGGTGTGACTCCCTCACCTCCCTTCCCTTGCTGAGGTTGTTCAATGAGTTAATTTGCTCAAGTCTATTACTGCAAATCACCAGGACTCCTGTATCTGTGTCTACCTGTTTTTTTAAGGTTAGTCTTGTAAGGCCAGGTGGGTCCATATGGCTGGTTTCCCCTCTTGATGAGAAGCCCGTTGTTCTTGCGCCCAAGGAAGCAGCTAGCAGTGACAGGATGCTGAGTTGCCATAACAGAGTTGGGACTTGCATGGGTGGTGAGCCTGAGCCAAAAAATCAGCCATTTTGTAGGCACAGTAGCTGTGGCGTGCCCCAAAGCATGTTCCTGCTTGTTGCTGTGTGGATGCTGGAGGCGTTCTGCCCTCAGCCTGGTGTCACGTGGAAGCGCTATGGAGGTGGAAGGGCAGCAGTGTTTGCGTCCCAGTTACCTAACAGCGTTTGGAAATAAAGCTGCTCCCCGAAGAGGTGACTGACTTTCCTTCTGTCTAGTATATCAGTTCCTTGGTCCTCTCCTCTCCCACATCCAGTGACTAGGATTCCGCAGCTGTAGGGTGCTTTTCAGAAGAAGCCACTTCAAACCTTGTGAGCTGGAGTTCAGGTGGAAAGTTGAGAGACTTCGTCGTAGAAAGAGGTGGGGCTGGGCTTTGCGGTGTGGTGGCAGAGCAGAGGGACAGACTCTCCATTCCCCTGAAGGAAGGGGAAGGCCTGTGAGGGCGCATCTCCACCTGGATCTCTGTGGACGTGTTGGCTGGGAGCACCTAACCCCTCTGTGAGGCTGCCGATGGTGTCCACCTCCCAGGTCTTACTGCTGTATGGGGTGGTGAAGCTTGCTGCCTGCTATTTAAGGAACTATTTCCATTTGTTTTAAACAGATCTCCTGTGAGCTTCATCTGCTGTTTCTGTGCCCTCCTGGAATCCTACACTGCAGGCAGCCCTCCTCCTCCCAGTAGTGGAGGATCCCAGCCGTTCTAGTCTCACCTCTTAAGGGGCTGCCTCTGGGTGATTTAATTGCTTTTTTCTGGGCATCTGTAATGCCACTTGAAATGCAGAGACCGGAGTGGACTGCAGGGTGCAGTTGTGGATGCACTGGTATTAAACACAGCAGCAAGTGATGCTCTGCCTTCGTCTTGCTACTCCTGACGATTTTATTTAATGTTCTGCTGCACCCTGAGCTGATCGTTTTGGAGAGTTGTCAGCAGTGGCTGAGCTGTCTTTCTTGAGTTGTAAATGCTGCTTTGAATTAAACATTGTGAAGTTTTCCATAAAGAGATGGAGGTGATGCTCCCACTGCAAGGAAGTGGTTTTTAATCCTTTATAAAGAAAAGGAGGGGAGATAGATCTTGAAATGAGGGGAGAAAATGCTGTGTTGTGTTCTTGTAGCTGGGGGTTCCTGACTGCTTTGGGAAGGCTTTCTGCTTGGTGGTGGTTTTGTCTTCCTTGGCCACACAAGCTAAGCTGCTGCTCTGTCTCATTTTGTTACACGCTGTTGGGGAGGCAGGTTTGCAGCTGACCTGATGCTGGCTTCAAGGGTGAGGTCTAGTCGGGGACACACTGGTCCTGCAGAGATCCCTCTGCAAAAGTAGCCAAAGCCAGATACGGGAATCACAGCAGGGAAGAACGAAGAATGATGTTATTTAAATTACATCATGGTCTCTTTTCTAGAAACCCGGTCTCTGGCGCTCTTCCTTGGGATGATCGGTTTTCCAGAGGCATGTTTTGCAGAGTTTGCACCTTTGCCTTGCACGACCCCTTGCCGGGCTCTGCTGGCGTGGATGGTGGAAGCCACGCAGTCTTCTCCTAGACAGTGCAAACGCCTGGAGCTGGAGGGTCTCGTGGCAGGCGCTTGGCTCTCAATTCCTGTCTCTTTGTTGTTAAATATTTACAGTGAGATGTACCAGATGCTTCCCAGGAAGGGTTTTGTCAGCTTCCAAGTCCCCAGATGCAGCTGGAGAAGAGGCTGACGGCCATTAAAGGGATCGCATCAGTGTGACGCCCTGGTCTCGGTAGCGATGCGGTGACCTCTTCTTGCTGGTTGTGCTGGGCGCTGCTGGTTGTGCTGTCTCATCGGCCGCAGCGGGATGCAGGCAGAGAGCACCCCTCTGCTGATGACGAGAGATTAATGATGTCTGGTCCTCAGGCTTTCCTTTTTTTTTTCCTCCCCTTTAAAGCTCTTCCACTGTGTTGGGAGGGGGAGCGGGTGATGCTCTTGGCTTTTGTTGCCACACACCTTTTTTCAGGGAGCTTCTCTCTGTGCTGGCAGCACGCATATGTGACCACTGCATAGCTGCCTTGCTCCCTCTCTGTTTTTGGCATGACCATGTCTTTGTCCACCTGTGGAGACAGAGGGGTGGGCTGATCCAGGCAAGGCACCTCCTGTCACCAGCTTTGACCACTGCCAGCCCTGGGTGAGCAGGGGACAGCAGCTGGAGCATCGCTGCTAAATGCCACCCCTGCACTGGTCACACTGGTCACGTTCCCAGTGTGCTTCCCGTTTTTAAGATAAAGGTCCAGGACCTTGGGGCTAGGCCCTGTTTGTTGCTCTTGGTGCTTATCAGCTTTTGCTGCTAACAAGGTGACCTGCTGCACAGCGCCAAGGATGGGGAGGGAAGGTCCCCCCAGCCGGGGCTGCTCACTGGTCTGTCTCCCCAACTCCAGGACAGCCTGTCCATGGGCATCCACACCAGGCTCACTCCCATCTCAGTGTAACACCTCCTCGCTCGATGAGGGACTGACTTCCCTGGAGGTAGGATCTATGGAGGTGGCAGGTCAGCTCCTCTAAGGGGGGGGGCAGAGAGGGGCGGGCTCGCTAGGTCATCGTTTTTCCAACTAAATATAGTTGCCCATGCTTTCATAAGGCTGGGATTTTTGCGTCACGTGACTGTCTTATCCCTCCCCGGCCGGCAGTCGGTCAGAGTAGGGGATCGTGTGTCTGAATGGGTAATAATTAACTGTTAACTAGCTTTTCATTAGAGCCTGGCAGAACAGGCAGAGCGGTGCAGCAGAAGTAAGCAGGAGCAGAGGGAACTGCTCCCAGTCCCTCCTGGAGGGTGGACACCCCCCTTTAATTTGCAAATCAGTTGCCCCCAAAGGTGAGTGGGTTGGCTTTATTATTTTTTTTTTTGGCTGTGTTTTATAAGGAGTTGTGAGTCCTGCCATGCCTTGAGTGTCTGTCCTTGCTTTCTTGTAGTTCCTGCTCTTGTAGTTCCTGCTCATGTCAGCCATCCCTCTCCCCCACCACTGGGCTGTTGGTTTTTTTTGTAGGTCATGAACTATCAGCTGGTCTCCAAGCTGGCTTGGAGGAGAGCCTGACCCTCTGGCTCTTCCACAATTTGGCCTGCCTGTGTGTCCCCTGGCCCCTCAGCCTTGCCTCGGGTGCCCTCCTTTCCCTGCGCCAAGGTGTCCTTGCTGTGCCTCCATGTCCCGAGCACCAGCTGGAGGAGCTTGTGTCTATTCTCAGGGGCCCCTGCCTGCCCATGGTGGACTGACGCAGTGTTTGCTCGGGATTGCTGCTGGCTTTTCCAGCCTCTCCCTGAACCATTTAATCTGATGAGTAGTATTTGCGCGTGTCCTTGGAGGCTCTTCTCTCTTCCGTGATGGCAGAGGAATTGCCGGTTAAATGCGCTAACACCAGACAAGCTGGGTCAGGCACTGGTGCTGGAGAAGCCTCTCCTGGAGGGGCTGCCTCCCAGTGTGATATTTCCTGGGATGTGGGAGCCACCAGCTTTCCCAGCAGAGACCGCCTTAGTTTACAGCTCGTTTTTTCTTAGAAAACTTTGTGTGTGTGTTTCTGTGCTGCTGTCTTTTGCTTGAGCCTGGCGTCTTCAGGGATCAGTGCACGAGTGTGGATCGTGTGTCAGAAGTTTCCTAGAAGTCTTCTTCAGAGAAGAGCATTGCTTGAAAAGGTGGTGGAAAGATGTCACTTGCCCTTGAGAGAGAGTTCACTTGCTACCTTTAATAGTATCCGCCTGTGCCAGGAAGAATCCGTGGTGCTCTTGCTGTTAACACTAGAAATGCCTGCTGGTATTTCTTAACCTGCTCCTTCCAGAGTGTGGCTTGGCCACCAGTTGAAGGGTTTGTGTCTTGGACAGGGAGGCTACAGGAGGAGGGTTATGCATCTTTGTAAGCGCAGACCCTTCCTGCCCCTCATCTGCCCTGGAAATAAGTCAGACCCTGTAGATAACTGTTACAACCTCTGGAGACGCATGTTATGTGCATTTAAAAAGCAATAGTGTTTGTCAGCTCCCTGTGACCGGGGCTGTTAGATCAGGTGCCCCTGCTTGCTCTGAAGGTCTCTGTGCTGCCCGCAGGGTGCTGTCAGCAGAGAGACAGGCTCTGCAAGTGTCTTGAGCTGCTTTACCTCCCTCCCCCTGCTCTGGGGCTGTTTTAGGAGTATCAGCCGAGGGAGGTGAGAGCTGGGAATGCAGCTCGGGTGCCCGTGCTGCCAGCCTGAGATGGCGCTGCCCCTCACCCTGGATTGATCCTGCCTGTACCCCTGGCCTCTCCCTCCGCTTCCCTGGGGCAAACTCTCGAGCTCATGGAGCCTCCCTGGGACACCCAGGTGGGAGTGTTCTCCTGCTCTCTGTGGAGCTGTCAGATGCCCTTTTTGAAGTTATTTTTAGCGAGTGATCTTTGCAGCAGTTGCAGAGCTTACATTGCAGAGAAGTGTAGGCAGCTCCCTGCTTCCTTTGCTGTTACAGTAGGGCTTATAAGGTGGAGCTGTCTGCTGAGGAGCTGCAGAAAATTGCTTGGAAGGCTTGGAGCCATGGTGCCTGCAGCTTGTCTCTTGCTCCTGCTGAACAGGCTTCCCACATGCTTTACAAGCCTGAATCCCACTCAGCCCCACAGCTGAAGGTCTCCTGCTTGGTCCTGGCCTTGCACATCCTACAGCAGTTTTTCTTGGACTTGTAAGAAACTTCTGATATTGCAGAGGTGTTGCAAATATTCCTCGTCCCTTTGTAGACAAGGCCAGGTGCTGTGCTGCCAGTTGGGAGCCACAAGACTGTATGCTGCGAGTGCTGGGGGCTGACTGTGGTTCTCCCCAGGAGCAGGGTGGGAGCCCCTGTTGTGGAGACACAGGCTCCTTTTTTCTGGAAGATGTCCTTGTGATAGTGTCTCATTTAAAGCTGTTAGAGAACTCCATCCCAGTGCTCCCATAACTTCCTCCTCTGTGCATGCACTTCTGGTTACAACCCCAATTTGGTGGGAGGTAGAGCTGTGGAACGTTGCATACCTGGAGGAGGTGCAGTCTGCATACCCAGTTTGCCCTGACCCTTGCTGGTTTTCTGTAGCTTGTGATGTCTTCAGCAAAACATGAACATGCCATGCAGTCTGTGCTATGAATCCTGGGCTTTTCCACTTGTGCACGGAGCTGTAGGGGCAAGTGTTTCCCATCTCAGTCAGGCATTAGCTCTGACATGTGGCTGAGGCCAGTGCTGGGAGCAGCTCCCAAGGCAGGCAGAGGTGGAAGGCCCTGCTGGGTCTCTAGGGGTATCTGCACCTCTCTGCAAAGAGAGGTGATAGCAAATCGCTCCCCGGGGAGACCAAGGTCCCCTCTGCTGAGCATTCCTGTCTGTCCATGCTTCCCAGCTCCATTACAGTAACTGTGTTGTCCACCACTGCTGTCTTGCTGGTGGAGAAATGGGTGCAGCAACCCTGGGTGATGGGCAGAAAGCGATTGCCTGTCCATCAGGACTTTCTCTGCCTGTAACTTCAGGGGGACTGTCCGTGGGACAGGCTCTCAACAAGAAAAACCTTTAGCACCATCCACAGCTGGCAGGCTGCTGGTGGGAGGGGAAAGGCTGTTGTTGGCTTAGGTCACATCTGGCCTGCAGGACTGATCCTGCAAATCTCTGGAGAAGGCATGGAGTTGGTGGGTGCAAAGCTTACCAGCTGTGTCTTCTGATGACTCAGTCAGGCTCAAACTCCCAAGTTGTGGAGTTTGAATGCATAGTCAGTGATGAGTGCCACAGGAGAGCCTCCAAATCAATGTCCCGCCCCAGCTACTCTGTGGATCAGGTCACCCTGGGAGAGAGCTTGCTTGAGATGTGGAAGAAGGAAAAACGCAGAGTTGGTGCCCTGAGTTTGCACATTTGCACACCTTCTGTTGAATCCTTAGGTCTCCTTTGGGACCAGCAAGGGGATTCTTGCAGCCGTGGTGGAGTCCTGGCAGGCTTAGCTCTGGCTGGCTGCCTGCATGGTCCTTCTTATGGGAATTACCTTGCAGGTCAGTACTGTCCCACCACATCTGTCTTGTGTTTTGTACCCCAGGAGGGACTCTCTTGTCTTCCTGTAAAGACTCTGAGCTACCTCTAGGGGAAGCCACTAATCTCTGGGCTGATTTTTTTGGTGCCTGGACAATGAGTGTGTATGTACAAATTGTGTGAGCAACTAGTAGTCCTCTTAGGTGTAAGCTGTCTAATGGTTTCTATCTTCTCTGCTCAGAAGTTGCTGTACCTGGGTGTCCTTTGGTTTCTCAGGAGGTTAATGCCATACCTTTTCCTTGCCTTGTCATTTTGACTGTGGCACTATTCCTCCTCTCACTTGCAGCCTGCCCAGACCCCCAGCCTGCTTGGGGCTCAGCTCACTCTTGTCCAAGCTGCACTTCCTCTTTCTTGCCTGAAGACCTTGAAGAGGCATTGCTGGTGGGGCTGTCCCCTAGCACTGAGTGTGGGATGTGGTCCTCATGTGCGCTAGTGCCATCCCATGGAGTCTGGTGAGGAGGGAGGATCGTTTGGAGGCTGTTGAGTGGTGAAGTGGATCCTGAGTCGTGAAGTGGATCCTGTTGGACCACTGGACGCATGGCCAGCTGTCCTGCATGGTGCCCTCAGGCTTCTACCAGGGGTCTGGGGAAACTGGGGATACCAGTTCAGCTCTTCCAGCCCCAGCAGGACCTGCGACATGGAGCATGAGCCCCTGCCTCAGCCCCTCCAGCACAAAGTCCAGGCTCTTGGCTTCAAAACTGCCTTCATCAGCAGCTTCTCCAGGGTGCCAGGCTGTGGGCTGAAGTGGCTCGGGGGCAGGCCGGCTCCTTTCTGTTGACTCGGCTGCTGGGAAAGGAGGGCTGTGCTGTGTCAGGGATGGAGTGTGTGCTGGAGCCGAGGACTCTGCATTCTGCTGGGAGCCTGGCCTGTCCCAGCTGGTGCTGGGGTGCTCTGAGCCCTTGTCTGCACTCCAGGAGTGGTGCACCAGGAGAAGGTACTACAGCTTTCTTGCTGGAGGTGCAGGTATTTCTGTGCTCAGCCCTGCAAATTTATCCCACATCTGCCTTAGGTACAATAGTAAATAAGACTGAGCACAGTGGTCCTAGAGCACACCTAGCTGTGTGGCTACTGTTGCCCTGGCTGTTAAGTCTCTGTGTAATGGCTTTTCTCCTTCCAAGTGTGAGGTGTTTGCTCACCTGGACACCCCTGTGAGCTTCCTACCTCGAGGTCGCCTGTGCTACTGCCAGCCTTGGGCTGGAAGGAAAGCACAAGGTCTCTGCGCAGCCTTTGCCCTTCTTGGTGCTCAGGGGTGTTGAGGAGTGAGCATCAAAAGCCAATGAATGATTTGGTTGTGCCTTGGCCATGGAAGGGTTTGCAATACCAGCATCAGGGCTCCCACCTGTGCCTTGTCCCCTTGTTTGTTAAGAAATAACTTGCTCTTGATGGAGTAACCCCAAGGGCAAATGATTTGGTTCTGGCTGCAGGCAGCAGATCAAAACTGGAGACTTGCTTTTCTGTCCCTGGCTGTGCCAGCATTTTCTCTGTGGCTGCAGGCAAAGCCTCTCCTGACTTCTCTGCCCACTGTCCTCTTGCCAGTCTTGCACCGCTAAACCCCTGGTTTAGCTGTTTTGTCTGCCCCCTCACGTGGAGGGTCCCTGTTTTTTGGGGGGAAGGTTCAGGTGGAGATAGTGCAATTGAACATTATTTACAGACACCAAATAAATACAGAAAAGGATCTTTGTGAAATGCTGGGAAGCCTGGGACATCTGTCAGCAGCTTTTAAGGGCTCAGCTATTAACTGGGGCAGCATTTAGTATCCCTCATTAGCACTGCTTGTCCAGAGCTCCTGTGTGTGTTTAAGCAACACCCACTTGCTCCTTCTTTCCCAGGTTGATGCAGTGAGAAAGGGTAATGGGGTTTGGCAAGGGGATCTTTTCAGCTGACCACCAGAAGATTTGTTGCCCTCCTTGTAGGAAGGTTTTCTCCTGAAGACTCAGCATCTGATGTGGCTTAAAATGTGTTTTGTGTGGGTTAGGTTTGCTTTTTTTGAAACTAGAGTCTGCTAGAGTGCCTGCAAGGGAGCATGAGTAGTTTTGGGTTTGATGTCCAGAAGCTTGACTGCAGAATCACTGATGGGCCCTTGGTTGGGGCTGGTGTGCCCCAGAGCTTCTGATTGCCGTGGTTCTTGGCTTGGTGGATGGTCGGTCTGTCTGTTCTCTGGCACAGTCACACCCCCTCGGTCTCCTGCCTTGGCTTGAGAGGTCTCCACCATGACTTGCAGATCCATCTATGCCTGCAGCCCACGCCTGCTGGCCTGGCTGCACTCCCTGGAGCAGCCTTCCTGCCAGGCTGCAGCTTTGCTTTGTGTTTTGTCTTCCGGGCTCTGCAAATGCTAATTAGTCTTCTCAGCACCTTAGCTAGATAAGGGATCCCTGTTTCTATCTTGCAGATAAGGAAACCAGCAAAACTTGTTTCAAACAATCTTCTCCCTCCCCCGCGAAGATGATGGAGTCTGTGGCACCCACCCCTGCAGCCTGTGCCTCTGCATCCTCTTTCACTAGAGATTGTGAGGGGGGTCTCTCTTTGGACCCCAAAAAAGCACAAGAACCTCTATGGCCATGAGGCTCCTGAGCTGAAGCAGCTGGAGAAATGGGCTGGACGCCATTACTGGAAACCCTGGGGCTGCACGCGGTGTGAGCAGGTGCCCAGGCAAGATGCTAGCAGTGAGAGTGTGCTTTCTCCCCCAGACAGAAATTGGTGCCTAATCAGGCTGCAGAGCAAGTTCAGTTATTTTTTTTCCACTATGCCAGGCATGTCAGCACTGCTGGAGCAGGCAGGGGTGCTCCGTACCTGTGGAAAACCAGGCTGGCTGTGGATTTGTGCAGTAGAACTTGGTGCCTTTTGATGCTATATTTAGTTGGTGACATATGTGGGCGTCGAATGGAGGATGTTAGGGGCTCTTTTGAAAGTGCTTGCTCTTCCTACGCTAGCAGGGAAGTTTAAAAGCCTTGTGGCAAGCTTTGTGCCACGGAACCAGGATTCTCAATGAGGTGCATGTGGAATAAATGAAGGACATGTGGGGCTGCTGCTGCTTATAGCATGAGGCAGATGCAGGTGGGCTGGGGAGGTCCTGGGGGGGAAAGGAGAGGATTTGGGGCCCTAACTGAGAGGTTGGACTCTCCTGGGGGTGAAATCCCCATGCAGGAGCCTTAAGGAAGGGAACCAGGGAAGGGGAGCGCACGTGGCTCCATCCTGCCATGCCTGACTCTGCCTTATTGACACTTCAAAGCCTCCAGCTCTGAGCAAGGCTGGGCTGGCAGGATGAATCACAGGTTTCAAGGCTCTGAAGGGGACCGGTTTTGATCATCTAGACAAAGTTGTCCTACCTTATGCAGGAGATCAAAGCCAGCTTTGAGTGGAGCTGGGTAGGCTCTTCAAGGCGTTTCCCGGGGCGTCCCTGGATAGCCTCTGCCATTCCTTGGGGCTCTTCACCTCCCTCCCGCCCTTGCCCCCTACCCCAGTCTGGGGTGCTTTTCTTTTAAACAAAGCCAGTAGAGTCAGTAGAAATGCTCACTTCTGGGTACGTGGCACCTGACATGGGCTGCCCCTTGAGGCAGGGGCTGGTGGGCTCTCCTCTCCCTGCACAGGTGACCCTCATATATGGCCCTCACAGGGCTGGCTTGTGTTAGGCGGCAACGTGATGCTCTGTTGGACTCTATGCATGCCCTGCGTTATCCCACTCCTTATCCAGAGACCTTGCTGCCAAACTTGGGAGGGAGAAAACGAGTCAAATTTCTTTTTCTGCTTGTAAGGCAGTGGCGTGTGAGCAGGAGCCATGGTAGGCCTGAAGTCTTGACTTGCAGGTCTTGTGGTGAGGTCCATGGTAGCATGAACCCAAACAGTTGCACTCTGACATGTTAAAACGCCCCAGAGGCACCCAAGTATCTAAGTACCTTTGGCTGTAGCAGGATTTATGCGATTCCCAGATCTTGCTCCTCCTCTCCCTGCATTCCCTCTCGTGAACTTGCTGCCCTGTGCTGGGATGCGCTGGAGATCAAAGCATGAGGCGAGCAGCACCGGTGTGCCGCAGACTCGTGCATCCCTCCTCTGCTCCCTGGGGAGGGCTGGCCACACTGGCGCGGTGATGGGCCTTGCCTGTTCAAGGGCATGTTTGTTTTGCTGTGCATCATGGCAGATCAAGTTCTGCGTGGTGTTTTACAGAGCAAGCTGAACCCCTTACCACCCCTCCCTCCCCGGCTGGCAAGGGCAACTGGGGAGGGCTGAGCTAAGTCAGGAAGTGCCTTCCTGCGGCTGGATGGGGTTAAAGGTCCATTTCTTGGCCGCCTGGATTGATCGGGAGTTTTCTGATCTTGATGGGGCCCCTCTGAGACCCAGGGCAGAAGTTGCTTTGGTTTTCTGTTCACCTTTTCCTCTTAGCCCTCCTTTGCTGACGCGGGGGGCTGGCTTGCTTCCCTCCAGAGCTAACACTTCTACAGCCCTCGGCTGTGTTTTAACAGTTTTGTTCTCCTCTTCTTGCAGAACATACAACTCCTGCAAAGGTGGTGAGGGCTGCCAACCCAAGACAGCGGAAAGGAAGCAAGGTAAGGCAGTGCCAGCCACCCCTCTTGCTGGCCTTCAGCTCCTGGTTGCAGTTTTGAGCTCTACATGAGCATGGGGGTCTGATGAGCAGACTTCTTGTGGAGGGGTTGATGTGCTGGCCTGGTCACTTCCAAGACTGTTGAGAAGAACATCCTGATTCTCCATCTCCTTTTCAGCACTTCAGTGCTTTTGCGTGCTGCCTGGACTGGTTTTCTGGCTGGCTAGGCCAGGGGAGACCTTCTCATTTCCCTTCTTGCAGAGCACTTGTGGAAAGCCTCTACCCCTCCATCCCAAGGACACCCCAAGTCTCTTGTGGGCTTAGCCAGCACCCTGCTTTGCAGTGCAGACAGGCGATGATGGGAGAGCGATGTATCCACAGGTCTTCTTTCCCTGTGCAATCTGTTCTTTACTGGCACACAGAGAGTCAGGGTAATTGCTTTCAAACAAAGCAACTTCTTTGGATGAATGAGGGCAATCTGTTCCAAGAGATCAATGTGTGATGGAGGGACAGTTGCTTCTGAGGATATTGCATGCAGCTGGGGCACAGATAGGGACATGGGCTGTTGGTGTTGGCTCCCAGCAGCCAGTGAAAGTGCATCTGAAACTTGATAGGACTTTCCTTATCTGTTCTATCTCAGGGAGAGGAGGGCCCTGGGGATGGAAGGTGCTTCTGTCTGTAAAAGAGGCATGGTCCTGCACTGGAAGTGGTTTTCCCAGGAGACCTGCCTCTTGGGGAGAGGAGCATAGCACCTGGATGTGGAGATGTGATCTCCTGAGGGACTCAGTGACTCCATATTAATTTAGAAATAATAATCCCACAAGGGCAAGGAGTTTCTGTGCCCCTATAAATTCAGTGCCCAGCCATGATTCATTCTGTATCTGGGCAGCTGTTTGGGTCCTTCCTGCTCTGTCCTGCAGGAGGTAGAAATGATGGTAGTGGCCAATTATTCACCAGTTACTTACTCAAAGAGGTGACTGGTGGTCCCCCATGTGGCTATGGGGTGTTGGTAAGGAGGGAGATCCCATCACCATCAGATACCTGCCTGAATTTTCCCACTAGTCCTACTACATGATCCCTTTGCTTTGTTGTTGCCAGCAGTTGGTTGCAGTTGTGAGCTGAAGTGAAGCTGTGCCTGGTTGTAACCTGCCACTAGGTGGAGGCAGCTTCTTTAACGGGATGTGGTTACTTCAGATGCATTTAGGATGCTGACAGCTGTGTGCTTTCCCTGTCCAAGGGATGGTGCCTGTGAGGAGTGAGTTGCCCTGGGCAACTTAGTGCCCAACGCTACTGCTGGGGCAAAATGTTTGGTGGGAGCTGAGAGGCTGAGAGCTCACAGGGCTGGTGGCAGCCTCACCTAGCTACTACAATCTGCAGTTATTTGGGATTAATCTGGGGACCCTGCTTGGGTAGGGAGAGGGGCTGTGTGTATGCAGTTTGCATGTCACCCCTAAAACCCCTGGGGACAGCCACCTGCAGGACAGCAGTGGGTGGTGGCTATGACAGTGCAGCTTCTGGCTGCTGATGCAGGAAACAGCATCTGCTGCTTGTGCACTAATGAGACCTTTCTCTTTGGATACAAGGTTGGTGACTTCGGTGATGCCACAAATTGGCCAACACCTGGAGAAATAGCCCACAAGAGCGTGCAGGTGAGAACACAGAATCACTCCGGGGAGCAGGATATGGCTCTCGCAGACCTCCCTGTCCCTTTGGCAGCACTGGCTGAGCCAGGCCATTTGGGGTGCTGAGTGTCAGTGCGGAGGCAGCCAGGAATAGTGTGCAGGGGATTTCCTTTTAGGGCTGCCCTGTGTGTTGGGCTCCCTCCCTCAGTGCTATTCTGGGAACCTGGAGCCCAGTCTAAACCCCCAGGCTGGGTGAAGCAGGTAGGGCAGCTCCCAGACCTGCCTCACCTCAGGGCTGCTCAGTGCAAGAAGGGGCCTGGGCAAAAACCAGGACTTACACAGGAGAAACTGAAAACACATGTAAGAAAGGGCTGTTTAACCAAGGGGCATGGCTTTCCTCTCCTGCTATGAATGTGGGTGGTGTTAAAATCTTTCTATTTCTGGATGCTGCTTTGCCAGCTCCTGGCTGTCTGTCAGGGCACGAGGGTCACTCACCCTTTAGCCGTTGGGGCAGTCTGGTACCTTGCAGGGCACCCCCATCCAGGAGCACCAGGGCTCCTTGGAAGTCCCACTCAGTAACTTTTGTGCCTGGGGCTTGTGTCTGAGCTTGAGTTCTTCCCAGTGTCTGTAAGAGCCACTTGCCCTGCTTAGACATAAGCCCTTCCCCAGGAACAGGACAGCTCTGGGAGGCATAGAGCAGGGATGCTCCCAGCCTAGTGCAAGGTCCTGCTCTTGCTGGGACAGCTAGGGTCTACCTCCTGCTCTTTCTTTCTCCCATCTCTAACATCTTTCTGCACTGGTGTTTCTCCAGCAGCCGCACAAAGCACCGTCCCTTCGGAAACTGCCTGTCAAGAAAGACATGAAAGAGCAGGAGAAAGGGGATGGGAGCGACGGCAAAGAGAGCCTGAAAACCAAATCGGATGAGTCTGGGGAAGAGAAGAATGGCGACGATGACAACCAGAAGTCAGCCCAGAAGAAGAAAGGTAAGGCAGAACCTGGCAGGGACAGTACTCCAGGCTCAGCCTGTCTCCCCTTCTGCAACCCACCCTGGAAGTGTCCACTGCTTTCCTGGCAGTCTTGTTGTGGGACGTGGTCCCAGTGCAGGGACAGCCATGGTGAAAAGGTGTTTACAGGCTTCAAAGTGTCACTTTGGTGGGAGCATGTGGAATAGGGCCCAAGTAGGGGCATCTGTGTGTCTGTCTGGGGAGTGTGAAGTCTGTGCTCTGTGGTGGCACAGAAAAGCCCCTGACTGGGTTACATCAGGCATGGTTGACACGTGGGCTCTGTGGCCTGAGCCTTGGCAGGCAGAAAGGGGCAGAGGAAAGAACAAGTGCCATGAAACAACAGAGGTATTCTGTGTCATGTTCCTCCATCCCCAAGAGTCCCAGTTGGAGGCTTTCTGCATCTACTGTGGCCCAGAGGGATGTTTGAGGCCTGAGTCGGTCTGGAAGGCCCCCCTGCTTTCTCTCCTCCATGTGTGGGGGCTGTGTGGCAAGAAGGGGCTGCGGGGGAGGAAGCACTCTCTGAACCTGTGTCACACCCAAACCCTGTCCTTTTGCAGGCAACAAACACAAGTGGGTCCCTTTGCAGATAGACATGAAGTCAGAGGTGCCTAGGGACAAAACGGCCTCTCGGAACAACCGGCAAAATGAACAGCACAGGCACCCCTCCAACAACCGCAACGAGCTGAAAGGTGGGGGCTCGGGCTGGGGACATGGTCTCCACGCCCTGGCTGTGGAGCAGAGCAAGTCTTGATGCCCAGGCACGGCACAGGGTGGTGGGCTTGCTTTCTGCCTTCAAACAGCTCTTGGTGCAGTAAGCTTGCTCCGGGGAGGTGCTTTCATCCTGTAACATTCCTCCTGCCTCTCTTTCCCCATCTCCTGCAGGCTGGCACCCAGACAACAAGCATGAACGCAGCTGGCAGGACCATGATGAAACCTCCAGCGTGAAGAGTGAGGGAGGAGCAGTGCGTGGGGCCTTCCGGGGCCGAGGTCGGGGCCGCGGCAGGGGCCGTGGCCGTGGCAGAGGAGGTAATCACTGTATATGTGGCCTTGTGACAACAGGGAGAGACCACGGCACGTGCCAAAATATGCAGAGCTTGGTGTGTGTGTGTGCTATCTGGGGCTCCAAAGCGGGTTGGGGAGGGCAGAGTGCTGTGGGGTCCCAGGGAAATATTGTGGTGGGTCATTCCAGCTGATAAGTTGAGCTGTTTTTTTTAAAAGCAAATTATTCTTACTAATATTTTAATAAAGGCAGATGTCTTTCAGCTACTTAAGCCAAGCTCTTCCACCTGTTTTCTGCCCCTTGCAGTACCCCTGTGTGCAGGAGTTAATAACTCTGTGTAGGCTTCATGTCATGCTGAGAGCCAAGCAGGATCTTGGCTTGGATGGGGCAGAGCATTGAACTGGCATTTAGCAGGGCAGTGTCTGTGTACAGCTCAATGTAGGGCCTTTGTCTGTCGCCTGGGCTGTCTGGTTGCTCCTGGTTTCTTTGACTTGGCTTCACTGGAATCCCTTCTGCAGCAAAGGCTGAGATCAGGGGGATGAGGGATGTGGGTCAGTGATGCCCCATTGTGGGCTGCTGTGGGGGTTCTGGGAACAATGCAGAGGGAGTTATTGGTGCAGCAGTCCAGCCCCACCAGGCAGCACAGCCTGTCTAGCAGATCTGAGGGGCTCTGTTGACCCTTATTGGTTTTCCTACAGGACACTTCGACTACCAGTATGGGTACCGGAAATTCGAGGGCTCAGATGGCTCCCGTACCCAGAAGTACGCTAGCAACATCACTTACTACTTTGACAACATCAGCAGCGCCGAGCTCTACAGCGTGGACCAGGAACTGCTCAAGGACTATATCAAGCGGCAGATGTAAGCACCAACTCTTCTCTGAGCGGTGGTTGTGGGTGGGACGTTCATAGATGCCCTCCGTGGAGACAGCACAGCTAATCCCGTGGGTAGGGTTAGAGCAGAGGTGTGTTGACTCTGTGCCACACAGCTTAACAGCACCAGTTTGCCCCATATCTGGGCTCCCCAGACTGTCTCTTTTCAGCCTTGCAGTAGTAGAAGGGGGGGTAGTTATTTCTTCAGGGTTCCCAGGAGACATTGGCTTGGAGCTGCCTCTCAGTGATGTGTTGTCCATACAGAGAATATTACTTCAGCGTGGACAACCTGGAGCGAGACTTCTTCCTGCGTCGCAAGATGGACTCAGATGGCTTCCTTCCCATCACCCTGATTGCCAGCTTCCACCGGGTGCAGGCACTGACCACTGACATCAACCTCATCATCAAGGTGAGGGCAATAAAAAATGACCTTTGCTTCTTGCCACCCCAGTCTGAGGCCTGTTTTCTAGATGGGCTATGGGTGACATGCAAGCGGAGCTTTCCCTTGTCTTTGACTTGCTCCCTCCTCCCCATGGTCCTCCTAGGGAGGAAGGGTTGGGGCTGAGTCACCCAACATGCAGGGCCCTGAGTTAACGTATCATTTGGTTCCAGGCTCTGAAGGACAGCAAGGTGGTGGAAATCGTGGATGAGAAGATCAGGAGAAAAGAGCAGCCAGAAAAATGGGCTCTGCCTGGCCCTCCTATGGCAGACTACACACAAACAGACTTCTCACAGTTCATCAACTGCCCTGAGTTTGTGCCCCGGCAAAGCTTCCAGAAAGAGACAGGTGAGTACTGGGGGAATGTGGAGGGAGGCATGGGATGCGGTGTTGGTACTGCAGCAGGACTGAGACCCAGAGAGTCAGGAGTGTTCTCCAGGGCAGGGTTCTGCCATTTCTTTCTGCTCGGTGATGGGAACTGGTAAGGGCTCTGTGCTCAGACCCCCTTGAACGCTGCCACCTCCATACATGGGGAAAATGTGGAAAAGACTGATTCTGTAGCTTTTCCTCCATGAGGGATTTGGCCAGGGTCAGTCCTGCTGAAAGTCTTTTGGCTGTGCCTGGAAATACTCAGCTACTGCTCTGCAGAGCAGAGAATGCTTGTGAACCCAACTTTTTCTTAATGACTGAGGAGATACTGGGCACAAATGAGGCAGCAGGTATGGAACTTTCAGCTGTTTACTGGGGAAGGGTCTGCTGTCCTTCATGAACTCCCCCCTGTTCTTGTCACCCCGTTCCATGGGGACTGGCAGGAGCCCAGGCTGGTCCCAAGAGGTGCTGTTGTAAGAGTTAGTGCTTCTTGGTGCTGTTGTAAGAGCTAGTTTTGGCAGGAGGAGATCTGTTTCCACTGGCTGCAGACTGTCTTGGGAAGGTTTCTTGGAGAGCAGCAGAGTACTTGTTTTAGGACTTTGTGTTTGGGAATCTGTCACCTGCAGAGCTCTGTGGCCACCTCTGGCATCACAGTCTTAACTGGGAACTTTTTGTTTCTGCACCCCAGAGCCCCCAGCACTTGTGGGGAATTTGCTGATAATGCCACTGGATGCTAGTTATTCCCACAAGCTGTGCCACGCTGCTAAAATAACTCTCATCTTCAGTTGGGTGCTTTAAGGACACAACCCCCCTCCAATGGCTCCCTCCCTCTAAAGTACCTTGTGGCTCTTGTTGGCTCTAGAGTCTGCTCCTGGCTCCCCGCGTGCTGCTAGCCCGGTCCCCACCAAAACAGAGGAGGTCAGTAACCTGAAGACAATGCCCAAGGGCCTGTCTGCAAGTCTGCCAGATCTTGATTCGGAGACGTGGATTGAAGTGAAGAAGAGACCTCGGCCATCCCCAGCCAGGCCCAAGGTAGGTGGTGACATAGGAGCTGTTGGGCTGGGGGTCTCCCAGTTTTCTGGGTGACTTGAATCCTAGGTAGGCAGGCTTCAGATCAAATAAGGTCTGGTAATGGGAGTGATGTCCTAGTCTCTTCTGGCCTCGTCTGACCCCCTTTGGAGCTGCTTCTTAGTGGTGTAAATGAGGTATTCTCCCCAAATGGGCAGCTTCTGGCTGTGGTAAGGAAACAGGGCAATAGTTGGGTCTCCACACAGTAGTTTTGTACTGCTGTGTGATCTTTTCCTTGTGTCACCTTTGCCTCCCTACCTGTAGAAACCAGAGGAGTCGAAGACACCGCAGCAACAGAAGCAGAAGGACCAAGATGAACCTGAGGAGCTAGACTTCCTCTTTGATGAGGAGATGGAGCAGATGGATGGCCGCAAGAACACCTTCACTGACTGGTCAGATGAAGATTCAGATTACGAGATCGATGATCGGGACGTGAACAAGATCCTCATTGTGACACAGACGCCTCCTTACCTGCGCCGGCATCCTGGTGGGGACCGGACTGGCAACCACACATCCAGGGCTAAAATGAGCTCAGAGCTGGCCAAGGTGATCAACGATGGGCTGTACTACTACGAGCAGGACCTGTGGACAGAGCAGTTTGAGCCAGAGTATTCGCAGATCAAGGTGAGAACAGC
Organism: Gallinago jamesoni; assembly: GCA_025769975.1. NCBI lineage: Eukaryota > Metazoa > Chordata > Aves > Charadriiformes > Scolopacidae > Gallinago > Gallinago jamesoni. The sequence goes on from JAOQGH010000051.1 coordinate 47,169,549, forward strand.
TGATCCAAGGAAGGGGCTTCTCACAGGGAGCTTTGTGTGCAGCAGGCTCGCCACCCTGTTGATGTGGGATAGAAAAGGTGGTACAATGGGTTACAGCCCGCTCGGGTAGTTTCCTGGCTTCCAGTGACATACTCACTGTGGTGGGGATAACCATATCTCTGTAACATGGTGTAAGGCTGCAGCCAGGTAAACAAAGTGCCAGTAATGAGGTGACCTGGAACATGAGGTCCATTTGCTCCACTGTCTGCCAGGGTCTTGGCAGGCAGGGCTAAATCTATGGAGGGAACCAGGTGTCTCGGCACTGTCTGTAGTGCCCAGCACTCCATGCCTCAGTCCCTTGGAGGCTGTTCTTACTGGGAATGGGTTCATTGATGGCTGGGCTATCCTTGGCCCGGGTATTCTTCTCCATTTTGCTGCCAGTTTGCACAGACATGGGCTTTTTATAGAAGGCCCATCTGCTGCTTTGAAACATTTGAGTCCCAACATGGTGACTCTTGCAGTTGGGGACTTGCCTAGGCTCGTTCAGTGACTGAAGCTATTTTGGCTGTGAGGTGGGATGGCCTGTTGGAGCTACCAGCTGGGCTTATTGTCTGATACCTGGCACATTACTGAAGTAGTGCTGCTCTTTGAGGTGGCAGAAGCTGAGGACATGTGGGGAGAGCAGGTGACAGAGGGATAGGACATGCTGGGCCCTTCAGATGCATGGGAGCATTGTGCTCCACTGCTGGTGTGGTGGTGAGGAGGCTCTGTGGGTGCAAGAACATGGCAGGGACAGTGGAGTCCTGGACAGGCTTGCCTTGAACCTTGCTGGACCAGCACTGATGCTGAGGGGTGAAAGCCTGAGAGAAGCAAGCAATGGTTAGTGGAGGTGCCATGTAAGGTCCCTTAAAGCTTGGGAGCAGTAAGTGGCTCAGATCTGGCCTGTGCAAGGCCCTTTTTCCTGTTTCCTTCACCTCCCCTTCCTACCTCTGTGCAGCACCTTGCCCTTCTGGGCACTGGGGCCTCGTGGCTGCACTTGGTGCCCATCATTGTGGCTGCTGGATGAGCAGAGCAGTGGTTACAATTAGTTGATGGGATGAGGGCAGAAGAGGGCAATTGATTGCTTCGTTGTCTTCATCTTCAATGCAGCAAGAAGTGGAGAACTTCAAGAAGGTGAATATGATCAGCAGAGAACAGTTTGACACCCTGACGCCAGAGCCCCCTGTGGATCCAAACCAGGAAGTCCCTCCTGGTCCCCCCAGGTTCCAGCAAGGTAAGAGAATGGGGGGCATGAGCGGGTGGGACTGAATTTGTCTGTTCCTCCTAGTGAGAGGTTCTCGGAGGTTGGGTGGCAGCTGGGAAGAAGGAATTGGGGCCACAAGTGGGTAGGATTATCTTTCCCGGCTTTGCTCTTCTCCCAGCTGAATGTTTTGGGGCTCCAGAAGAGGAGGCCCAAAAGCAGGGGTATCCCAGCAGAGTGAGGAAACTTTGACAAACTTTGATGTAGCTCTTTTGGATGTGACTTCTTTTAGACCTTCTGACTACCTGGAAGGCAGCTGCCTGCTTGGTCCTTGCTTGCCTATTGATGCCACCTAGTACCCTCTTTTTCTTGAGGGCATGGGGGACTTGTTGCTCTTGTTAGCCACTGGGAAGCAGATACCTTGTGGGATCTCTGGAAACTCAGTCCTTGGACCTGTTGCTAGGCTTTGGGCTGCCTGGTCAGGCTGGTGATATGCTGGATTTGAAGCTGCTTGTCTCTGAGGGCTGGGATGTGTATCCTTGTGGTCCTGCCCCTTCTGCTTCCAACCTGCCAGAGGGGTGTCCCTTGGCTATAATGATGCCCTTCTGCTCAGAGCTCAGCTTGACCCTGAGTGGGGGTTTTTCTCTCTGCAGTACCTACAGATGCTTTGGCTAACAAGCTGTTTGGAGTCCCTGAGCCTTCAACCATTGCACGGTCCTTGCCCACAACTGTACCAGAATCGCCCAACTACCGCAACGCCAGGACCCCCCGGACCCCTCGCACGCCTCAGCTGAAGGACCCGACGCAGACACCACGGTTCTACCCGGTGGTGAAAGAGGGCAGGACGATAGATGCCAAGGTGGGACCGGGGCTGGGGTGTGGGGTGGAAGCTGAAGTTTCCCAGCTGGATGCTGGGGAGGAAGGGGACATGTGCCTGATGTACCATGTCTCGCAGACTCCACGGAAGAGGAAGACAAGGCACAGTTCGAACCCTCCGATGGAGTGCCACGTGGGCTGGGTGATGGACTCTCGGGAGCACAGACCTCGAACTGCCTCCATCAGGTACTGGAGGCTGGTGTGCATGGTCACGGAGGAGCCAGAAATGGGAAAGGGAGCGTCTGGTGGGAAGGAAGGCAAAAAGCATTGTCTGGTCTTGCAGGGGAGGTCTCCCGTTAGGTGACTGCAGGAAGGGCTGGGATCCAATTTGTTTCCTCTGGAAGGAACTGAGGAAAGTCTGAAGTCTTGGAATAATGAGATCAGACTCAGTTGGGAACATTGGTTCCCTTCCTAGTAGGATACCCCGTAGCTGAGGTCCAAAATCCAGAGTAGACAGTCACCAGGAGTCAGTGGGACCAACAGACAAGTGCCACAGGGTAGACCCTGACCCCATTCTGCTGTCAGATGGGTGATGCCAAGCAAGGGAGTTGATGGGAATCTCTTATATTCAGCTCCAGCCCCTCAGAGGGGACCCCGGCCGTCGGGAGCTATGGCTGCACCCCGCAGTCCCTGCCCAAGTTTCAGCATCCTTCGCATGAGCTGCTCAAGGAGAATGGCTTCACGCAACATGTCTACCACAAGTACCGTCGGCGCTGCCTTAACGGTAAGGATGGGGCACGGGGCAGGTGTCTGTGCTCTGCTGCGTCAGTGGGCAGGGTATGGCAGCAGAGCACACACATGGAGATAAGCAGGGTCCTACAGGACACCTTGCTGGTAGCTGATGTTTCCCCACAGTCTGTGGTGAGCATGAGCTCAGGGTGTCCAGCACGAGGGCTGGATGTAGCCACACTGGCACAGGGCTCTCCTATAGATACACAAGCCTCTCTGCAGACCTGGCTCACTGAGAGAGGATCTGCCTTGTGATCATCCCCTTTTCCCAAAACAGAGCGGAAACGACTGGGCATTGGTCAGTCCCAGGAGATGAACACGCTCTTCCGGTTTTGGTCCTTCTTCCTCCGAGATCACTTCAACAAGAAAATGTACGAGGAGTTCAAGCAACTGGCTGTGGAGGATGGGAAGGAGGGATACAGGTAGGAGAAGATGTGCCTTTCTGGGGAGGGGAGGGAGGGAAGAAGGGTTGGCCCTTTCATGGTGACTGTGGCAAAAACAAAGGCAGCATCTGTGCCTTTTGCAAAGGTAGGACTGGGGCTACCCTCGGTCACCTCCTGCTGCTGGTACACAGCAGGGCTCTTGGTCTCAAGAGCTTCTCTGCCCAGCCGTTGTACGTACAGGTGTCTGAGCACCATGTGCTGTTCCATTTCCAGGTACGGTCTGGAGTGCCTTTTCAGATACTACAGCTACGGGCTGGAGAAGAAATTCCGGCCAGACATATTTAAGGACTTTCAAGAAGAGACCATCAAGGATTATGAAGCTGGTAGGTGTCTCATTTGGCCTCCCCTGGGGTTGGGCAGCAAAGTAGCCCAGATACATGGCTGCTCCTGGGGTTCTTCTCATGACTTTGGGTGAGCCGCATGATGCTGTACATTAACATGTGCGATGGGGACTGGCTGGATGTCTTGTTGCTCACTTCATGGGAGAAGATTGAGTGGATGCTCCCTGGCCTGAAGACTGCTAGGGGGATGGAGGAGGGCAATGGGAAGCTCTAGCTCTCCCAAAACATCTCCCTGGAAGCACTGATTCCTCTAGGATTTTTCAAGGCCCTGTGGTCCCTCAGCCTTGTCACCGCCAGGTCAGCTGAGCCTCCGCTGTCAAGAGGGCTGCCCAGTACTGATGTAGGCTGCTTCCCTTCAGGTTCTCACTTTGGTTCTGCCCACCAGTGGGACACGAGGGTCTCTGGGGTGAGCAGTGGGGAAGCCAGGAGGGAACAGTTCTGACATCTGGTTTGACTTTTTGTTCTGCTGACATCTGGTTTGTTTTTATCCCTCTCCAGGACAGCTCTACGGGCTGGAAAAGTTCTGGGCCTTCTTAAAATATTCCAAAGCCAAAAATCTGGACATTAACAGCAAACTGCAAGAATACCTCAGCAAGTTCAAGCGCCTCGAGGACTTCCGAGTGGATGTGAGTAGATGCAGTGCCTGCACCACACTGACAGCCCCTGCATTTTTCCCCTCGGCCCCCTCCAAGGAGGATTTTGGGGGCTGGTCCCCAAGAAGTGCCAGGCAGGGGAACTCAGTGACACCTAGTGTCATGCCCTATCATTGCAGCTGTGCCAGGAACAAGCTGCAGGGTTTGAATATTGCAAATCCACTTCAGAGTGGCTCTCTGGGGAATTGGATGAGCCCATCTTTGCTGATGAACTGAGGAGGGAAGTGAGCCTTCATGGCTTGAGTGGAGCCAGCACCGTGTGGGGCTTCATCTCCCAGACTTCTGGACTGTCCCGCTTGTGTGGGAAGGAGGTGCCCAAGAGCAAGTTGTCACCCTTGTGCTTGATTGGAAGTCAGTCTGTCTATCAGGAAATCTGGCAGCAGAGGATTTGGAGAGGAGGGCAGCCGTGTGCTCGGGGTGGGTGTGTGTTCCTTGTGGGTCAGGGAGAGAAGTTGCAACTAGAGGTTTGCAGGAAAGCTGTTCTCTGATCCAGGGGGAGGGGACCTGCATTTGGAGGAGGCTGTGCTTGATACTATGGTGCTTCTCTTCCAGCCACCCATGGGAGAGGAAGGTGGACACAAGAGATACCCTACGACGTCAGGGGGAGATGGCAGGAAGCGCTACCCATCCCAGTCTTCCAGCAAAACGGTCAGCCAGTGCCCATCCAGCCAAGCCCACGCCTTGCCCAGCCAGCCTGCACAAGAGGATGCCAAAAACCTGAGCCAGCAATCCCCTGCCCCGTCGGCTGCAGAATCGCAGACACTGGGGAAGTAGAGAGGCTGCAGCGCCTGCTTCCTGCTGGGGGATGGGGTGGGTTGGTGGGGGACTGGCTTGGAGAAGGGGAGACATGAGGGGGTGGGACAGGAAGGGAGCTGGAAGATGGGTGCCCAGGAATAGGCTGCTGGGGAGAAACTTCAACGCACACGATTTTTTCTCTTGTGGCTGGAAAGCAAAGACGATCTGCATCTAAATCACCATTTTGCTATTAGAACCCTGACCAGAGCCAGACCCGCTCCCAGCAGACCCATCCTTTGCTCTTCCTTCCTTCCCCTCCTGTGCACACACTCATGTCTTAGTGTCTTCAAACAAAAAAATATGTTTTGGCTGGGTTGGAAAGGGGAGATTTTTTTTTATTATTATATATATATATCAAGTTTTAAATTATTGCTAGAAGTTCGTCTGGATTTACCAAAACAAGTCTGCTCTGTGCGGCCCCTACGACTCCCCTCTGTGTCCCCCCTCAGATCGCAGGGCAGCCTGCTTAGGAAGCTCGGAGGAGTGAGGTTCCCTGATGGGGGACCGAAGCCGCAGTGTGTAACAACGCTGTGGAGCCTCTGATCTCCATGACCTGGCTGACGTCTCCCATTCCACGTGCGGTGGTGCCTCTCTGACATCGACCGCCACGACAGGAGCATCACCCTGTTTGTCCTCGTGGTCCCTCTTCCCCAGCGTCTTCATCTCCAACCTTCTCCGAGGGTCTGGCTCTCCCTCTGCCCGCCTCTCCCTTCTGTCACGGACAATTTGGAAGTCAACCAAAGGACCTTTGCCAAGGATAGGCTTGTTCTGACTCCTTCCTGCGAGGACGGCTGGTGGGAGACCAGCAGGCACCTGGACTTGAGCCTGCGTGGATGGTGCACCCGCTGCCCCAGGAACGCCCATCGCATGCAAAGACAGGACTTTGCTGAAGGAGGTTTTCTCTTCCTTTTCCCTTGGAAAAATGAAACGATGACAACAACAAAAAAACCCCACAAACTCCTCTAAACCAACAACAACAACAAAAAAAACACTTTAAAAAGACAAATCTCCCTTTTGCTTTCTTCCTTGGAAATAATATTGAAGAAAAAAAAAACTACAAACAAAAAAAAAACCAACAAAAAAAAAAAAATAAAAAAAAAAATGTTGCCTTATGGTGGAGCTCGCCCGGGGAGGTTTGCTGGCTTCCTGCACCCTGGGGCACGCTGGGCTCTTGGCCCCCCCCGGCCCAGAGACTCCTCACGGCATTGCTGCCGAGCCGATCTTCCCCACGGCCTTTCCTCTGACCCTGCAGCTCGTTCGGATGCCTCCCCCCATCATGGACACCCCCCCACCAACCCTGATTCTCGTGGGGAAAGGTGCCGAGGGCAGTCAAATCCAAGACTTGTGCTCACGAAGTAGTTGAAGCCGCTATGTTGTGTATATACCGTTGTAGCATCCTCCCCGCCGCAGCGACTGTACGTGCTTCTGCGCTCTCAGGAGGTGAGCGGGGAGATCTGTCCCAGCAGCTGGAGGGACTGGTCCTTGCTGTGAGTGAGTGGGAGGGCTGGTGTGTCCCTGGTGCCACTTAATGCTGTAGACTGATGGGGGGGGGGAGTGATGCAGCCCTGGGGAGCCTGTATCTCACAGCCATCGCTGGCCCAGGGCTGCTGGTGGGTGTGAGTGGAGACCTGCCCAGCACAGGAGAGCTCTCGCCTTGTGCATCGTGTCTTGGTGGGTGGCTGTGTGGAGTCTCCTGCTCAGGGCACTGTCCCTGAGCATCTCCAAGGGCTGAGATAACACCGCGCTGCTCCTTGCTTGGCTGAGGCGGGGGTGGCTGCAGAGCCGCTGGTGGCATTTACTGGGCTTCTGCAACCAGCACCAGGTGGGCTTCAGCAGGCAAAACCCTTCCTGGGCTGGTGAGCTGCCTTCTCTCGTAGGGGGCACGTGTTGGAAGGGTGAGATCTGCTCCTGGGGCCCAGAAGTAGCACTGGCAAGTTGTGCTCCCCACCATAAGGGTGGAAGCTCCTTCTTGGCCAGAGCCACTTGTGTCGCTGCTGCTCTGCTCTGTCTCCTGGGTTGGGATAACCTGCTTTGCAGCTGGCTTGGTTGTGGCTCGGGCACCGTGGTGGGCTACTCAAAGGTGCAGCTAATTGTGTTACCCTCTCTGCAAAATCACAAGCTGGTAACAAACAGCATTTTCTGACAGTGCCCAGTTGGATCCAGTGCTGTGTCTGGAGCTGGGAAGGAGTCACCTCTCCAGGGCTGTCCCCGTGGGGCTGGTGGGTGAGAGCAGCCGGGAGCTGAGATATTAGTAGGGTGAGCTTGGGCGAGTTGTCCATCAGCAAGTGGCTGTGGGTGCTGGTGGGGCCTTGGCTGGAGCTGGCACCTTTCCGAACTGACGCTGTGCTGAGGATGCTGCTGTAGGATTCGGGGGGGAGGAGGTGGGCTGGTGAACTGCTGCTAGAACTGAAAGCACAGCTGGGTTTGAGTGAGGCTGGGGAGCTGCTACATTGCCGTTTTCCTGGTGGCGTGTGATCCTGCCCTGGACTGTCCGTCCCTGCCACGTCATCCCCGCAGCCTGGGACCACTGGCAGGCCCCGTTTCAGCATGGCAACCTGTCTGGAGGTCGTGGCTTGCTCCATTACAGCAGCAGTGCCCTGGGCTTGTAGGGTGGTAACTGAGCAAGATGGGCAAGTAACGCTGGTACAGTGCTGCGGCCGGGACTGTTATCTCTGGATTTTCCCCTTGTGAGCTGGAGTCAGGTCTCTGAGGTTATGGATGCAGCCGGGTTTGTCCCCTATTTGGGAAGGAGCCTCGGAGGCTGGAGATGGGGATTGGTCAAGGACACTGGAGGTGCGCTGCTGGTTGTTGATAAGCTGAAGTGGGTCTGGATGTGCCGCGGATGGTCCTTGCTGCTGTGTCCCCGTGGTCCTCGCTGCTGTGTCCCCATGCTCCTCTCGTCGGCACGTGTTCTCTTTTTGAAGCCAATTGTCTGCGTTTTAGCAACAAATCAGATAGGAAATGAGGAAGAAGGAGCTCCTCTGTGGAACGACTTGCGCTGTGGAGTTGTTGCTTGTGGAGCAGACTGGAATTGCTGGGGTGGTAGAAGAGGCAAGAAGTTTACCAGAGGATTTCCCAAAATCTGAATTGACTTAAATTATTTCTAAATTTGTAAGGCTGAGACTCTAGTCTTGGCACAGAAGATGTTTCCCCCCTCCTCCCCACTTCTGCTGAGTCAGTGGTTTGTCACATCAGTGTGGCTGAGGGCCCCGTGTGAAAAACCCCATTTTCTGGGGTAAGGTGGGTCAGAAGAGCAATCCCAGTGGTCCCCCTACCCTCTGGAGTTGCAGACTGTTTGCTTTGTCTTACTGTTTTTCGGGCAGCCTCTGCGATGCCCCCCTCCCTCAGTCACAGCATGAGTGGTGGCAGAGGACAGGGTGCCCTGGTGACAGGGCAGCATCCTGCATCCCTGTGCTGGGTGGTGGCCGTGGTCCACGCCAGGCTGAGGAGGGACTGGCCACGGCAAGGCTTCCCACTGTCTTAGGGCTTGCATGGGGGATAGCTCTGCAGAGGTGTTTTCTCTCTTGCTGCCTACAGAAGGCATCACACGTGGCTCGCTCTGCCACCAGACAAAGGGACAGCTGTGCAGAGAGGGGGTTTGCTTTGAGCTTGGATGCTTCATGATCATGTTTTGTGCTTTTTTTTTTTTTTAATTTTAGTGGTCTGAGTGATCGGGCATGCCACACTTGCTGTGAATGCTGATGGGCCCCACAGCTCGCTAGGGCTGTGTAGCAATTGGGAGCCCTGCTTTGGGACAGGCTGTGGGAGGCCATTGGGCCCTCAAGCAGAGCATGGGGGGGGCATTCCCCATCTCACCCCCTCTTCTCAGAAGGTCCCAGCCTACTCCAGCCGGGAGCTGTCCCAGGCCCAGTGTGTCAGCCTCTCTTTGGGATGCAGGTGGTTGCAGTGGGTACAGAGCTCTGGCATGGGGTCAGGAGTGGAGGTGGAAAGTGTGTTTTCAGAGGAGGCTTTGTCGCTTTGCTATGCTCATTTTTTGGGGGGGGGGAGGATTAATTTTAAAAAAAGTAATAATCCTGCTGCTCCATTCGCCTGTCTGTCCCTCCTCCTGCTGCCCCCCTCGCACCACCGGTGGTGGCTCGTCGCTGCAGCCCTCGGAGCCCCTCGAGTTTCAACAACTGCTCGTCTTGCGTAGGACTGGCCGACTGTACTGTAACAAAACGATGTGTGAACCTCAGTGTCCTGCCACGTGTCTGAACACGTTCCACATGGCAGTGCCGGGGGGGAGGGGGGAGGGCCTTCTAGCTGGTAATGCCTTTCCAGTTATTTTATCAAAAGGAAAAAAAAAAAAAAGGAAAACTGTAAATGTAGCAAGCTGTGTTTGCAATGCTTCTTTTCTCCTGTCTCCTCTGAGGCTGGTTATGTCACTTTGTCACTGTTTTGAAATGGATGCTAGGCTCTTTTTAAGAGAGGGTTGCTACACTTGATGTTAAATGCCTCACTGATTCTTTTTTTCTTTATTTTTTTTAAGTTTCCAATACAGGCAATAGATGAATGACTTTTTTTATTTTTTAAAGAAAATATTCATCTCGGTGGTGTGGAGCAGGTGGCTGGAGGGCAGCGTTTCAATGAGTAGTTTACAGTTTCACTTTCTGCAGACACTTGAACATAGGACCGATGTATCTGTGACAAGCACATCCCTTGGTGGGAAGCTCCAGAGGAGCAGGGAGCACCCTGGGTGCCAGCCAACCCCCCCCCTCCCCCAGTGGGCAGAGCCGTGCTTGGGTCACCCCCAAGGGTCTCCACGCCGTCCCCCTGTGGCTCGCTCTCCAGGTGTCAGCCCCAGTGGCTCATGCCGGTGGTGGCCCTCATGGAGGGGGATCCCTAGAACTTCTTGGTCCCTCCAGCCTCACCGGTGCAGCCCTGCTCCCCCTCCTCCTCTCCCAGCCTGTCCCGGTCCCCTGGGGGGGTCAGAAACCTTTGGATCTGTGGCTCGGAACCCCCCGCTGAGCTGCACCCCAGTGAGGGTGGCCCTCTGCTCACTCGCCTGGAGCAAAAGGGGTGATGGTTTGATGTGCTGGCCCTTCTCAAACCCTGTGTTGTCCCAACCTCAGCCTTCTGTTTCCCAAAACTAGAAAGTGTGTGCAACCTTCTTCAGCTGCATTTATCGTAGAGACAAACTTAAAACGACTCATCACAGACCATGTATCACTTGGGAGGAAAATCCTGTTAATATGGCCCCGCTGTACATGATCCATCTTCTGTCGATAGTACATAATCTTTGACCCATGTGCTAGGATCATCATCACATATAAAAGGAAAAGAGAAAAATGTAAAATACTTGAATGAGAGCTTGTATTATAACATTAATATTATTCAGAGTATCTGCTTTCTAGGCTGATGTGATTCATTATTCTAGTAATGCTTTAGTCCTTTGTAATTTGTGGTAATTATGCTTTTCCTTTTTAATACAAAAAAAATGTATAAAAATAAAAACTTCAAAAGACAATGCAGCCTGGGTTTTCTGTTTTGCTGACTTGCCCTCCCCGGGGGGTGTCTGTGGGTGGATGAGCAGGTTCATCCCTCTGCAGTTGTAGGTGGGGGAAGAATCTGGCTTCCCTGGGTAGAGCTGGGCTTGACAGCAGGTAAGTACCACGGGTCAACCCTGCGTGTCCTCTCCTCGGAGGAGAGGACATGGGTCTAGTGATGGTGAGAGGTAGGTGGCACTTTCGTCCCAGGCCCCCAGGCAGGATTGAGACTTAAAATAATTGTGGAGAAAATTCATAGTGTATCTTGATGGGTTGTGTAGGCACTTAAGGATGTGCATAAAAGGTACCTGTGATTTTTTTGGGTCTGTCCTTAAGGGATTTCACTTGTCACTGCTGTCCTGAGCTGTGTGATTCTTCTTTCCCTGGAAGGTCTCTTTCTGTGGTTTATCCTTGTCCTGAGCTGCTTGTGTTGGTTTGTGTCTTCTGTTTGCATGTGTTAGGTGAGGTGAGGCAGGAGGGGGCTTCTGCCATGTGGCACTCCAGCTCCCAGCTCTGCGTCCCTGGCCCAGGAGGGGGAACTTGCTTTGTGTTTGTGAACATGAGTTTGTGGAGCAGGGATGAGGATGTGAGGGCCCTTAATTCAGACCTGTAGTGACCTCTCACGTGAAGAAAAACTGCTGGGGGTGGGGGGGGGGGGTAGTCAGGCCACTGTTATGTGTGCAGGGTGTTTCCAAAGCTGCAGCCCCACAGACCTTCTGTGGGTTTGTATCCTGTATCCCAGGTATTCTGAGTCTCAGAAAAACAGTGGTTTTAATTCCTATCATATGTAGATGTAGCAATATTGCTGGTGTTTCTATAGAATGCTGCTTGAAAGAAGCCAAAGCATGGTCTGTGGAAACTGAAAGTGTTTTAAAACCTTAATAATGAGAATTCCCCAAAGCTATGTGACCCAGAATGCGTTTGCCTTATGCAGGCAGCCAGAACCAAGGAACAGTGCAAGTAATTAAGGAAAAAATACCTCTAAACTTTGTTTAAAAATAGCTTTCTAGAGCAGTTGTGCCTTGGGTAGAAAATAATAGGCAGAAGAAGTGCAGTCATTTCAAGTAGCGTGTTTAAAGTTCAGCTTTGGGTTTCATTATGTGCGAACAATAACTTCTTTCCCAATTAAAATACTATTTGGCTTAAATAATTGTGGCTCGCTTTGCTTGTCACTGGGCTGTGAGAACGGCGGGCTGCTGGGCTCACTCTGCCCGCTTGGGTGCCTCGGGGATGCTCTCCGAGAGCGGCGTGAGGCTGAGGAGGACCCTGTGTCTCTCGTAGGCTTTGGTTTGTCTGAACACTCTATCCGTTCCGTGCAGGTAATCCAGCACTCCCAGGACTCCGTAGCACTGGTTGAACCTGGAAACCAAACGGAGACTGAACATCACTGGAAGTTACTGAGGTTGTTTTGCCCTTCCTATCTCCATCTCCTTTCAGAGTCCTGATAAGCCCTCTGTGATTCCTGCCACTGCATCAGACTCTATTGCATCCCTAACGAAGGCTGGGAGAAACTTCTCCAACTTCCCTCTCTGGTGCCATCATGGCTCAAAAATGGTGGCGCTGAACAACAGCCATCTCTCTCCAGAGCAGCTGGATAGTTGTGTTGCTGTCTCTGCCTGTTCCCAAGACCCGGCTGCCCTGGGACATGGAGCTGCTGTGCTTCCAGCATGGGGACACCAACACAGCTGTTCCTCCCAGGGTGTCCTGGCTCTCCAGGGATCCATGTCATGGGCTGAGGTCCAGAAGAAAGCAGCGGCAATGAGAACTGGTACTATGGTTTGGATGTTGTCCAGTGTTTGGTGCATAGGCTGTTTCTGCAGGAGGGGCAAAGTGTTGGAAGGAGTAGGTGTATGAATTTAGCTCACACCTGGGAGATGGTCAGCCCTTGCTCCACTCCTCTGGTAGGTATCCCTGAAACTCTGCTGTCTCCAGTTTAGGAGGAGGCTGGGAATCTCTGCTGGGAAGGGTTAATTGTTGTTCGGGCAAGGTGTTATCTGATGGGTGTTACTCATCCCAGTGTAGGGGAGAGGGACAGACAGAGGCTCCCTGCAAATTTATCTCAGCTGTGTGTTTTGCCCTTGCTCTGTCTATTCTAGACCACATGCAGCGTCTGCTGAACTTCTAGGAAGAGCCTTGCAGAGAACTGTCTCTGACCCTGTGCTTGTGCTGGGGGAAGTCCAGGAGATACCTGCTGCTTCTGACACTGTGCTTTCTTTCCTCCTTTGGAATTTTTGGAAACTTGACCCCTCCCAGCCTCAGCTGTGGTGTTTGTGCTTTGGACAAAGTTTCCAAGTCAGCTGATGGAGGTGGGGAGGTGGCAGTTGTGTGGGCAGTGGGCTGGAGCCCTCCCAAATCCCCATCTCTGAACCGCTTTGAGATCTCCCAGCCTTCAGCCTGCTCTTGGGTGAACTGGGGAGGCTTCTCTGCTTGTAGCCCAGTTAGGCAAACCCACTTGACCCTGGGAGAGAGGAGCTTTGCCTGTCAGCAGCACCAGGGCACAGGCAGGGGGGGAAGGGGAAAAGCTGAGCCGTGCCCAGACATACTTGAGGTGGTGGAAGTCGTGGAACTCTGGTGACGGGAGGAGGGGCAGGTGGTAGCCGCAGTGCGAGATGCTCGTTATTATGAGAGCGATGGAGAACCACGCTGCGATTGAAACGATGTGAGACCCCGTGACCATCGGGCCAGTCATGACAGGCAGCGTGTTGGAGAGCTGGAAATGAGAAGCAAATTCTACCTCGTTAATGTGTCCACAATGAGCAGACTCTCCTCTCGGAGCTGAATCGTTTCACCAGGGTGGTAACATCACATTGGTTTCGTGCAGTGTAAAGGGAAGATCCCTCTGCAAACATCTTACTAAAATTATATAATCATCAAAGAAATAATAATTCACTCTGAGCTAACTGTGTTTTACTCGCTGCAAAACATAGTCACAGCCTAAGCTCCCAGTAGATGTGAGATCAAAGTTGGGGTGAGGGCAGCCTGGTCCCAGTCAATCATTCTGGAGTCAGAGGTCTCAATTCCAGCTTCACCTTGGAATAATGGTGAAGCTGCTCTTGTGGAACCTAACTGCCAAAGGGGGACATATGCACTGAAAGGCAGCGATGTGATGATCCCGGCTGCATCACCTCATTGTGTCCTACCCATGGCACAAATGCCTGTCGCTGCCTGCCCCAAGGTCCCTGAACCAGCTAGGCTCAGCTGGACTCTTAAACAGCAAGTCCTTCTGCTGCTCAGAAGACTGTCAGTTATGGAGACTCACAGAGCTGGTGCTGCAGCCCAGGACTACTGTGACCAGGAGATGGTGGGATCTGAGAAGTGGAATCTTCTGAAGGTGGGATGTGTTTGCATGAGAAGTCTGGGCTGGAGCAGCACCAGGAGACACTCCTGCAAACACTGATCCCAGCCACCAGCATGAAAATCTTGACAGAATCCTGAGTCCATGCACTAAGTGCCTTCTGCTGAAAGCACCACCTGTGCTCAAGGAAGCACCTTTCAGTCACTTCCTTATCTGTTGGAGGCTCTTAAAGCTGGTGGAATCCAGTATAAACAGGTATCATAGAATCATCTGGGCCAGAAGGGACTTCCAAAGGCCATCTAGTCCCACCCCCCTGCAGCCAGCAGGGACACCCCTAGCTAGACCAGGTTGCCCAGGGCCTCGTCGAGCCTCCCCTTGAATGTCTCCAGGGAAGGGGCCTCAATCACCTCCCTGGGCAACCTCTTCCAGCGCTCCACCACCCTCATTGGAAAGAACTTGTTCCTAATCTCCAATCTAAACCTGTTCTTCTCCAGTTTAAACCCATTGCCCCTCATCCTGTCCCTGCAGGCCTTTGTAAACAGGCTCTCCCCAGCCTTCCTGTAGCCCCCCTCAGGTACTGGAAGGCTGATATTAGGTCTCCCTGGAGCCTCCTCCAGGCTGAACAACCCCAGCTCCCTCAGCCTGTCCTCGGAGCAGAGGGGCTCCTACCCCCTGAGCATTTTAGTGGCCTTCCTTTGGACCCACTCCATCAGGTCCATGCTCTTCTTATACTGAGGGCTCCAGACCTGCACACAGTGCTCCAGGTGAGGTCTCGACAGAGCAGAGCAAAGTGGCAGAATCACTTCTGTGGACCTGCTGTATCACTACCCTTCTACAGCATGGCTGCTTGGCCATGCAGCTGGGCTGCCTCTTCCTAAGAAGAGTCTAAGGGCACATTTGCTTTTCTTCTCTTACCACTCCTTCTCACCCCGTGGAAATCACACTCCCCGCAGGAGCTGGAGGGTGACCATGGGAGATCCACTTACTATGTGCTCTACTGGGTGAGCGTAAATGGAGACCACGCCGATGGGGGCTGTCCATTCGTGGTGCTTCTTGTGAATGTGCTTATACAGGAGCGGGAGGTGAACGAGCCTAAGTCGAGAAAACAGAGAAATGTAGGTTTTGAGCTCTGTAAGAAGGGAACGTAGAGTAACCTAACGCAGAATTTCTGATGGGGACTTGCTCAAGATTTTAGAGCAGCTGGGAATAAGAGTGTAGGACTCTGGGCTTCCCTCTCTCTCTTTTTCTTTAACTAAGAGTCCTCACCTAATGTATGTGTCCACTGACTGATGTCAAACTTGAGGCCAGATAAATCGCATGAATCAAAGTCCCTGAATGACTGATTTGCTCAAACCTGGGAGTGCTTCTGAGAGGAAGACTTACTTTGTATTTTCACTGTTTCACTTACTGGCAAGTAATAGAGGTAGAATTTTAGATTCTGTGGGCCCTTAAGAACTTGGGTTTTATGGTTTTTTTTTTTTGTGTGCATTTATCCAAAAGGAAAACCTACATAGTTGTGAGAATGCTGAGCTTGCTTCTTCCAGCCTTGAAGGCTTTTTTCTTCCTTGCTTTAGGCTTTTCCTCTAATGTTGGCATCAGTGCTTAGAGAGCCTGCAGTGTCAGGAGCCAGGCCCTGTTTCATAGGTGCCATACAAGTGAACGAGAGGTCAGTCATGGACTTCTTAAGCTTTTTTCTTTCAATATAGTCAGTTGTCCTCTCCTTTTTGAAGAATGCTGGGTTACAGCTTTTGTATGAAGCCAGCTGCTTTGTTTTTTTCTTATCTTTTAAGCTGTTCCACCTTTGTAATTTTACCCATTTTAGCTCACTAGAGTTACCAGCAGCATTGCAGCACCCAAAACTCATGCTGTACGGGTGGATTCTGAGACCTGTGAGTCTTCCCATATAAATCCAAGTTTGGTGGAAGAGTGGGGACTAGGACTACTGCTGTTGCAGGAGATGGGTATAAGCCTAAAGGCATAGGAGAAAACCACGGAGTCGTGTTCCTGTACTTACCTGTGTGTATAATAAAAGAGAATTTCCTCTATTATGGTGAAGATGCTTAGCTCCACAAGAAACCAGTGGAAGGTGGGTAATTCCTTGCTGAAGGTGTTACCCCACCATTTCATAACGGAGAACATGGGCACAAGCATGGGCAAGGAGATAAAGAACTGATTAAACAGCGCTACATAGATAGCTTGGCACAACTTCTTTGTGTCCACCTGCAAAAGAGAAGTGAGGACTTGATGCTAAATCAGAAGCAACGTGGCTTTGAATTTTGAGGATAAAGAGCTTTAAGATTTGCAGGCTGTTCCTGAGTTAGTTTTGGGATCAACTTTTTAACAAGCAGTCAATCTGGATTTGATCAGTAGCCTAATTACAAGAACTGCCTTCCTCACTGCAGGGGATATACAAGACTTGGCTTGATTCCCCTTGAATCCTATCTGGGTGCAAGAGAAAAGCACAACAGGTTCTTCTCCCCACTCCTGGCCTAGGAGACTGCAGGAAGTGTTGTTTAGCCAGCAGCAGAGGCAGAGGGATAAATACTTACAGGATCATTCTTGCCCAGCTGAATGCGATAGCGAGTAATAAAAGCTGGCTTTCCTGTTACATCAGCCACCATGAGGATTCCATTGAAGAACCAGAAAGCAAGGGTAGGCACCAGTGCAGCCCCTGTGGCGTAAGGAAAGGGCAGAGAAGTGTGAATAAATTGGGAGCTGTGGCTAAATCAGAAACAAAATACAGTGGCGTAGCACCCAGAGGACCTTGCTGGGACCCAGGTGTGCCTGGTGCGTATCCCCTGCCCTGAGACGCTTTAAGATGGAATATGGGTAAGTTCTGACATCCAGGTAAGACCTAGGGAATGGGGAGATCGTTAGAGAAGACAAGTGTCTCATAGGTTACAACTTGCCACAACTGAGGCTAAGAAAGGGCTTTTCTGGGATGCTGGGGAGGGTCTCTGTCATGGGTGGATTTTAAATGCAAGTAGGATAAGGTTGAGTTGAACCCTGGGACCTTGCAAGATGCCTACCAGGCCTGGTCACCAGCTGTTAATCCAGACAGAGCAGAGTTTTACAGGTGCTACAGCATGAGTAAAGTTCACTAATTTTACTTTAATTTTCAGTAATCAGTTCTACAGAGTCATTCAGTTCTCACAGGAGCAAAGAGAGTGTGTTTTCACAGGAGCAAGGAATATTTTCCCAGGGAAGCCATTTCACAGGGAAACAGCACAAAGATCAAATATTGAATGTGTACAGGGGATCTAATGAAGAGCCAGTCCCAAGGTGGCACAGTCACACTACATCAGCCATGGCTGGCTTTGAAGCCTACATATACTTTTTCAGTGGGAGGATGAGTGACTTTGGGAAAGCACAGCCATGTCCCTCTTTTAGATGTAATAGATAGGTGGTTCCTCCTACAGCAGAACTGTTAACACTTACCAAGGAGGAAGATTGTCCACTCGTCTCCCTCAAACAAGTAGTAGAACTCTAGCCATGTTGTTTGGCAGAAATGGCCTAAGGTGTCCCAGGTACTCTGCGTGTACCTGGGGGAATAAGTGTTCTTGGTTGCCCATCTTTTCAACGTCTACTTTTTTCCCTCCCCACGGGAAAGTTTCTCCTCGAGTCGAGTCCCTTTGTTTGAACAATCTTACCAAGAACCAGAGTTCATTAAGGCGGTGAATACAACCAGGCCTGTACCAAGGACGCAGGCAGTGATCTTCATGGCATGCCAGAGCTTCTCTTCCTGTGAGAAGCAACAAGAGTAAGTGTGTGCTGCTGTGTCCTACACCAGCATCCTTTGTATTTGAAATGCAGGAGGTAAAGGCAGTCCTATGGCGGCCTGTTTTGTTTCACAAACTCTCTAAAGAATGTAATCACAAAGCTGTTATGGGATGTTGTGTGTAAGTGAGGGAGGGGAGTACACATACACCCATCTGCCGTGCTCACAGAGACCTGAAGTGTCACTGACATGGAATTTGTCTGGAATAACCAAAGGAGATAAAGGATCACTGAGTTTTCCCTCTTTATTTTCATTTGGTACGCTTCTTGGTACTTGGAGAACCATAATATAAGGAGCTTCTGGATAACTCAGAGCAGTAGGAAAAGAAGAACTGGGGTAAGGAATGGTGCTCTATCGCAGCACCTCCCTCCCTTAGTATTTTCTCCCTCCCAGTAAGCAGTATGCTTTCTCTCCGCAGTAGTCAAGAGCTGTTGTACTCAGATGATCTGAAGTTTGCTCTTTTTTCCCCAAGTGTAACAGAGGTTTAATACAGGATATTACCTTTTCTTGCCTAATTCACTTTGCTGTGCCTTTGGGCTGTCACAGGTACTACTCGGTTCTAGTACTGAGAGTGCAACCTGTCTAGTAGGTACCACCTGCCGTCTGTATAGAAGAGCTCCCCGGTAACCAGGAGCTAAAATACTCAAATTCTTGAAAGTATAAAGTTCTCTAAATTCCTGTTCTCAGTCACAGAAATGTTATCTACTGAAAAATATTCCCATGTACAGTATAAGGGCAGTTGTGATGTTAGCATGACTTTTTTTATCACAGTAAGGATTTTAACTATACAAAGCAACTGCACAAGAGTCAGAAAATTACCAGTGAGACTTTCTGATTCCAGGAATAAGCATGTTATAACAGCAGTGTTCAATATATTTCAGCATGTAAATATTCAAAACCAAGTTGTACAGCAAACACATGACAAGTGTATAATTCACTATTTATCTCTTAGAGTAGCCCAAGTTGGAATCACTTCTGGAATTCAGCAATCTTAGTTTGGATTTTCTTAGGTGAATATACATTATATTTATCTGCAGGATAAATGTTTTTAAAAAATTAATGCAATTCTAAACTAATATAGTGTAATTACTAGCTAGTGTCTTATTCATTACTCTGTCCTTCCTGTTTTTTAACTGTGGTGTTGTGCTGCACAAACAGATTGGAGTAAAAATAGCATGATTCATAGTTGCTGTCCTGCCCGTCTCCTGTCTGAGAGGACAAACAAGAGGGACAGCTCACTAATAAATGTTGAATGCAGGTGTGTTTAGGGTAATGCAATATAGAGGAATCCTCTCTACACGGCTTTCAGTGCTTAAGATTCTGTAATGGCTGCAGAACATTAAACATCACCCAGGACTTGTCAGCAACATTTGTCTGTCTCAGGACAGAACTTTGCTCATTAGCACTGAAACTTTCCTTATTGAAACAAACAACTGTTTCCTCCTATCACCTTTTTTTTTTTTTTTTTTTTAAATCAAGTTAGCAACCTGGGAGGAAGTAATTTAAAGGACTCTTGCCCTACAGCTTGTTGCTTGTGAACCCTACGGGTCTATATTAGACGGAACGCAATCAGTTGCCAGTGTTATCAGTGGGTGTTCTGAGCTACAAATGCAAGGCTGGCGAAAACCACCTATTCCAGCTTCAGATAGTGGGTGCTGGACTCTGAAGATCTGCTCTCTTAGCAGTTTCATACTTGCAATTGCATCCATGTTATGCCTCATGTACGCTGATATGAGGTAATACCTTCATCTTTAGACCCTGGAAGACTGTCTACGTATTCTTTAGAATACATATATTCTATGAATATACTAATATTCCAAAAAGCTTAAAGCTTTTTAACAGAATCATATCCTATAAAACCCTCTTTCTCCTGGGATGAAGAAAGAACATACCAAAGAAAACTCTGATGTCTTACAACAGTCAGGATTTTTAGTTGGATCAAATAGTATTTTAGAGTCTTCAGCATCTTCCAGCTGAAGGACTCAAAGAGTAACTCCTAATTCTCATCACACCTTGTGTATGTCCTGCTTTGAGATAGGACAGACAGCAGCTAAATCTCAGTACTGAAGCTATTTTAAAAGCCCTTTGGCTAGAAACTGTCTTGTTTTGAGGCTGTGTCTTTATTGCACGTGATGGAGTAATTACGTGAATGAATCCCACACAGTGTAATTACATGAGCTGTAGAAGCAGAGAAGTTTACATAGAAAAAAAAAATCTTGCCCATCAAGTTCAAGTGCTAACACCCTGTTTCTCTTCATGCCAACAGCTCCAGCACAGTAGTTTCCAAACCCTCATCCATGGATTGCTTGAGATCTTGCCCTTAAAGGGCTTGTACAAGCTGGCAAATTTCTCAAGTGCAGAACAGGGTTGCTGCCTGCAAGGCAATGAGACTGGGGCACATCGGCTGGGAAACACTTTGTGAGGACCACTTTGAGATCTGGGCCCAGTTAGGTGGCACACCTGGTTATGGTGGAGTGCTGTGGTCTCTTACCACGCAAGCAAAAGTTAACAGGCCCATCACCACTCGGTGCTGTAGCTGCAGTCCACTGGAAGGGGAAAAAGTGCTGGGAAAATGTGGCTGTGATGAGCTCCTAGTCGTGCTAAAGGGATCAGAGTGTGGATCTTTCTGTCATTTCTCTTAGAAGATGATTCAACACATCCAGCCTTCCAAAGCACCTGCGTGACACTTCCTTTAAAAGATGACCTTGAGCCTTTACCTGCTTCTGCTGCTCAGCCATGGTAGAATATCCAGAGTCTCCTTTCATCTGAAATAAGAGGTGATCTATGTAAGTGAACCTTGTACAGCTGGAGTGTGGAAGAACACACTGCTGACAACAGCAAATCCCCTCAGTTTCGAGCTCAGTTGCAAAACTGTAAAATATTTACTCTCTGTCCTGTCCTGCTCCCTCCTTCATGTTGGCCATGAGCTCTTGAGAAGAAAAACGCCCCTGTTTCCTGACCAGTTAGTATTGTCCCAGAAGAACCAACTGGGATGCAAGAGCAGCAAAGAAAAATGGGAGAAGAGCCAAAACCAAAGCTTTAGGTTGTGGCACAGTTGCTGCCCTTGACCTGGCCCGTTGCACTCAGTGGAATCTCCAGCCCTTCGCAGACTGCAAGCAAATAATGATATGAGATGAGACATGGGCTCTTCCGTAACGATGACACACTGTTAAACTAATGAGAATGAAAAGAAAAATCTGACTACAACAATGTGAGTTTGTGCCACAGAGGACAAACACAGAGCAGAGACCCACACAGCCCTCACTCACGTGGCAGAGGAACTGTAAGTTACAGCATAAGAATATGGTGACAAAATCATCTTTACTTCAAGTCCTGCTGTGATCAATTTGGAGGTTTAAAGTCCTAAATGGACAGGTGGCCACCTCATAATAAATCTCCCTGCACTTGGCTCTGGCTTGACTGTTTGTTGCTGGATTTGGTAAAAAAACAAGAAAAAAAAATAATAAAATACAAATTTTAAGTAGCTGCTGGGGCTTCACTGCTGTCTGTGGCCATGGGAAGATCTCTGTATTTCAGGACGTTCTGTGGCTGTCCTAGGGATTACTGCATAGCTGTTTTTATATTGCTGCCCTCTTAATATAAGTTATAATTAGCAAAAGCTAACAAAACATTCCCTAAGCTTTTCTTGGTTTCACCCGGTCTTAAAGAACAACCACATGAATTCTAATGCTATGAAGACCAGATTCCTGAGGACTGCAGAATTTAAGCCATTTTGCTTTTCATAGTCAGGAGAATATTCAAGCGCAGGCAAACCATGTTACCTCAGGTAACAAGGGAAAGTACAAAGAAGGTAGAAAGGCACCTGAGGTACAAGGAAAAACAGTTGGAAAATTACTCATGAGAATGATGACACTTTATTACCTTTATGAAGCCAGCAAGCCCCTTGGCAGCACTCCTCTTGGAGAGGTTCAGAAGGGAGGAATACGCTGCCAAAAAGAAGTCCCCACATTAGCCAGGAGATAACGCTTTAGCTTCGAAATGGTACCTTTCTGGGTACATTCTTATAAACCCAACTCCAGTTTATTTACAAGTGTTCCCAGCTCTGTTTCCCTGCGTTACACATTAGTATGCAGGTCAAGGGCCACGAGACAAAAATTGGGAACGTTTTTCCTGCTTGTGTTCCTGCTTACTCATGGAAAGAAAAGGACAAGTCCAGTTCACTAAACTACATGTTTTAGTGGAAGAAGCTAATGTTAAATTGTTCTGAGAAGGAAAAAAAAAAAATCAGGCAAAAAGTGATTTGAAACTTGAAGCCATGAGCCCAAACTCCCACCTCCCTATTTCGCCACTAGGATTGTATATACTCCTATGGGAAATGCTAACTTTGGGTAGTAGCCTTAAAAAACAATAAACAAGTTAACTTAGTCTCCCTTGGCTGAAAAAAAGTGATGTAAGAGGTGTCCTCAGGTCCTATTGCTTAAAATGAGAACACGTTAAGGAAGTCACACTTGGACTCCTCATCTTTCCCCAGATGGAGATCTCCTCGCTATTAGACTTTGTGAGCTACTATATTCTCTGATAGAGCATTTACCAACCACAACCTTATTGAAAAAAATATAGTTGGAGTCCAACATATCTGCTGAAGAATACCTACATGTAGCAATCACAAATAACCTCCTAGCCTGAGCAGAACAGCGTAAATAACTTGCCACAGGACAAATTGATCTTATCTTTATTTCCAAAAGACCTTCTGATCACAATGATGCATTTTACGTTGTGTAACATGCACTATATGTCCACCTCGTCACACAGGTCCTCTCAGGGCAGGTGTGCCCAGTTTCCAGGAAAACACTGCTAATATTTGAAACATGTCAAGCTTGAATAACCCACTCATTTTTGGGACTTTTCTCCCAGCTTTCTTAGCAGGTTCTTCAGAGCCTTAAAGAGTTGAGTTTTGAGTCTGCATGGAGGGAGATTTCACAGCTTGTTTGGGAAAACAGTGTTTGACTACCTTCATTGTAATTTCCTGCCCCCCTAGTATATAATCAGAATTTCCCTTGTTATAATTTACATCCTTTGCTGAGTCAAACCCTGCTGAATCTTTGCATGCAAAGAGCTACAGATCGGAGCATAGCAGAAGGTGTGACTCTGCTTTGAGTTTTTAGGAGGAGAAAAAGCCAGTGCTTGATTGAGTCTCGTATTCTGTGATTTTAGGAAAGAGTTAAAATTATAATCCCATTCTTAGCATAACCAAATTATGATAGGAAGTCTTGCTTGGGCAAAAGCAAGTTCAAAACAGTACTGCTATGTCTGCTTATCCCCTCTTTCCCTAAAATGTCAGTACGCTGCCTTTCCTAAGTCACGTTTACAGGATAAAATGTTACATTATTTACATTAAAACAAGATAAATTTTGATGGATTATGTTTTTCCCCAACACCTATTCTTTTTTTGTTGTTGTTGAGTAACATATTTTCTGATTCAGAATACACCAAATACATTTAAAAAGGATTCATGTAACCATGGCTCTTTTGGCAAACAAAAAAGCCATTCAACTGCTTGGCACTGATCTCTTGGCACGTTAACCAGCCCCGAATCAACCAGTGAAGATCTCAGCTGCCTGCAGCTATTTCCAAATATTAGCTAGAAAAGGTGCTGTTAAAAAAAAAAAAGTTCCTTTTCAGTTATTTCAAACTAGTTAACACAGAATTTGATCCAAACCAAATCCTCAACCATAAAAGTAATTGTTTTTCCAAGCAGTCTCTTGGTGTTAAAGGAGAAACATACACTAGTCAATTAAAAAGTCTAACACATTTTTTTATTATTATTTCCATATACTTCATCATTTATCCAACAACTGTTTGTTAAGTCACAGATCTATTTTCACTGGATTTTCCACTTTAGGTATCAGAAACAGCAACTTTGTCTGAGTCACGGTCTAAAATGCTCAACATAATCTGAATATGGTTTTTAATATATCTGCCCTATTTTTTTATATTTGTTTGAAAATCTACATGATAATTTATGCCCCATCTCTGCTGTCCCCTTACACTTCTGTTGCTCAGACTGTCCCAAGTTGCACAAATGCCCACTTCTCCTCCTGTTGTACCCAGTATTGTACTGGGTTGTATCCTTTTCTGACCCCAGCTGGCTGGTGCTGCTCCCGGCAGGTGTAGCTGAGTAACAGCCTGCTGTGATGGGCTGCCTGCCTACCACGCTTGCTTGATTTTCCTTTTTCCCTCCTGCTTGAATCTTCTGGACCTTACTTCACTGGCATCCACCTTTATAGTGCACAGACTGTGGAAAGCAGTTGGCAGAAAAAACGGCTATGACTAGAGAAAGGAAAATGCAAGGGCAACTTACCTGGTCACCCGAAAAGTTGCATATCAGCCACGCTACGTGGACAGGCACAGGACTAGACTTCGTGTTTGGTGGATGTCCTACTGTGCCAAGCACTGCACAGACCTCAAGGCAACCACAGTCCCTAGAAAAGCTTACAACCGCACTTTAAACAGACACATGACATTGCCTTTTAATTATTTCCTCAGAGTTTCTATCATATCTTTTCAAGGTGCTACACCCCTGAACTCTGGCTGCCCATTCTTTGCTCACCTCCTGCTGATGGTAGCCTAGGAGAGGTCCTTTGTGTCTATTCAGAGCCCAGAGTTCAACTCCTCACCTTTCACTACTGCTGTGGAAACTTTATGAGGGTTTAGGCAAAGGCGACGGGGGTGTGTTTCCAAGCAGGAGCTGGCTGTCCCCTCCCAGACAAGTCATGTGAAGCCCGCGCCGTGTCACTGTTAGCACTGGCAGAGTTCCCTGAGCATATGCACGTGCTGTCACCCGGTTAAGCACTTGGGATACATCTCTGCAGGTAAGAGTTTTTCATCGAGAGTTAATGGCTGCATCTGAGAATAAAAAAGCCACCCCGACCATGAAGATGAGTAGTTTTTATAATTCGCTAACTTTATGCCTTATATTTTGGGCATAAAGTAGCTAGTGCCAGTGCAACTGAATGGGTCAAAGGTGTGTTTGTTAAAAGCAGTAAGGGTTACTGCGGATTTTGGCAAAAAAACAGCAGTCCCGTTTTCATTGTTTTGCACTAAATCCCTAAGTCACACCAACACTGTTGCTACATAGTCTCCTCAACCAGTTACAGGTATTGGTTCCACCTGTAAGGAGAAGATGCAAATAGGTTAGCATGTACTTGGGCTCAGTTGTCTTTAAATATTATGTTTACAGACCATAAAGTCTGTAATTATGGGATTGCAGAGACCAAGATGCAATTTGCAGTAGCTTTGGTCTTTATTATGTAAATGTGGCCCCAATCTATGTTACTTACCTAATGTACGATGCCCTATTATGAATTATGCTCTGAGAACTGAGGGTGCTACTCACCATAACTTTCCAGATTTATTTTTCCACACAAGGAATATCACCTCTGCCTTGTATGGCCATTCATGGGGGAAGCAACACATGTTCCTGTGTGGTATGGAACATCTCAAGCCGTCAGCAGCTGGAGCTGCAGAGAGATAGGCAAGCACAAATAATGGTGAGGCCTCACTGCCTGTGCCTGGTTTCTTGTACCTACTGCTACACCTGTATTCTTATCAATTAACTTTTTTTCTGGAAGAAAAGCGTTCCCAGAACTCACCTCCCAACCTCACGCTGTTTGTCCTGTTAGTGCTGTAAACATTCACTGTTGCTTCATTTCAGATTTCAGACTGTTACTGTTTTCATTGACACTTTCTCTTGACTAATCCTAACTATTCCCTTGTGGGGAAAGACTTTGTAATTCTCAGCTGTTGCTACTAATTGTTATTTATCACAGACAGCAGACTCAAGAGGGAGGAATGCAATTCCTTCAAACTATTTACATGGTGTGCAGAGGGGGAAGGAGAAATTGTCATTTCAAGAGAGAAGTGCCAAAGGAACGTTGCCCTGAGCTGATCTTCATTTGGGCTTGCATTTGCACTGGGAGGACTGTTCATCCAACGGCGGGGTGATAAGCCAGCGAATTGCACAGACCTCAGTGTTTCTTTTTAACCGCTGTTCAATTCCGACAGAGGTTGCCTCTGAAATATTCACAGCCAACAGGAACAGACAGCTCAGCATATTAGTCATAAGGATGTAAAGCTAATTTACCTTCTGCTGGAAGTCTGTGTCGAGCGCGGGTTGGCAGGAACCCAAAAACTGCTTCAATCTCTTGGCTGGTGCGTGCCCTGCACTGGTCTCTTCGCCACAAACCCTCTGACATTACTGTAATCTTTTTGCTGAGGCATGCAAGAAGTCTGGTTTTTTTCTTAGCAGAAAGGCGTTTTTGATCAGACATTCATAAATAACTTCTCTTTGTTCACTCCCCGCAGGTTTTTCTCACAGTCACTGTTTTGCTGTTTGAAAAAAAAAATCAAAAAACAATAAACAACCCAACAAAAACCCATTAGAAGGAGAAAAACTGAATTATCTTTCAGGAATGTACAAACTCATGCTGACAGCTCCTCTAATGCGGAAGAGGGATCTGAACTCAGCGTGCCTCACCTCATCATTAATTCCCTGCATTCTGAACTGTATTTCTAAGCACCTGCCGGGGCACACCTGTGCCACCACCTTGCACTGCAGCAGTGCCCTTTGGGAACGTCTGTGGAGCAATGGAAGGGTTAGGAAAACGTAAATGATGGCCTTGCCGTTATGGTTCAAACATGTTCAGCAGTAGTCGCAGCTCTGAACTCTCAATTCATGTTTTACGCTTTCCATAACAAAGTTTTCTACCATTTGTGGTGCTGCTACTAAGCTCTAAATGAAGCACACAAACAGTTCCAACAGGGCATAGCCCAGGACAAGCAGCTCAAGCTGACGAATGTGAAAATGCTGAGCAAAAGCCCTTTCTTACACCTTGTGATGTAGTAAGTCTGCACACACAAACTCTTGTTACTGTGGTCTTAACCACGTAGAGGGTACAAGGACTCTTCAACAACCTGCTTTGCGGTGCTGGACCTCTAAGCAAGTTCAGTAACTTCTAAATACAAGAACTGTGGGACTTCATTAAAGAGCAGGGTCCCTTTTCCAGCTGTGTTTCATCTTTATTAGCCATGACTGAAAAAACAAATTCTGATCTCCTTGAGCAAAATGCGTTTTCAGCTCTCACCACCAGTGCTTGTAAACATCCTTGAATAGTTTTTTTTTTTTTTTAAACTACATGCAAACTGTTAAACATTACATTATCACAAGTGGTTATTTCCTGCAATATATTTTTTATTAAAGTAGCAAGGCACACATACTTTTGGTGTCTTGAGAAGATGCATCCTCCCTTTTTCCCTAGATTCAACATATCTTCAAGTGCTGGGTTTGTTAGCAAGAAAAATATGTATTTTACTCTGAACTCTTTAGGAAAAAAATAATATTCTAATGTTATATTTACAGAGTGCTGTAATGCAACCTGCTATATTTACCTGTTAACAACATATGTTTTCATCCACAAAATGGATGAAAACTCAAGTGACCACGGGAAGAAAGGTGATTAATTTCTGCTCTTCTAGCATATTGCATAAGATATAAATTGCGCAACACAAGAGACTGTAGAGCTGAGAAGGCAAAATGGTAACTACCTATCATCTAGGAAGATAAACTTTGAATAAAAATAACGTTCAATAATGGGAAGTCATAAGATGCTGACAGCACCAAGGTCGCTTGATAGAGAGCAGTGCCCGAGAAAAACCTCTTTTTTTTTCTAAAAGTTATGTTTCTGCTGAGGTGTGAATATTAAACTTGGGACATTGAACTATGTCTGAAGTGTAAAAGATACCAAGATTTATTTTTCTGGATCTGTTCAGCTAAATGGTAGGCAAGTAGTTGAGGGAAAGACTCCCAAACGGTGGGCAGATGAAAACAATTCCTCAGCAGTACCAGAACCACAGCATTTTATAACAGAAGTGACCCTGTCCAGAAGGCCGGCAGTCTAAAAGGAAATATTATCTAAGGTTAGTTATTAGTAGACAAGCTTCTAAATAAATTGCATACCTGCCATCAGCATCAGCCAGCAAAGCACGTGTTTTGTGCGATGTTACAAACATATTATGCTGCTCTACCAAATACAAACTTTGGTTGCTAATGTAATTTAAATAGCATTTCTGGAGCAGGAGCCAGCCTAAAAGCTCCCAGACATAGTTGGTACTTGAATGACAACATCTAAGTTTCTGCAGGAAGAGGGAGAACTTCCTCAACTAATGAGGTTGCTACACACTGCAACGTGTGGTAATTATTGATAGAACAAGAGGGAATGGCTTCTAGCTACAACAGGGTAGGTTTAAACTGAACATTGGGAAAGAGATTTTCACATAAAGAGTAGTCAGACACTGGAATAGGCTGCCCAGGGAGGTGGTTGAGTCACCATCCTTGGATGTGTTTAAGAGTCATTTAGATGTGGTGTTAGGGAATAGGGTGTAGGGAAGATCTTTGTAGAGTAGGGTAGATGGTTGGACTCGATGATCCCAAGGGTTTTGTCCAACCTAAATGATTCTGTGAGCCACACGTGCCAGGGCATTGAGGCTTTGCCCTCACGGCCTTGAAAAATACACCTCCATGCAGCTCTGCCACCTGCACACCCACGGCTGGGCTGTCCAGGAAAGGCCTCTGAGCCCTCAGGGAGACTCAGGCCTTGCCACAGCCCAGGCCTGTTAATGGCTGTGCCCTGAGGGCCTCTGCTGAGGCCTGCTCACCCCACGTCTGTGAGGTAGGGGTGGCCAGTACCTCCTCTGGGGACGCTCAGCCAGGGCCTGACACAGCCCTTGTTTCAGGGGACCTGGGTATGGGGTTGCTGGCCACGCCGGCACGGTGGAAGCCCAGCGTGGCTCGAAGGCTGCCCGGCCTCGAGACCCCCGTTTCCTCAGGGAGAAGAAGGCACCGAACTCCCTCCTCCTTCCCTCCCCCCGCCGGCGGACTTTGGACCCGCCCGCCGCGCCCGAGCGGGGAGTCCAGGCGAGTCCATTCACCGCACTGCGGGGGGGTGGGGTGAGGACACACGGACACGAGGATGCCCCGGCGGGCACTGCGCACGCGCATTGCGGTCAGCGCGTACGCGCCTGCGCGTTCCCCCGCCCCTCCGCGGGAGCGCGCGCGGCCGCCAGACAGGCGCGCGCAAGCAACGTTCCTCCCACCCCCGCCTCCCAGCCCGTAACGCCCGCTCGCGCGCCCCCCCCGCGGCTTTGGCATATCTCTCGCGAGGGTGCTAAGAGGCAACCCGGAAGTCCCGCCCCCCCGCCTCCCGGAGGCCCCCATCGCGCCTGCGTGGAAGCGACCGGCCCCGGCCTGGCCCCGGCTTCCGGGCAGGTAGAGTGGGGGCGGGGGAGGCGATGGAGAGCGCCGGAGCAGGCGAGCGGCGGCGGCGGGGGGGAGCGGGGGAACGAGAACGGCCGGGCGGCACAGTGCCAGCGGCGGGCACCGGCCTGGCCCGGCCCGGCCCGGTCCGGTCCAGTGGCGCGCGAGCAGGTGGGGGCGGGGCGGCCCCGGGCGCTGAGGGGACGGCGGCCTCCCCCATGCTCCCCTACAGGGGTGGGCCGCGGCCGAGGGCGGCGGGAGGGGCCCTGAGGGTGCGGGGCTGTTGTCGGCGCGCTGAGGGAGCGGGAGAACCCTGCCCCCCTCCCCCCTTGTGTTGGGCTGAGGGAGCCGGGACACCCCCAGACCGTGCTGGGCCAACCGGTGGCGGTTGCGGGGCCCCCGGGTGCCGGATCGCGCAGAGCCTAGCCGTTGGGGGTGGGAGGTGAGAAGAAAGATGGGTTCGTTTTGCCGGTGGTGTTGTAAGAAACGGTAAACAAGCGGTGATTTTTCTGAGGGGCAGCGCTGCTGGAACTGGCGTTACCATAAACTGAAGTTCAGTGTTTCCTGAATTACGTCAGAGGAGCTCGTGTCTATAAATGCAGTCTGCGAAGCGTTCTGCTGCTGTTTTTAAAAGCTGTTGCAATATTTGAAAAGTATTAAACGTGAGGGTTCCTCGCTTGTGCATCTTGTGCCCGAAGTTTCAGAGCTTACGGCAGGAGAAAGCAGACAGGGAGAATGACTTTTCGTAAATAGCCGGACTGTTAACTCTGCATCCGCTCTTGTATCCTGAACGGATGCTGTAGATTTTCTTCTTGTTCAGCATGTTTACAGGAAGTGATAAAATCAAGAAAAAAAAAACTTGGCGTAAACTTTAAATGGGCTATTTGAATCTGAAAGTGGAAGTGTGACTGACTCTGCCAGGGCATTCATTCTTAATATATAGATCTTTTTTCATATAAATTAGTATTTATTTCTCTGTTTAATGCAGCACACTGATAAGGTCGCACAGCTTGCAGTTCTACGCTGTCATCTGAATTCAGTGTCAGCTGTCTTTACTGTGGTCCCTGCAAGATGCCAGCAGCCCTTGCAGAGAATAGCCAGGTTATCTGTGAAGTATGGGCCAACAATCTGGAAGAAGAGATGAGGAAGATTCGAGAGATTGTTCTAAGTTACAGCTACATCGCAATGGTAAGTATTTTGTACTTGATCTAACTGCCTTATTCAGGGGATTTTGGGGGGAATGGGAACAAGTTGTTTCCTGAGCAAGGAATGATTTTCCCCTGTCCCTATTCAAAGGCCAGAAGCTAGAAGTTAAGTACTGGAAAATTAGGAAGCTATTCAGTAGAAGCTTTCCAGAATTTAATACAAGTAATGTTGAGTATGGGTTGAGTAAAAGATGAAGAAGAGAGAGATCACCTTAAAAACCTGAATTCAATTAATATTTACCTATTCAGCATGTATTAGTTTATGACACAGAAAATGGAACATATCAATGTACAACTGGGTTTAAATCCTCAGATTTCCACCAGTGTATTTGTCCTTTGAACGCTTCTCCCTTTGATTATGGAAGATGCTGTGGTGTTGCAGGACAAAAGACCTGCAAGTGGCAACTAGTCAGCTGGGCTGCCTCCTTTTTAAGGGAGTCGGATGTTGATTCTTACAGAACAAAAAATATTTTGACTGTAGATATGATAGTGTGTTCAGAAAGCTTTGTTTAAGGTGACTGGAATCTCCCCCAAGTGGGAGGAATCTCTTCCTGCTTTTATAAGTCTGTATCTGCTTGGCAGGAGCCTATTATTTACATAAATAGCTCATTTTAGTTGTGATACTGTAAGTTATGCCGACTTTGCTTGGGAACTCTAAACTTCAAGATATGGTAAGTCTTTAATAAAAGTGTGGCCTAATAGAACATGCCCCTGTAGAGTGTGTGGTATTTCAGTGTAGGGAATATGACTTTTTTGTTACCATATGTCAATGGAAAATGCTTCTATTTGCTCTCATTGGAAGTGTGCTTATGACCTCTTTTGGTGGCTCTGCTGTAAGAGTGGACACAAAAAAATCTTGGGTAAGGGAGGAATTTTGTCAGACACACAGCACTGGATTCTTCGTGACAGTTTTTTGCGTCTGCTGTAGTCAGTATGTGACCTAGTCTGAGAGTAAAAATAGTCTAGAAGTTTGGGTTTCAGCAAAGATAGCATGCAATCACTGGCCAAGTAAAATGGTGTCTGTGCACTAGATGGTTGCTCTGCTGTTAAGGTCTCTTTTGACTGGCAGGAATTTTCGTTATTGTAGGCATTGGCTGTTCTTCAAAAAAAGTGAAGGTTATCACGATCTGCACTATAGAATGAAGATGGTCAGAGTGCTAAATTTAACTTCTGTTTAAAGCATGAAAGAACACTGAATAAATAAATGAAAGTCCATTTTTGTCGATTTAGGGAAAATGAGAGAGTTAGTCCTTTGTGAGAGAAAGAGGTTTAGATTATACAATAGTGCATATTGGATGACTTTATAAGTTTGGGGGTTTTTGAGTAAAACAAAACAGCAAGAAAGGACACCTGAAATAAATGACTAAATACAATAGTTAACAAATTGTGTAGGTTTTTTCAGCATCTGACTTGTAGCAGTTTAAAACTAACTGAATATGGAAAAGGGGAGAAAGTAAGTGATTTTTACAGAAGAATTCACAGAATGCAGTACTGAGAACTGAATAGACTCTTATAGAGTGATAATTTTTTTCCCTTCTCTCCTAGGACACAGAGTTTCCTGGAGTTGTTGTAAGGCCAATTGGTGAATTCCGCAGTTCCATAGACTATCAGTATCAGCTCCTTCGGTGTAACGTTGACCTTCTGAAAATTATCCAGTTGGGCCTGACTTTCACAAATGAGAAAGGAGAATATCCTTCTGGCATCAACACGTGGCAGTTTAACTTCAAATTCAACCTTACGTGAGTCTCTTGAAGTAGGGAATAATCACCTACTTTATTCTGCTGAAGTGATGCTTTCCTTTGTAAGTTCATCATCAGTGGCTGATTCTGAGCAATAAAAAACCAGATTCTAACACAGATTGTGGGAACCTATTTTAGCATGACAGGAGTTTGCAGTATTTCTGGAAGTCAAAGCCATGCTAAAATCCTAGCTTTTATACCCTTTCTCATTTTAAATAGCCTACTCCCAATAACTGTATGTGCCTTAAACTTCTTTTCTGCAACAGTGTCATAGTCCTAAACTTTATACATTATATATATATATAAATCCATCTCTTTCTGCTTAAAATAAATGGATGTGCTGTTGTCAGGAAAAAGGAAAATACCCCTTTACAGATCCATGCTGTAATATAAACTGGGATCTGAAAAAATGTTGGTGGAATCGTCACACCTATTCAGGAGGATGAACCTTGTTAAATGGACTGTGACAGTTGTTCTTGTCAGCTCCGTGCTGCAATATCCTGGGTTGCAGTTGAAACAAGTTTCATTATCCCTTCCCCTGTAATTGTAAAGACAAGCTCAGCATAATTACCAATAGAGCTGGAAATAAAGAGAGAGTTTATCTGGCAACATCAGACATTTATAGGAAATTAATCAGTATTTTTATGGAACTGTCATTGGAAAACATTACAAAAATTCATAGCCGGTATGTGCAAACCATACAGTTCTTGAATCCAAAAGTTGCAATATGTACTTCCACAACTTTATGAGCCTCTTAAAAATACTAAAATCAGAGTGAAGTGGTTTTCACAGTGTGATCACTTCATTTGACTCAATTATCATACTTGGCATGAAGTTTGATCTGTGTGTTGTCATGTCCTTCCATTCCCCCCACCCTTTAATGAAACAAACTGGTGTAGAAGTCAGGTTCCTGCTCATCTCTCCACCAAGGGTATCATCACTCACCCCTGCCCGCCTTCCTTAGTCAAGTATTACACAATTTTGTTTACTCCCAGAGATGGAACTGGAGATGATGATACAGTGGTATGTGCTGTGAAGTGAAAGAGAAAAATGTAGCCAGGAATGATGCTCAGTGCTTTAGAGTTGCGTGTCATTCTACGTGGGAGACCTCCCCTTTTCTCTGTGCTCCCATCAATGGTACTTCTGTTCTTGCAGAAGTGACATTTTTCAAAATGTCATTCAGTTCTATGGAGGTGGATTCTTTGAAATTTGTACCAGCAACAGAGTTATTAAATAATTATGATTGCAGAATAGCTTGTTACAGATGTAGGAGGCCGCAATTGTGGTATTAAAAGTGATTCAATTTGAATTTTCTAGAGAGACAACTGTGGAACCTAGAGAGAGCCTACTTGTCACTCCAGTTTTTCAAACACCGTGTGGGGGGGAATTTTTCTAAAATGAGCCTGACTTTGTTAGTACCTTGAGTGCAAAGCTGCTTTTCTCCTTCAGGGAGGACATGTACTCTCAGGATTCCATAGACCTCCTTGCCAGCTCTGGGCTGCAGTTCCAGAAGCATGAAGAAGAAGGGATCGATACCCTGCATTTTGCCGAGTTGCTTATGACATCTGGGGTTGTCCTTAGTGACAGTGTGAAATGGCTGTCCTTCCACAGGTAGGTCTAAGATGGTCACTGATGCTGTGAAGTGAGACATCTCTTTTTGGTTGAAATATTGCTGCTTTTGTCCATGGGGACTGAGATTTTTAAGGAGAAGAATTAGCAGCTTTGCAGTTCTTAAAATAAGCTTAAAGATATAAGGGCCAAATTTAAGAAGGAAGGATGCTTGTCACTTCATTCTGTACTAGCACTTACTGTGATCTGAGTTTTGTGTGTGTGTTGCTTGCAAATCCTTTCGCTGTTACAGTCTTCCTCTATGGAAGAAGTTATTAAAGAGTTGAAATGTGATTTCTGCACTTACTAACGTGTGTACATTGTAAAGTTAAGTTTTTGTTTGTTTTTCCTTACGCTGCTGGTGGTTTTCTCAACTGCCATCTTCTATTTCTGTAGAGGAAGAAATCTGTGTACTTGTCTTTCTTGTAGTGTTTCGAGAAATGATTACAAAGCCTCTGGTCCTTGATACCATCACAAGTGAAAGGACTTGAAGGAGGAGGTGGTGGCGGTAACAGATATTTAGAGGGTTTCCTGCTTTTCCATATTGCCCATAGCTACAGGAACTTGGAGTGTTGGGAAGAAAATTATATTCTTCCCAACAGCTTAGCTGTTCCGCAGGAGGTTTAGCAGAGGCACCCAGGGAGCATTCAAAAGTTCTACATTGACATAGATGATCAGGATGAATTTTGGCTCCGATCCAGAGGAGTCCTATGAATGTCAGAAACTGTTGAGATTTGAAAGCTAC
Source organism: Gallinago jamesoni (assembly GCA_025769975.1). Lineage (NCBI taxonomy): Eukaryota > Metazoa > Chordata > Aves > Charadriiformes > Scolopacidae > Gallinago > Gallinago jamesoni. The sequence continues at coordinate 47,203,733 of JAOQGH010000051.1, forward strand.
AGCGTTAAAAAAAAAAAAAAAAATCTTGTGAAAAATGAGATACGAGTAGTGAGTCAGTATAGGTGTATAGGTGTTTCCTGCTTATCTGGTCTCTGTGTTTTTGTTTTCAGTGGTTATGACTTTGGCTACATGGTGAAGCTGTTGACGGATTCCAGGTTGCCAGAAGAGGAACATGAATTTTTCCATATCTTGAACCTTTTCTTCCCATCTATCTATGATGTAAAGTACTTAATGAAGAGCTGCAAAAACCTCAAGGTACTTTTATCTCCCCAGAAAGCAAGTGATGAACGGGTATCAACATCATAAATGTACAATAAGACAAGTAACAGAATGGCTGCATATATCAAATCTTAAAACTGGAACATATGTAAAAGCTGGGGGTCACACATAAGCACCTATGACTAATAGGTATCTAATCGATACCGCCTTCCTGGTTTGAGACTTATCAATATGTATATTATATAGGGGATATTGCCATAACCTTCCGGTTTGTGTGTCAGTAATTTCAAAAGCTAATTATAATTCATATCTTCCCTATGTGAGGTGGGGTATTTCTTCTTACATGAACTGTTACATGACTTGAATAACTGGTAGACACTCAGAGGGTTGAAAGTAATTTATCTACTGAATCACAGTCTTGTTTGAGGCAAGGCAGGGAAAGGTCCAGCATTTGTAACCCATGTACCCACAGTCATCTCAAGTATCTGCTGCAGGAAGGCAAGGTACCTAAATTTGGGAAGAGTATTTATGTATTGTTCAACAATATTTATCACTGTTTCACTCACAGCTGGGGTGTGTGTGTGGGGAGGGGGGGGGTGTACTGCTGGGTTCATGCATGTTTGCATCAATTCATCCTAGTCAGTGTTTGCTCTCACGTTTTGGAGAAGTGTGGCAATTTTGGTAAGAAATACATTTTCCAAAATAAAATCTGTTCTCTTTGCAGGGTGGCCTTCAAGAAGTTGCCGATCAGCTGGATTTGCAGCGAATTGGACGACAGCACCAGGCAGGATCAGACTCTCTTCTCACGGGAATGGCATTTTTCAGAATGAAAGAGGTACTGCTATATTCTTTATGGTTCTACTTTCTTCAGGTCCTATCCATAAATGTCACCATGCACAACATGGTTTTTGTTTGTTTTGGGATTTAGATTTTTTTAAGCCTTGTGGCCTTCACACTTCAAACTGTCAATAACAGGAGTTGTTGATATTGGCGCAGACTTCTGTTTACTCCTCTTTCATGTGTTTATTTTAATTTGTGTGCTGCATCATAGAGGTGACTGACTTCAAATGAGCTGTTTAATTAACATGGGGTGATTTCTCATTTAGAGGCACAATTAAACAATACCTGTTTCTTCGCTTTTTTTTTTGTTTTTTAATCTGCAGTTGTTTTTTGAGGATACAATTGATGATGCAAAGTATTGTGGGCGGTTGTATGGCCTTGGCACAGGAGTGGCTCAGAAACAAAATGAAGATGTGGACTCGGCCCAAGAGAAAATGAGCATTTTGGCTATTATCAACAACATGCAGCCGTGATAAGCGGCACCCCTCAGCAGAACATGGTTACCATATTGGCAGCTGCTGTCCTCAACCATTTTCCCCTAATAGTGTCTCAAACAACAGGCATCTACAGTGCACAGCCTGCAGAAGGCCTGCAGTTTCACTGAAGAGCTGCATCTTCATTTGAAACCCCGGAGAAGAGTTGACTGAATTCCTAATGCCAGCATTTGTGGTTTGCCATCTTTTTAATACCAAGGGCAAAAGACAGAACTTAACTGTGTATACCTCTGGTTTTTTTCCTCTTTATACTGTACAGAGTCTGCAAGGAAGACTTAATGGTAGAATATTCAGTAGAGCTAAGGGTCTGGAAATCCAGTGAAAACGGACACAGACATGCACACAAATTTGTAAATTGTGCTTTATAAAGCTTATTTTAAAACTTCTGCATGTTGTGAGGGTGATTGCTTCACCTCATGTTTTGCTTATTTTATCTTTGTGTAGTCTGTGGAAATTGCTCCCTTTGATCACTGCAGAGGTTTGGGAATGGATGACATTAAAAACGATCCTTGCAGCTAAAAATATTTAGAGATTTGCTTTAACAACAGTGGGAATGGATATTACTGGTGCTGATTTGATCAGCTCTATAGTTTCTAATTCTGTATGGTACAGGTTTGACTCATGCTGAGCCTCAGCTTAGTTCTTATGGGTATTAAACTGTTCTGGAAATAGATTGAGAGCCTTTGCTCGAGGAACTTTAGACAGGGGATTGGACCAATACTCTTCACTTCAGTCATCTTCAGTTTAACCTACAAATGTTACTCTTCTCATTGCAACACAAATAGTTCAGCAGATGGGTAAGTTTTTGTTCCTTTTCTCCATCCCCTAATTTTACTGTATGCTTGACAACGAAACAGCTCCATTTCTCTTCATTATAAACATCTGAGAAATAGTTAAAGGATGGAAGAACAACTTGGGATTCTGACTTTTAAAAAATGAGCTATTCTATAATACCTTTTTTTTTTCAACAGCTCCGTAATGACATTTCTTAAAAAAACAAAACAAGAAACCCAAGCCATGGGTTTGGACATGGCAAAGTTAAAATTTTAAGACTTGCATTTTAAACACCCTTAAACAATCCATTATTAGGAGTTGAGGTTTAGAGCTGGTATTTAAAATGCTTGTAAATACTACTTGTTTTTAATTTTTGTAAAATAAATTTTTTTAAACCAGGCCTTGTTTTGGATTTTCCATCAAGTACTAAAATTCCCAAAGTTCAGACTTTGGAATCTGAATTTGAGCAATACATGCTTCAAGGGAAGATGCTCGTTTCTTTTATCGTTGATGTGCTACTGGGGTAGTTCTTAGTAAAATCTGCTTTTGAGCTGATTGTACAGTAGCTAATGAAAGTTGAGCTTAAAATCTCTTTGGGGGACTTTTATCCTCTTTCTGCTAGATTCATCACTTAAAGTGAGTACCTATCCTGTGTGAATTCTTCCTGCTTCATCTAAAGTACAGAAGGGCTGTTTGGTTAAGCATTAGCTCCCCCTCCTGGTTTCAAGCACTTTTTGTACAGAGTTCAGCAGGTTGTGGCAACAGTTTACCAGGTTAACACCTCTACAGAAGGCTCTTCTTTCAGTATAACCCCAGGCTTTCACCTACTACTTTTCAAGTTGTACTGATGCTTCACTTACTTACCTTGGAGCAGGAAATTTATATCCCGCAAGTCTGCATTTTGGCTGGAAGAATCTGAAACAGCTCCTAATCTAAAAACATCCACGCTTCCTACTTTTTAGTCTTAATACAATAGTCATTATTGTACTTACTACCTTTGTAAATTCATGATTCCCCCTATCCTACCATGAAGTTTTCTGCTGCATTTAAGAATGTGCTTCTAGAAATTACTAAGATAGTTACCATGTTCCTCAAGACTTTTGAGCCTTGTCCTTTTCTTATGAAGAGATAATTTTTCTGTCAAGACAGGGAAAACCTTTAGGTTAAAGTGTAAGACTCAACAAAATATTGCATGTTTAAGACTCAATCTAGGATTGCTTTTGGCATTTGTAGTAAAGCAACTTTTCTAGAGAATGTGGCAGTACCTCAAATTTACCATCACTGTAGCAAAAAGCATTTTGTTCAGCCACAGATAGTGCCAGAAGCAGGGACTGTCACTTTTCTTAACCTGGAGAAATCCCTTGTCTCTTGCTAATTGTGCTGAAATCCCTTCTGTTGTACAGGTGGCTTCACCACACAAAGCTCAGTCGTAGTACACACTTGTTTTATCTATCAAGTTTGATGGATGTAGTATCACCTTCTTAAAAAAAAAGAAAACAAAAACCAAACAACATACCAGGCTTATTTTTAATGTGTTTACCCTTAATTGGTACTGATTTATATCCATGAAATCAAGTGCCAGTTCATAGTGGCAGAAGACTTTATTTAAAGGAGAGAAAATAAATTCACAATGCTTTTAAGAACAATACTGGATTAAGGATCTGTTTGCTTACAGAAACCATTGTTTTTCCTGAGGGCAGTTGCTATTCCTTCTCTGCTGAAAGACTGATAGAGCTGCTCAAAACTGCTTCTCTTACAAGTAAATTCTGAGAGCTTTCACTGGCATAACTTCCAAAACATAAAACAAAAACCTATACAAAAATCCTGTATACAGTTCAAGGCCACAACCTACTGCTTCTCAATTTTCTAGTGCATGTCCCTTAGTAGTGATAGTTGATGCCCACAAGTAAGTCTGTACATAAACCTGATTTTTTTGTAGTTTTCAATAACCATGGCCATCCAAACATCACTTGAAGAAAGAAGAGCCTTGGTGTTACGTAGCTGTAGGCAGCTCAAGGGGAGACAATTTGGTCTCAGAATGTCATGTCAAGAACCTCCTGCCAGCCTTTTTGTAAATGCTAGCGCTGCCGTGTTTCCTAAGGAGATCCAATGCCTGTTCGTGTAGATTTGGAGGGCACTGGGATCCAGTGTGGAGGAGCACAAGGCAGCACTCCAGCACGTCGGGGAACGGGAAGACCTGCAATAAAAGGAACACGAGGTAATGTCTGCTCTTTCAATTATAATTGCTCAGCTACAACCTATTCAGGCAGCGAGCTCTCCAAAGACTCTACTTTACAGTATCTTTGGAACAGACAGTCATGAGACAGATGCGTTTTTTCCTCTTCTTCCAGTGCATCAGCTCATACTGAACCAAGTTTGCCCTATTTTGTACAATCACCATGATTACCTTTAGTTATATTGTAGGCTGGAGAACAGAGGGGATGAGATACACTAGGAAACATCATTTTCAAACATGTGATGTGTAGTTTCTACAGTTCCTAACCTATAAAGGTCATTTTATACCTTAAGTTCCTGATTTCACTGTTTATCAGAACTGGTTTTATAATTTTAAGTAGCAAAGGATTACTTTTAAAATGCATAGGAGACATTCATACAGAGTATCCCATTGCTTTCTCCCATGTACTCTCTGAGTACCACCTGTACTCTCCCACTGCACAGAGAAAGTTATCCCTGAAACAAAAATATCACCCCGACACCATGCGTCAGTTCTCTCTCAAAACTGCCACAGGATCACCAAGAAGTCACTGTTCCTTCCTTTCTGTATGAAAGGGACTCTGTGATAAGGCTCCCCTTACAAAAAGACACATTTTTCAGAAATGTAATGCCCCTTCTGAAAACTTAACTTACCTTTAAATTGTCTGGAAATTCTGCTAGTTTCTGCTTCGCTTTTAGAAGCTGCTTCGTTAGCTCAGGGAGCGTAATTGGTTCCTTTACTTCATCTTTACTGTCAAGAAAAGAGCAGGTGTCATGGGTAACCGTTTTGCTTAAGTGACTGCATGGGCTCCCTCCTGTACAGGGAGCATAGGAGAGAGCTGGACAAGTGTTAACAAGCTCTTGCTCAGTCTTGCCAAAGGCCCAAACAATTGCTCAAGAGACAGAGCTCTTAGATCACACTTGTCCTTTTCATCATCCTCCCCTTTTCAAGCTGCCCTGTTTATTCACTGTACCACCCCCCTGTGTATCAGGAAGTTTCTCAGCTGTAGTAAGCTTATGCACATGATAGTTCAGCCCCAGGGAAACACAAGGCTTTTGAACTTTATGTTGAAGTGTCCCTGGGTGACAAGCTTGAGATCAGAGGCAAAACCACGACATTTGCTGCACAAACACACACAAAAAAAGCAACGCTTTTCAATCCATTCGCTCATGTTCTAAAGCTTACCAATCCATCTGGTTGCTGTCAGAGCACGGTTTGTCTGATTCAGTCTCTGAATTCTGCTGCAGGCTGCTTTCCTGGGTGCTTCCATTTGTGTTTTCCTGGAGATTGTTCCTCTGCTGCTGATGCTGGCGGATCATATCTGCTAAAATCTGCTGGACCTCAGCTATATCTCTCTGGGTGTTCTGTAAAGCAGCAATCTCTTCTGAAAGCAGCACTTTGCAGCCATTCAGTTTTGTCTGGCTGTCTACCACATCAACCGAGCTCGTTCTTGAGTCACTTTCTGTCTCACACCTACGAGCTTCATTTGTATTGCAGAGGTTTTCATCCATCTCAACTGCACTTTGATCAGAAGTTTCTTCAGAGAAAGACTGACCTGAAGTGTAACTCTTCTCCAGAGCTGTCTGCTCACTGGAACAGGGCACCAGATCCACAACAGCCTTTTGCAAGCCAAGGGAGTCTGTGGGTGGGTTCCACCACAGGTCATACAGCAGTCCGTAAGCCACAAAGCTCTCTAAACTTTTGCAAGCGTCCATGCTCTGGGAATTTGTGCTGTCCAGTTTGTGTCTCAAGTTATCACAGCCTAATAAAGAAAAAAAAGAATTACAAATAGTTCACAGAGATTTATGAAGAAAAAGACCAGAACTGGTAAATGAAGAGCTACCCTGGAGAGCCAAACCAAAGATTTTCTGAGATGCTGGGCAGTAATGCAGAAAGCAGAAAAGCAAAGGTAGACATCTTTGGCATCTTTTTAAACACAATATTCTGTTCTAGCCAGCATGAGTCTGCATCTTTTCATCATCTAGAGCAAACTTCCTTGGTCCCGAGTGGCACATCAAGATATTCACAGGATCAAGAGCCGCAAAATAAAAGCACTGCATACTCTGCAGAGAATGAAGGGAAGGGCCGGTTGGAGTTATTTGGAACTGAGATGAACACAGCTTTCCAATGGCCCCATCTCCTTATAGAACAGAGTTTGCTCAGGTTCTTACATCATCCATACCAGCTGCTGAGCTTCCTTAAAGTCAGGAATTTTGATCGCCCTTTGAACAGCCCTTGCACTAGCAAAATCCCAGTCTTCCATATATATAGGTATGTCTTGCTCCTTCCAAACATTATTATGCCTAGTAATATTAATTTCTACACAGCTGTGGCTACAAGGAAGGTGCCCCTATCTGTCAGTACCAGGAGATACCCAAGAAGAGACTTACCTTCAGGAAGGATGATACTGCAAATCTCTTGCATCAGAGTGAAATTACCAGCATCATAACTGCGGGTTACAGCTCCAAGAATACTTTTCACTGCCTCATCCCAGGTAGCAGTCTGATAGCTCAGGGCTGCAAGAGTCAGGTCATGGGAGATATGGAAAAGCACCTACAGGAAGCAACAAAGAACACAAGTTTTACTCCAACATATGAATTACTCGCAGCTTATGATCATTGTGGAGATCCCAGAAGCACATGACTTCACCAAAAGCTTTTTTAAATCAGTGCAATTTACATAGTCTCCTTCATGCAGGAGATAGAGTACTTGTACTTTACCTATAGCTGTAAAAATCAGCATCTGTGCGTGTGTGTGTCTCACTAAACAGATAAGAAGCAGGGCAGTGACTCAATGCACTCAGAAAGAGGAGTTGCAGGATCACCTGTCTATGAACACACCTTCTGAGCTCCAGGACATTTTTACAAGCAGCCCTGCCTCTCGTAACAGTTCCACACAAATCCTTGAAATCACTGCTGAGACTACTCAGCTGTGCCAATTGCTCTCATCCAGCACCTCTCCCTGATCTCAGTGCTCATCACTGGCACTGTATGTTGCTTCTTACCCTGCACATAAATGCAGAAACAAACTGGTGGCTACGCAAGTGGTCCCAGCTCCAGATATAACCTCATCCTGCAGCTGGGTGCACACACCAATCCTTTGGGAATGGCTGGCACAATACAACAAAGTGGCTGTGTTTTACCATGTATGCCATAGGAAGACGTAATGCATACACGGATCTAAATCCATTTACCTGCTTTGGGTGTGCATTGCTGGTAGAAGGAGGATGCTCAATACTGCGCAGCTGCTCCTGTGCACATGTAGCTTGTTCAGTGGTGTCCATTCCTAATTCTTTCTGCCACACTTGTATCACCATGTCAAAAAATGAGGCTGCTCTGTTCAGCTCCCAGCTGTGATAACAGGGAGGCACGGGGCTCTTTCGGTCACAGGGATTTCTTTCACTAAGGCACTTGCAAAGCAGTTCGTTAAGGCAGAAAACAAGTCTTTGTCCCTTTAACAAGAAAATATAAAAAAAAAAAGAGCATTGAGCTGCTTCTGTAAGAAAAACAATCCCTTACTGACCACAGCAGGTAGACAAATTTAAGAACATCATGGCTAGTAGCAGCTTGCTTGTGACACTTTCACAACTGCAGCTACTGAAGAACAATGCTGATACAGACTCTCAGGTCAGAAGGAAACCTCGGAACAAGTTAAGCCAGTCTTCTGCGGCTCACTCTGCATGAAAATGAATTTCTGGATTAAGCCTGCAGCAGATGGACTTACAGTTAACTCATTTGTACCTTTATCATTAACAGTGAACAATATCCTTCACTTCTTTCTTCTTATGATCAGTATTACATACTTAAAAAAAATAATCCCACTTTTCTCAACTACCTGTAATATAACTAACCAGCACAGAGCCTACGTGCCTCCCCACCACGGGCTCTTTTGCCCTGCAAAGGCACATGCTTTTTCATAGGGTCATTGCAATACATTTCTAGAGGCAAAAACAGCTCAAAGATCTACCCATGAACTGTTAACATATGGGAAGTTGTGCCAAGTTAATCTGGAGAGAGACAATGCTAAAGAAAGCAGAAAGGACTCACAAATAAAGTTTTATGTTGCTGAAGGACCTCCTGAGCTCCCACCCAGTTCCTGGACAACAGCAGGTCTTGGGCACATCTGAAAGACAAACTTGCCGACAACTCCTCCTCTCCAGATATCAATGCAAGCTCTGCGGCAGTTTTAAGGGATGTTACATCCCCTTTTTTTGCCAACACCTTAACTGCATCATAGGGTGAGGAGACCCCCAAGTAACTGAAAAGAGAGAAAAAGCAAATTGACTTGATTAGTACTAAAATACCATTTTCAAATTGTAATGCAACACAAAAGCACAAACATACGAATGAAGAGAAACCTGTGTTTTCTACAGGTTCTCAGAGCTCTCATCGCTTTGCTTTACCAAAGTTTACTATGGATGTATGGCACATGATCCGGTGCAAAGCTACAAAGGGAATGTTACATAGCCCTGACTGAATCTGGTGAATCTGGACTGAAACCTCTGGTGGTGTGTATACCACACACAGCTTGGATGAGAAACAGAAATAAATACATTCAAGAGAGAGACGTTATATGCAGTAGTTTATCCCTACTGCCATTTCTCTTGGTTTCATCTGAATCCTTTATCAACGTGAACACCCTCAAAAATTCCAGAACTGCAATGAGCATCAAGCAAAGGACACTATGCCAGCCAAAATAATTCATGCACCATTAGTAATTTTGGCAGTCACAAATTTGAAGATCTCTAGTTGGACGAGGATAACCCAGTAATTAGGATATTAGCTAGGCCTCAAGAAACTCAGGATGAACTGCTGCACTGCACATTTCCAGTCGAAAGGTTGGAAACAACACAGAGTACACATCCTCATCTTAGTGCTGCTAGATATATTTTCAAAGATTTCCAGTAATGTCTATGGAAAGAGATGGCTCTACTGTGGTATGGCATTTGGACCTGCTCTGAACTGCCCTCTGGAGCTTGTAGAGGGAGCCTGGAGAGATTGGGCTCAGAAGACGCTGTAGACAAGTAATGACCAGACAGACCAGTTAACAGATTTCAGCTGCTTCAAAACAAAGAACCGTCTTTGTTTCAGGCATGGAACCAATTCTGTCTTCTTCCCAGTAACACTCACCATTTGGCGGCCATGGAATAATGACCATCTTTCTCTAACAGAGCTGCCCAACTGGTGTAGAGATCCTTCAGAATTGGATCTTCTGGACGTAACCTGGCCTTAGCAATTACAATTGCTTCCCTAATGTGAAACCAGACAGAAAAGTTAATTGACCGTGTACAAAAAGTGAACCAGAATGCCCAGTCTACACCACTAGACAACAAGAACAAATCCTAAACATAAATATACAGCAACCTGTAAAAATGGTTCACTTTCAGGAGCTCGACAGCCTCATACACTTTATGGATGGACAGGAGATGGGAGGCAGCCTTCACATACTGCTCCTGAAAACACAGCTGCTTCGCAAAGGCTTCTACTGTCCAAACCCAGGCCTGGTATCCAACTGCAAAATAGAAAGCAAAAGAGAGGCAAAGTTTTAAAACTGGAAGAGTTCCTGTGGGATGACATCATCACTGGTTTCTTCAACATGTACCTCTTCTCTGCTCCAGATTAGTTTCTTGTTTTTTAACAATGCTAATACAAAAATTATTGAGGCAATGAAACAGGGCAAAGCTAGAACTCGAACATGACTGTAGGACTTCACTATCTGTAAAATAACTTGGAAACATATTTAAGCCAACAGCATGCCAAAAGGACTGCTGCACATTATAAAGTACCAACTTAGTGCTTGGAAGGATGGGCCTGCTCCTTCAAGAAGTCCCAAATGAAACCCGCTCTATTTCCTGCTATCCCAACCTAAGGGTACTTGTGGAAACATCCAGGTCTTTGTCATAAATAGGATATATTTTGTGTTTGATTTTTGTTATCAGACAGTTAAAGGCTCAACTTAATTCCTGTCTGGAACAATGAGGAGTTTCCAACCCAGAAAAATCAGAATGAGACCACCCTTGGCAGCTAATTCCATCTGCATGTGTGTTACCAGCACAAACGTACCCATGGGTGACATTGCTACCAGCTGGTCTGTGAGCTCTCCCCTCTCAGCAGCTGCCTGGAGGACACCCTTCATATCTCCTTTCCACAACATGAGCTGCTGAAAGAGCTCTGGATGCCCATTCTCCAAGTGATGTTTTCCTGTTGGAAGCAAACACATTTCCTATCACCATGACTGGAGTGGCAGTATTTGCCATAGTAAACTAACTTGGCAAAAGTGAGATTATTCAAGGTTAAGGTATTACAAGTTTGCATCTGGAAGATGTAAAAACGATTAAGGAAGAATGTCTTGGCTTCTTTTCGCACAGACTCGCATTCTTAATCTTACACTTTAATCCACAGCAAAGAAAATTCAAGCGTTTTCCTCAATTTATTTTCTCCTTGAATGTAACAGTTACAGTGAACATACTGTCAAAGCAGATTCATTATTCCACTTACCTTCCACATCAATCATCTTGTGCAGAGAAGCCCTGTCCGTGAACAGCCCCAAGTGGACACGATCCCTGAGGTCAAGGGACACATCTTCACTATTATCTACACCAGATAAAAAGAATGAATATTTCAGATTTGGTACCACACTGGGAAGTGGGACCTGCCAAGTCACTGTACCACTCCACTGCCCTCAACGACTGGCAAATACTTAAATCTTCTAGTTTCTTTCCTGTATAGCAGACTTAAAAATTTGCAGATGAACACGCAGAACTTACATCTAAGTTTGATTAGAAGGATCATGTTTGTGCGGAACATTTATTCTAAATCAAGCTTATCACCTTCCTTTGCATTATCTAAGAAACAAGACTTTAAGAATACAAACATCTCCCTCTTGTTTTTTTTCTCCTGCCCATATTATACATCTGAAGGTGAAAATCACTTTGCACACAGGCAGACAACTCTACCCTATCTCCACAACAGCTGTCTCAGAACCTGTCTGGAGTGGCTACAGAGTGCAGAAACACTGCAAGAGGAATTAAGTAAGAGACCGCAACTAGTCACACACTTTGATAAAGGTAAGGATATTAAAAAAATAATGCTCAGTGGTTAAACTCAAGTCCTTGGACACATGCTTCTAAATACTTTAGAGCACCTATCCTCTAAGTATTTTAGCTTTAGACTGATACCTTTGGTTTTCAGACATGTAGCCAGCCTCAAACAGTCCTGATGCAATTCATCTTTTGATCTGTGATCCATGAATGTGCTGACGGGGAGAATAGAACGAGGCTTCCTCTTCTTCAGAGAGGCATCGGGAGCTGAAAAATTAGACACGTTTTAGCTACTGCTGCACTGTTCCAAGAGTCTCCTCCAGCAGAACTCTCCCAATGTATTCCAAACCCCCTCCTCCTCACATAAGAAAACAAAACCCAGATGCTCAAGTGCCATGTGCATCTGTTGTGACAGCTCTGACTTTTCAATACTGATGACTTTGCATATTATTCTTACCATCTTGCCTGGAATGAAACTAGCAACTAAAAGGCAATATCTAAGCCCACATTAAACAGCTACTCAGTTAACCTAGCAAGAAGGGTTAAAAAAAAGAAGCAGAAACTTAAACCATTCAAGATGCTTTAAAAAGCACGCTGTTCTTTCTCTGGCACTTATTTGGTGTCACATTAGGAAGGGAAACTGCAGCCAAACAGACGCCTAGAATTCAGCCTTGATGCAGGATTGTTAAAAGTCCCCAAAACATACTAACTTGGTTTCTCTTTAGGTGGATCCTTTCTCACAGGAGCGGCTTTCTGGGTCACTGGCGGCTTCGGCAAGCTGAATGAAGAATAATCATATGCAGATGAAGATGTATCCTTGGACACTGTTAAGTGATAAAAAAAGTGATAAATGGAAAAACAATACATGGAAAAGCCCATAGCAGAATACTTGACATATTCACATTCTATTACATTGATTCTGAAATATACAGAAAGCAAGCTTTTTTGTTTGGCACTAGAAATTAGTAATTTTTTAGGGAAAGGAAATAAGAAGGCATTACAGAACTGTCAGAAAGCTAAGTAAGATTTCAGCAGGCACTAACAAAGGTCTACTAGTGATGTAAGATTTATCACCAGAAGGTGATACTGATCAAAAATCCCACTGTTTCAAGCCAAATACAGTAGCATTATATATTAGGCCAGAATTTTACTACTTAAAGACAGTTAGCCTTAAACTAGTTTAGAAAATTATGAAAGGCATTCCTGAACTGCATTTCATTCAAGTGGACTATTTCAGTAAAACAATATTATGATAAAATCTGCATGAAAATATTAAACTTGGTGATGTGCTGAGTGCTGAACAGTCTGGGAACCACTGAACTAAAATGATTTGATTATTACCAGTCATGGAGACTTTATCAGGTAACTCTGCCTCCTGAGCTTCTTTTTCTCCTTCATGGTCCGACACTCCATTTTCCTCCAGCAGCATTTCCTTCACACTCTCATCTCCGTTCACGGCATCACTTAGATCCTGCTTGCCTGAACTCTTTCCTATGGGCTTTTTTTTCTTCTTGGTTTTGACTTTTGGTTGCATACTTCTTTTTTTTTCTAATTCTATACTCTTTTTGCCTGTAGAAGGTTGCAAAAGTTAGCCTGATGTTATCTGTAGACATTTTTAGTTTATTAGCTGTCTGTCTTCAAGATCAACATTTAGTTTCCAAATACAACTCAATTTAAACCTAGATGCAGTTTAATCCTGAAGAGGAAGCAGGCAGATTTGGAATTCAGCATAAGAACTTATGCTGAATTTCAATGTGGCAACCCTCTATTTCCCAGCTCCGACATCATCTTCAGGAAATGATCTCCTGTTTGGATATACTTACCCTGAGGAGGCCGTGTATGCTCCTGCTTTGAGATCTGCCATTTGTGAACAGAAAAATCATCTGCTCCTGTGTAAACAGAATCTGAATCCACTGGTGACCACTGGACACTCAGTAGCCGGCCCTGGTGCCCTCGGTAGTTGCAGAGTGGCTCCTCCTTCATAACATCCCACACCTTATAAACAAGAAAGAAATACAATTACTCAGGAAGTCTTATCTTTCCCTAATACTCCATATTTCCTTTTCAGTTATTTGCATTTGCAGGATCTTCTCTTTCAGGGCGTTTGCACAGGTATTTCAAATACCAACATACAAATGGAGAAAATTCAGGGCGTCATTTGTTTGCAGCAATACATTTGCGTAACATCTTTCTTTTTTAAGGATCCAAAAGTGCCAAAAGTCCAGATGATAATGTCTGGACTTACAAATCAACCCCTAAGTTGCAAAAACATAGGGATACCTGCATATCAGGTATCTAGAACCAGCAGATGGTTACCAAGAGTAAATATGCAGCACTTCAGCAGTTCATCTCACAAAAGCAGCTTTGCTGTTTACTCAGCTTGGTTCTAAAAGACTGTACAATGGATGATTTGAAACTAAAAGACACACATCTCTGTGTGGCTGTGGAGTGATACCTGTGCAGTGCCATCATAGCAAGCAGATACCAATCTTCCCTCATGGTGGGGGCTCCAAGAAAGACTTGTGATTTTAGCTGTGTGCCCAGCCAGAGTTCGAAAAGGCTCTGTTATTGTCAAAGGACCTTCTGAAGTGTTTTCTGAAAGAAAAAAAGAAAAGGATCAAGTATGGCCAGCAAGACAAACTGTGAATAAAACAAAACAAGGTGCCAAGAATTAGAGTATAATCTACAGACCATTACCTACAACGCTCTTCAGATTATGCACATAAATAGTGGCATTGATTGAGCCTGAAGCTATCAAGTAACTCAGGTCTGGCTGGCTCCCGTGCTCATGATGCCAACGAATAGCGTTAATCAGTTTATGATGTTGCTGGATAGTGCAGAGCAACTTCAAGTTTGGTGCCTGAAATATTTCAATTGACCTGAAATGCAAGAACCAAAGTGTAAGAATTCCAGTAGGCAGTGAAAATGGGGATTTTTTTTTTTTGTTTGTTACCCTGCGTGAGCAGAAATACAGAACATGAAACTAAATTAGTTTTTCTTTTCTGGATTCAACTCAAATCCTTGTTTAGTACATCAGCAAAAGTGTGTTTCAACCATGAGTGAATCCTTGAAAAATAATTTAATATAATGATGTGGATTCTTCACGCCATGAGCAGCTAAACCAAACAACAGCAAGGAACACTGTATTGTCACAATTTAAATACATCAACAGTGAAAGAACAGAGACAAATCAGGGCAAGAAAAAGTACTTTTTCTTCACTACAGTGGTTCTTATCAAGATAAACAGAGATACCACCTTCACATACAAGTGAAACATACCCATCTTCATTGCCAAGAGCCAAGAGTTTGCCATCTGGTTTCCAGCTGATCTCTGTACGTGCAGGCAGTTTATGCTGTAGAGAGAAGACACAACTATTAGCAAAAACTCTTGAATCTCCATCGCATACGTTCAACAGAGAAAGACTGGGAAGTGGGCAGAGTTGCAATTAGTCTGCAAAATGAAAGTCACAAAAGGGTCCATTGCTTTTGTAGCAGTGACATAAGCTGCAGCAATTAAGAAATATTGAATGAACTGATGCAAGAACCAGTGATTATTTTTATCAGTTCAGTGAAATGTCTCAAAGGAAGTTTGTCTGGATTCCAGCAGGACCTTGATCTCCTTATGCTCCTTGAGAAGCCCAGACATTGCAAGTGAATTCTATCACATTTCAAAAGAAAACAAAGTTTACTTGTAATTATTTCTATTCTAGTTCAGAAGAATGCTACTTAAAATTTAAAATTTAGATGCCTAAAAAGGATTGTTTCATTGCCTGTAACGTTAGTCTCTTAACCTCCAGTAAAGCTTCTACTGAAGGAAGAAGCCAGCTGATAAAAATCAATACAGTTTGAGTGACTTCAGTTGACTTTTGCTGACTTAAAGCACCTGAAGATCAAACCCATGTTATCTGTTTTGTACTCTCAACTAAGAAATGACTGATCATACTTAAGAAGATGCTACGGTCAGTTACCACCAACCACTCTGCATGAGTTGCAGAGCAAACTGAAACAGACTCCTCCAAAATCATGACTGCCTTTACTGAAAAATTTATTTATTCAAGTGTTTTTAGACTGGAGAGCTCTTTATGAACTAATCATTTTAAACAGCCACACACAGCTTTAAAACCAGACTCTATACTTCAATTTAACTTTTCTGGTTAAGCAAATTACACAGTAGAAAATAAGTAACTGATGCTAGGAACAGATGTGCCATGTTGACATTGAGGGGGGCAGGGAAAAGACCCTTTTTTCAGAGGCAAACGCATAAACTGTTAAAATAGTTTGAGTCAATAAGTGTCTCTGAAGTTCATCTGTAGAGACTGCAAGTTTCAATTTTTTTGTTACAGATACATCATATGATGGCAAAGTCAGAAACCTACAACTACAAGGCCATAGGAACTACGACATGGTTAACACAAACCCATAAAAAAACCCTCAAAATCATACTTTGATTGAATTGGTGTCTCGGATGACTTTGTTGATGTCATTTGCTTCTCCATTAAGCTTCCAGGGGTTGTGTTGAAAAACAATGCCTTCTCCAGCGCAACTATATAAAGTTACAGAGGGCTGTTCACCTTCTCCTTCTATCCAAGAGAGAAAAAAAATAAAAGCTAAATATACTATGTTCTTCATCAGTCTTTCCAGAAGCAATCACTCCCACTATAGATCAAAACATTATTTTAAAAGGCTATATACACGCTTCAATTGCCTGTGACCCAGGAACAAGAAATTCTCACAATACAGTCCTGTGAAAGGACCTCTGGTTTCTACCAACAGAAGACTCACCAGAAGACAGAGGAGGAGTTGGAGGCCCCCAGGCTAATGTGTACACAGTCTTCTTGTGGTATGTACTGGAGATCTGAGGTGGCTTATTCTTAGCGCTGGGTGGGAAGATAAGGAAGCAGGGGCAGCCAGATTTCAGCAAAGGGGAAAAAAAATAATTAAAAGCAACATATTTCCATTGGTGAAAACAGACACTTCCTTAGCTTCTCCTGTAAGATGCTACTAAAAACATAACAAAACTGTCCTCATGACCTGCACCTGCATATTGCTCTTCATTCTCTGAACATGTCTTTCTGCTAAAGTCTTCCTTGACTGGTGTCCTCCCACAGATGATCTCTAGTCATGTAATTTGAGTTAATTACCTTAGAAGCTAATTTAATCCTAGCCTTGTCTAACAGTAAAGATACACCTCAGGTAAGACCACACCACCTACACATGGTAACACACCGGCAGGATGTGACACTAATGAATTTCAAAGTTACTTTCTTACCTGCTGGAAAAGGTGTCAAATATGCCAACTTTTCCATCATCTGTTCCAAAAGCCAAGCAGCCTTCCTTAGTTGGATGCCAGGATAACTGCAAGCAAAATAGAAAGAGATCCATAATGGAACAAGCTATGGCCACTTTATTTCTAATAAAACAAAGAAAAACATTGAAGCTGATGAGCAAGCACCATCCCTTATACCCACCCTTCCAACTACAGCCACTCAATCACTCCACTTTGAGTATCAAAGGCTCTCCAGGTTTTCCCTACCAGCTAATGTGGCATAAAAGGGACTAAAATACTATTTAACATCTACAAAATAAAATAGAAATGGAAAATATGGTAGGATGGTGAGAAAACTTTTGGTGTGAACAAGAGTAAGTCCCGTGTTTTACTGCTGCCATCAATTTTACCAGCAGTAGCCTCTCACCAACTGCTGGTCAAACTCAAAGTGAATACATCCACATTGGCTTTTGTGCATGTCAAACTTCCCAGCAGAGCAAAGGAAAACATGGATGAAGCAAGGAAGGATCACAAAGGAGGTTTACTGACAGATTCTAAAATGTACTGTATACCAAAAAAATCAAGTACAAAAGGAAAAACTTGGCTTTATATGTTTCCAGTTGGGAAAAGCTTTCTTCAGAGTGAAAGAAAAATATGGACTGACAAAGAGAAGAGACAAGGGGAAATAAAAGGGAATCAAAAGCACACTTACTGCTGTAACTTTGGACTTTATGCTTTGCCAGAAGGTTTTAACATCGTAAATATTGTTCATGGACAAAGTATTCCACACCCGGATCATGCTGTCTCCAACACCAATGGCAAGACAGCCTGTGTCCACAGGGGAGAAGGCAAGACTATACACAAATCCCCCAAGAGAAGGCATAGTCCAGCTACAATCCAGAGTTGACAGGTCCCAGCACTTCACCTGAAGAATATTTAAGGAACAAGGAATGGTTATATGTAGAATGACTGATATGACAAGGACAAACAAAGCATAAGGGAGATGAACAATCAAGGGGTCAAATTCAAGGCTTGACACAGAATGTTATCTGCACCCAGAGGATTACATGTCACAGCAGGGCTGCAATAGTTGGAATGTTATAAAATGCTGGAATAAACCCACTTTAAAAGAAAATTTGTGGCCCTAAAAGGGGTAGGCGCACTCAGTCAAACTGTGTAAGTACAGCTATTTTTATGCTAATTTTATAAATGGTTCTTACATCTCTGTCCATTGAAATGGAAAAAAGGAGCTCTTTGTCTTGATGCTTTACAGAACTCAGATTGAACACAATCCTGGAGTGATTTTGTCCTTCTGAAGATCCAAGAAGAGTCCACTTGCGTTTTCCAGATTGGGTCAAATCCCAGAGCAGCAATTCTCCTCTGCAAAATTTAAAGGATGTACTTCACTGTTGACTTCCAGATAATAATATAGGCTAAATATAGACTATATTACATGTGCAGGGGTAACACAGCCAGACACACATCCACTACATGTGCCACTACATAGATAAACACAAACACCACCCTACAAATACAAACCATATCCATAGTTAACCACACTGAAAACTGACATGTCACTAATACTGGGAAGGAAAGGAGTGTCCAAGCTTCCCACCCAGTTTTTCCTTAGCTATTAATCTGCAGTTACTGGTGGGACCCAGGCTGCTGTGTGCTCAACTTACCCAAAAGAGCTGGATACAATTTCCGTGGGACGACCAGAAGGCCAGTGAAGAGTCAACCAAATGCGCTCTTTAACAGCAGGATCAATAGCTCCACCTCTTCTCTTCGTGGGTGGCAACTTCAAAGTCATTACACCTAGGGAAGGAAAAGGGATCACCTAGACCTAGTACATCAAAATTCTCTGAGAGATAAAGAAGTCCTGAGAATCTGAAGCTTTAAGTATGCTCCCCATGCTTTAAACTATCAAGTTAGCAAATGAAAGATGCAGTTAGAGAAGAATTGTTTCTTATTGTTTATCTGACACTATTGATTTTACTTACTTCTGCCTCTAGTACAGCTCCATACTCGGACAGTCTGATCTTTGCTTCCTGAAGCCAAGTAACAACCTTTCTTCGTGCTTGTGTCTTGTGTCAGCTCCCCATTTGGAACTTTGCCTTCCTCTGAAGGAACTACCGAATACCATTGAAATCATGTTATTATGCTTCAAAATTCAAAGCTTTATAAAAATTAACTGCAAATATATTGATTTGTATCAAAACATACTTTATTGAACTTACCAGTTGCTTTTACTTAGCTACTGACTTTCTGTAAGGAATTCAAGGACATTTACATGAACTACAAACCACTTCACAAACTATTAATCACTTTTACATACCCTGGAGCTCATCCTGCCAAGCAGATAACTTTTCTTCACCCAGCACAGGGCACCAGGCCAGACAATGTATCTCATCGTCATGGCCTCTCAGCCGATGAAGCACTTCTCTTTTCCTGCTGATATCAATTATAACCACCATGCCATCCTTGTAGCTACAAACAACAGATTTAAATTAATGAAGAAATCCTTGGATCCTTGTGGAATAGTATCTGAGTCAATTTCCGAGCTCTCTACCAGGATCACTATCACTGTATTACAAAGAAGCCAAATCACAAGCGGCAATGGGACTCCAGTATAGCACTGGTGTACTTGCAGCTGCCTGTTCAAGAAGCGCAACCAGTATATTTGGCTTCAAGAATCACAGCAATTCATTAGTAATACAGCCACGAGAGTGGATTTTATACAAGGAAAACTTTTCCCTTTAACACAAAGGCAAATTACTCTCATTCTTTCCCTCCTCTTGGGTTCATTCTCCTTTGAGAGAACAGTATCAAGTCTAAAGGGCTTTCATGTTCCTGCTCTGGTCAATAGTCCTGGGTGTCTAAAGGAGTGGAATTGCAGTGGTTGACAAAGGCCTAGAAAAACTAAAAAACTCTCTTCCGATGAAGTAACCTATGAAACAAACACCAGTGAAGTCTAATTAAAAAATAACAGTTTAAAGAATGTTCAGGGATGCAAACCAAACCTGGACCCTTACATTGCTATGGATTTCAATGTCTTTCAGATCTGCCAAATCTAAACATGATTTCTAAATTGCAGTATACCAGAAGAAAAAACAGTCATCAAAACCTCTGAAAAATAACCTTACAAGTGTGTAGCAAAAATTCACAATAAGATTCTCACAGAAGAAGAATGGAAAGCAAAACGTAATGAATATTTACCCAATCGCCACCAGGTTTTCATGATGAGGAGAACAAGTAAGACAAAAAATTGTCCGAGGCTCTGGGAAGAACTGCTGGCTGTCACTTCTGTTGTGCCAGTAACAAACAATTACACCTTTTTCATCCCCGGATACGATCAGATCTTTCACAAGCGGTGACCAGTGCAACGCTGAGATTGCATTCTGAAGGAAAAGAATGGAATAGATTTAAAGCTGCTTTACCACCATCTAACACAGAATAACAGGCAGAAGATAATCTGTGAGCGCTCCCCAGCATCAGCTGGGTTTGTTCAAAAGTGTTTCAGTTCTTCTGGGCTTTAGCACAATTGATGTATTGGCCAATACGGTGTCCTGAGTGACAGCAACCATTCAAATGTATGTTCTCAGTCTGTCCTGTGTGTGACAATAACTTGCTGAAAGTTACGGGACTGAGTGCACCCTCAGCAAGTTTGTGGACACCACCAAGTTGAGTGCTGTGGATGACATTCCTGAGGGACGGGATGCCATCCAGAAGGAGCTGGACAGGCTCAAGAAGAGAGCCTGTGTGAACCTCATGAGGTTCAACAAGACCAAGTGCAGAGTCCTGCATCTGGCCAAGGCAACCCCTA
Source organism: Gallinago jamesoni (assembly GCA_025769975.1). Lineage (NCBI taxonomy): Eukaryota > Metazoa > Chordata > Aves > Charadriiformes > Scolopacidae > Gallinago > Gallinago jamesoni. The sequence continues at coordinate 47,224,403 of JAOQGH010000051.1, forward strand.
GTATCAACACAGGCTGGGGGATGAAGGGATTGAGAGCAGCCCTGAGGAGAAGGATTTGGGGGTACTGCTGGATAAAAAGCTGGATAAAGAGCTGGATATGAGCTGGCCATGTGCACCCACAGCTCATAAAGTCAACTGTATCCTGGAGTGCATCAAAAGAAGTGTGGCCAGCAAGTCAAGGCCCTTCTACTCCGCTCTGGGGAAGACACCACCTGGAGTCCTGTGTCCAGCTCTGGAGACCCTCAGCACAGGAAAGACCTGCTGGAGTGGGTCCAGAGGAGGGTGCAAAAATTATCAGAAGGATGGAGCACCTCTCCTATGAGAATAGGCTGAGAGAGTTGGGGTTTCTCAGCCTGGAGAAGAGAAAGCTCCGGGGAGACCTTATTGTGGTGTTTCAATATTTAAAATAATCTTTGGGAAAAGAAAGATATTTTTAGCAGGGCCTGGTGTGATAGGACAAGGGGTAATGGCTTTAAACCAAAAGAGGGAAGATTTAGACTAGATATAAGGAAGAAATTTTTACAATGAATGAAGCACTGGAACATGTTTCCCAGAGAGGTGGTAGGTACCCCATCCCTGGAAACATCCAAGGTCAGGTTGGACAGGACGCCAAGCAACCTGATCAGAGGGAGGTTAGACTAGATGATCTTTAAAGGTCCCTTCCAACCCAAACTATTCTAAGATTCTATGAAAACATTTGAAGCGAGCTGGGTTAAGTGGCAATGTGCATGTGCTGCATCCTCGCTTACTGAGGCTCTGACGGTGACTGACAGCTCCTTGAGGTGATGTACCGACACTGCAGCCCCAGGGCTAGAGCACAAAGCTAGCCAGAAGCATTCAACGCTTTTAATTTCACCGGGTTTGGAACTCACCTTTGTTAAAGTAACACCACCCTGGCTTTGTGTGCAAAGCCTACAAAACCCCACCCCACCCGGCGGAGGTGCGGGCTGTACTCGGCCACCGGAGGAGCCCCTACCTGGTGCAGGCTGTACTCGGCCACCGCAGCCAGCGACTCCGTGTCCCAAATCTGGATGTTCCCGTCGTCGGAGCTGCTGGCGCAGAGCTTGCTCTGCCCCGGGCAGTGACAAAACGCGAACCCGGAGATCCTGTCCGTGTGGCCGATGAGTTCTCCTGCAGCGACAGAAAGAGACCGCGATGGGACCCCGGTAAGCGCACGGCCCCATCCCAAACCCACCCCCGCCGTCCCCACCGGGGCTCCCGCTGCCTCCCCGCCCCCCGGGCCTCCCCTGCCTAAGCGGCTCCCTGCGGAGGGGCGGCCCCACGGGGCCGGTGCGTCCCTATAAAAGGCCAGGGAAGGGAGCGAATGCCTCCAGCAGGCCCGGGATCCCCGAAAGAGCGGGTCCTGCCGGTACCGTAAAACGCGGGTGCGCCACCGCCGACATCCAACAGGCAGATGCGGTGCCTCGCCGCGAAGCCGAAAAGGCGGCCATCACTGCTGGTGTCGCTGCAGCGGCTGCTGTACCAGTTGGGTGAGGCGGGCAGCACCCGCACCGCCGCCATCGCCCCGGGCCGCTCCTCTCCACCCCGCGCTCCCCGCCAAGCCGCCGCGGGCGCTGCCGCCAAACACAGCGCACGCCGTCGCAAACCGCCGCAAACAACGCGCCTGGCTGCGCATGCGCCGACAGCGCCTGCCGTCAAGCGAGGCAGGAAAGATGGCGGCGCGGTGGGCAATTAATTCGGGTAAGTCTGAGAGGACGGAACGGAGTGTTGATCTTGGGAGTTCTCGCCCGCTTCTTCCTTGCTTATTGTGCTGCTTTCTTGCAGGTAGTGCCTGGGCGCGCAGTGTGATCGGCTGGGCGCGGCCGGAGAGGTGAGTTTGGCTCAGCCGCGGTCCTGGAGCAGGGCCGTCCGTCAGGTGCCCTGGGCAGAGGGGCTTGCGCTATCTCACTCTGGGGGTCCTCGGGGCTAGAGGCTCCCCGGGTCGTTGTCTCGGCCTTCTTGCTGGCTTTTTACCCTGCGCCGGCCCAGACCTGTGGGGAACAGGTTGCTCCATGTTTCTGTGGTGTCTTTCTGTGAATTTGGAGACTGCAGGTGTCTCGCTTTTTCTCCTGACCCTTTTCTATCGAGTATCCAGATTTCCTCCGACTTTATGGCACAGGTCACAGTAACATAGTATCTGTTGCTCCCCTCTGTGCTCTTCCCAGTCATTGCTTTTCTGTAGTTGCTGGTCTTTCCCCCAAGTCTGGAGAAATGGTGAAGATCTGCTGGGGTAGTGTTGGTTACTGCTGACTGTATCCCTGACTTCAGAAGAAAGGCTGATGTAGATTCTCAAAGTGTGGAGCTTTAGTCTCTGCTAGAGCCTGTAGAGGTAAACTGCAGACACCTGTGTCACTGAAGGAAGAAGAAATGGGCTTGTGTTGCCTGTGCTTTGCTTGATGCCTTGCAGTTGAACAGTTATGTGTTAATTTTTTGTTTTATTTAGTTCTAGTCTGCATGCCTCCCACTTATTCCTTATGCATGATTCTTTCTAGAAAGGTGCTCAGCTTTTTTCTTTCCTGTTCCCCTTACTTACCCATCTATAGCTTACTCTTGTTTGTTGCTTGTCACTGTTTTCTTTTGTTTACAGTGTGTTTGTGTTCTCTTTTTTTTCCTAGAGCTATGATAAATAGTTGCTCCTCACATGAGGTTGGATTATTTTAAGATAGAGGAAATGTAAGATTCCTTAATTTGTTGAATGTATAAATGTGTTCTGCTAATACTGGGAAGACAATTCTTAATTCATTACTGCTTAAGTTGTTAAATTTCAAAATAATATTAATTTTATGATTATCAAATATTTTCCTGTATTAATTGATGATATTTTGTCTGGTGATGATGAATTCTCTTGATGAGTGAAATTTTAAAATATTAAGCAAATAAATCAATTCTGATAAATATCTGAAAAAATATTCTATAACATTTAAATGTGTGTCTTACGCTACTGATAGGATGCGAACATGGTGTACAGTGCCCTCTTGAAACTAACCAATGCGTTCTGTTTGCCAGTCATTTTTAAAATGGTTTACACAGTCTGACTACCCACGTAAAGCTGTTCAAGCCTTAGTAAAACTCACAATATCTGCTCTTGAAGTCATCTGTTTCCTGTAGTCATGATAGGCTGCTGAGTACTGCCTTTATCTAGTCAGCAGGGGGCAAAATGTAGCTTGGTTTGCCTGAATCTGCAGTGAGCAAACTGAAAACTGTAGAGTTTTTTTTTTCTCTCGGCCCCTATTGACTTGATTGAAATTTGGAAGTAGTTTGGATTATCTTTCCTTCCAAATTTCAGTATATTTATTAGCAGGCTGGAGAGCTAGGCAGAGAAGAACCTAATGAAGTTCAACAAGGACAAATGTAGGGTCCTGCGCCTGGGGAGGAAGGAAGAACCCTAGGCACCCATACAGGTTAGGGATGGATCTTCTGGGAAGCACTACTGAGGAGAAGGATCTGGGAGTCCTGGTAGATAGCACACTTTCCATGCGTCAGCAATGTGCCCTTGTTGCCAAGAGGGCCCATCGGATCCTGGGCTGTATCGGAAAGAGTGTGGCCAGTAGGTCGAGGGAGGTCGTTCTCCCCCTCTACTCTGTACTGGTGAGGCCACAACTGGAATACAGCATCCAGTTCTGGGCCCCCCAGTTCAAGAGGGACAGAGAACAACTGGAGAGAGTCCAGCGTCGAGCAACCAAGATGATTAAGGGATTGGAGCACCTCCCGTATGAGGAAAGGCTCAAGGAGCTGGGACTCTTTAGCCTGGAAAAGCGAAGGCTGAGGGGAGACCTTATTTATGTTTATAAGTATCTAAATGGTGGGTTGAAGGATGGTGGAGCCGGACTCTTTTCAGTGGTTTCAAGTGATAGGATAAGGGGCAACAGGCACAAGCTGGAACATGGGAAGTTCCATTGAAATATGAGGAAAACCTTCTTTCCGGTGAGGGTGACAGAGCCCTGGAACAGGCTGCCCAGGGAGGGTGTGGAGTCCCCTTCTCTGGAGACCTTCAAGACCTGCCTAGGTGCTGTCCTGAGTGATGTGCTCTAGGTGTTCCTGCATTGGCAGGGGAGTTGGACTAGATGATCTCTACGGTCCCTTCCAACTCTGAATTCAGTGAAATTCAGTGAAATCTCATGCCCTACCAATGTCACTTGTAGCTCATGGTTTGCTTTAGGAAGCCTGAGAGTTCTTGTTGAATCAAAAAGTCCTTTCAGTGTGAACTATAGTGGACTTGAACAGTTTTATTTCATGAGTTGTCAAATGTGTTGGTTCTCTTTATCAAGACAGGCAAGATCTCATTTTTCCAGATAAACTGGGCAGGGACAAAGAACTCCAGTTCAGCAGGAGAGACTGTGGTCTTGTCTTGCAGGTGGTTGGCATCTGGAAGCCTTTTTCCACTGTCATGCATCCACACAAGCACATCCCTGCAGAAATCCAGAAACTGGGAGAAAAAGAACAGGGTTGTCTACCCTCCACAGCTGCCTGGAGAACCTCGCAGACCTGCTGTAAGGATGCACCTGGGAATTTCCTTACCTGTTTATGTTTAACAATTTCTGAACAGATTGTCACTGTCTCTGGGTGACTCCCTGGAGCACTAGTTTGATAGCTTAGTCATTTAAGATTTTAGTCAGTTTGGCATATCTATATTTTTAAAGTTAACATCGCTTAGAATGTTTTCCATTTCTAAATTGTAGTCAAGTTGTTTGCAGCTGATCACTTTCCTAATGTGTGATGCAAACTGCGAAGGTACCACCCTCTCTTAGTAGAAATCTCTGAACCACAAGGAGGTAGAAGTTACCAAGGATGTATCATTATACGCTGTTTCTGTTTGTACTGACAGTAAATAAATAGAGAAGAACATGATTGTATTCTTGCTTCTGTGCACAAAGATGTAAATGTAACTTTCTTTGAGTAGTGCCTGTTTTGATGTAGGTACAATAGAGCACATGCTTTTTTTTTATTTTTTAATTTCCCTGTGTTAGAGATTCTCTGAGGTCTGAGAATGTGATGCCTCTTGCTGTGGCCTCCCCTTAATGAAGCTTTTCAGAGGTTGTTTTCTTTTCTGTCATAGTGGTTGATTGAAATTTTTACTATGGACTGAGAGATTCTACAGTTAGATGGGGAAGGACATGGGAGTTGTTTGTGACATATGATTGCAGGAGGGTTTTTTTTTTTCTTAGGAAACCATTTTATACTGTTCAGTGGGGCTGTTTCTTCAGTCTGTTGCACAACAACTTGTGCTTTACTAAACCATAAACTGAAGCAAAGAATCTAAAATCCTTCTGTTGTCTGTATGCTTGATGTAGGGCCTTCTGCTGGCCATTCAAGGCAGCTTCTGGAAAAATCACCATGAATACCATGGGCAATTTTTAAAGTGCAGTCATAACAGATTAGTTTTTGGTAACAGCAAGTTTGTGTGTTTCTCCCTATCCTCTCTTATTGGTCACTTCATAACTGGGAAGTACAGTTAAAAGTGAACAGAAGCAAGCAACTTAAGTCAGGCATGAAAACTAGATGTTCTGAATTTGGTCAGTGAAGGGTCTAATTGGTGCAGCTTTCTCTGCACCATGACCTGGGAGAATTTTACATGAATTCTTCAGTATTTCCTCACTCTAAAGAACTGAGATTTTTGGAATTCCATTTTTGTAATTGTTCTTCACTAGGAATTAATGTTTTGTGGCCTCTTAGGCATACTGCTCAGCAAAGTATTTTCACCTCAAATGAACAGGGCTTTTGTTTGATGCTTGTGAGCAATGAACACATATCACTTCTGTGAATATTATGGCCTAGGACATAAAAATACATGCTGTTTACTGTGCTGACTAATGCAATGTATGTTAAAATGCAGTTATTGACCAACTTGCTTATTAAATCAGGTTTTTTACCTGTTTATAAAGAATGCCATCTCTTTCAAATTTGTATTGATGATAAATGTTACTAGCTAGTTTTGGTCCCTGTTGGTACAGTAATAATGTTAAATGGGTCTTTGGAGACAGCTCTTCATGCCAATCAAACTTGAAACCGTCTTCACTTCTGAAGAGCTAATTAAGTTCATTTTGGTAATATTGTTTAGTTGCTATCCCAGTAAGCTGACTTGACAGCAGTGTAATGTTTTTAAGACTAAATGGGCATGTCAGTCTTAGACTGCTTTTAACAATGGAGAAGAGAAAAGGAAAGGAAGATGAAAAATCATCTGATTAACCTTTTTCAGGGACTTCTGTTTATAAACAAATTCTCATAAGGTTATATTAAAATTTTCTGTATGCTAGCTACTTTAATACTTTCAGTTTCAAATGTCAAAGGTATGCATGATTCAATATGTCATGGTATAGTAGGGGGAGTAATTTTATTCTTAGAAAATAAATTGTGGAGCAGAAGTGTATGTTCCATTCTTGTTTTCACAGTAATTACTGGTCCTCTAACTTTTTTTTTGCACCTAGGAAATATATCATTGTCGGAGGGAAATAAAGTATAGCAAAGATAAGATGTGGTATCTGGCAAAACTGGTAAGCAAAAAGTACTTTGTACTGTATCTATTAGACACAGAATTTAATTGTTGTATTTGCCTTAATAGCCTAGTTCAATCACAGTCTAATCAACATCTTCATAATGGAATCCTGGGGAAGAGGATGCATCTGTGCAGGCGAACAGTTTGTTGTAGTTGGGTTTAGCTGCTTTATCCTAGTACGGTCTCGAATGTGGACCCAGGATGACATGCAGATTGTGCTCTGTGGAAGAATTTTTGTGTTGGTTTCTGCCTAGCAGTAGATCTCAAGGGGAACTTCGAAGGGTAGTAATGGGCTGTTCTTCTCTTCAACCAAAAAAAAAAGTGAAATTGAATATTTTGTCAAGACTTACTCAATATTTAGCTCAGAAATCTATATGTAAGATACTACATTGAAGAAATGGTAACTAAGGAAATAAGTCTTTTGATGTGCTCTTTATCATGGTAAAACACTGTAATGTAAATGCTGTTTTCTGAATAAGAGACAGGAAATATTTTAATTGCAGAAGTTAACTTTAACATTTTGGTTGCAGATAAAAGGAATGTCGATTGATCAGGCTCTTGCTCAGTTGGAATTTAGTGATAAAAAGGGAGCAAAGGTGATCAAAGAGGTATGTGGTAGTGTTCTGTAAAGCTCCTAGTTTCAAGAAAACTTTAAAACCAATGCCTGTCTCCAGAAGTTTGGGGATGTTTCTGTATCTGTGTTTTCTATGTTACTATTAAGCCTGCTGGGACCACATTCAAACAATGTATTTTTGTAGCAGTCATGTCATGTTGGGACTTAATATGTAGAGGTCGCTTGTTTTGGCTGTTTTAATTTGTAGTGACAATAAATGCGAGTACCCTCTCTAACAATGCTTGAGGTTAAGTTCATGGTAAATAATGCAGAATCCGTGCCACTAATGGCTGCTACTTCTGTGTACATCTTACATTGTAAGAGACAAAGGATATCAGCAGGGAAAGGACCGAGTTCTGTAAAGGCATGGAAAGCTTTTCATACACTGTAGTTGTTAGGAGTCTCAAATTACTTGTTTTCTTGGCTGAAACATTGATTTCTGGCATAACAACAACAAAGAAGTATTCTGTATTAGCTGAAAATATTGAATGGCTGAAGTTGATTTTTGCCTACCTTGGAATTTTTTTCTGCTCTGGTGTCTAATTAGACAAAGGTCCATGGCTGGAAGGCTGACAAATGCTGGTGGGAACCATCTTTTCCACTCCCTTTTCTCCCCAAAAATGTAATAAAGTTGTCCTGAAGATTTTTCAGTCTGTATGCAAAGCACATACTTATGTAAAAGATGCTTGTCTTCTACCAATTTTGATCTCTATAGAATGCTTCTTCTGTAACTGACTTAAACTTGCAATTTCTTCCGTGTTATCTAGAGATAAGAAATAGCATTGCTTAAATTCATACTCAGTATTTCCATTTCTTTTCCTTTTGTTACAGGTTCTGTTAGAAGCTCAGGAAATGGCAGTGAGAAATCACAATGTGGAATTCAAATCAAATTTACATATAGGTAAATTTTTTTCCTTACCTTAGTGCAGAAATATGTCATCTAACCCTATGGAAATTTTTAACCTTAAGGTTTTTTGTTGCTTCAGATTGGCAGAAGCGAGTAGTTTCTAGTGAACTTACCTTTACCAAAACATGAAAGACATGTGCTTCCAACTTAGTGCAACTGAAGTTAGAGGGGTTGTTGTGCCTTCAACCATCAGTTTGTTACAGTAGGTGTGTGACTGGTAGTGTTCTGGAATTCTCCAGACGCATTGTTTTTAAGATGCGTTCATCTGAAAGTGGAATTTCTGCTTCTTATGTGAACACAAAGTCCTGAGGAGGAAAATACTTGACATGATTACGGAAGAGTAGACAACAGGAAACAAACTGTTACTACTTTCTATTGTTGCCAGTGAATGTAGATGCTGGAAGCTTTGTCTGTGGCTGGTATTACTAGATTTGCAGGCTCAGAATCTGAACTTCTGTTAGAAACAGTATAAAAGTAAATGAAAACTGACAGTAAACTTCTTTAAAAAGGCTTTGTTTTAGATGATTACAGGATAATCTTGTAATAACTTCAGCATTTTCTTGCCTAGGGAAATGTTTATTTTTTAGGTATTTTTAGGCCCAAAGAAAAAAATTCCCATTTTGCTAAACATGGTATAAATGTTATTAAGCTGACCTCAGAAGTTTAAAGTAACCTGGATTGTACAGCAGATTTGATTAGAATTCTTTGGAGCCTTCCAGACCTCTGCCATAAGAAGGTTTATCTGCTAGAGGAGGACTGGATGTGTACATAATGAAAATTTCTATGATGAATGCAATAAAGAGAGAAAGGAGGGAAAATGAAGCCTCTAAGACTTCTACAGGAATTCATGAGACAAGCTACTAAAAAGCAATGGAATTAATACCACCTTCAGAATAGCTGTATAATCTAGTAAGCACTCTGTGTAGCTTTCTTCAGATTTGTTTTTTACTATATATTTATCTCTGCACACACGCTTTCTCAGTTCACCTTTTTGGCACTCCTGAAGAGCCTTAATTCAGCTCACGGGTCCCTCTATAACAGTAATCTGCTAAATGTAGCAGAAGAAAAATGGAGGAGAGAATCCTGAATAGAATTAACTTTTCATATGCAGCCATGAAAAATACTGGCAAGACAGCGTCTCAGTTGCTGATGCGTAGTAGTTTATTCCTGACTGAATAGTCTTCTCTCTTCCTCTCGCCTTTTTCCTTCAGCTGAGTCACTGACGGGCAGAGGCCGTTATATGAAGCGGATTCGTTACCATGGCAAAGGCATGTTTGGCATCATGAAAATCGTCAGGTGTCATTACTTTGTGAAGCTGGTGGAAGGTCCTCCTCCTCCTCCAGAGCCACCAAAGACTGGGTTTGACCAAGCAAAAGAATATGTGCAGCAGCTGCGAAGTAGAACCCTTGTTAATACGCTGTGACAAACTTTTGTGACTGTATACGTATTTCTTGTTTGACAATGTAATTGCATAAAAGAATAATTAAAATCATGTTTTAGTTATATCTTTGGTGCTGCTGGAGCTGGATGATGCAAGAGTGATCATAGGGGTTTTTTTCTTATTTGTCAAGCCATAGGTATGGAAAAATCTTGGAGAAGCAGCAACTTTTTCTGAGTTGCTTGGACCACAGCATTCAAGTTCTACCCTGGACTATCAAATCTAGAATGTACAGTGCCATTCTAGTGCTTTAAGGAACTATGATTCTCCTCAACTCCCACAGCTGTCTCTGTTATGTATGGTTGGGTCTTGTATTGTAAAAATATGTGCCTGACAGTGATGCTACAAGGTCAAGACTTGGACTACAATTACTAAAATTTGACATCTTACAGTAGATACAACAGTGGAACAAAACAAGTAACAGTAATGGTTGAGTTTATCAGACATGGTTTCTGTCATTTATGGTTTCTGTATCTGGGCCATAATGCTCTTGCCTTATAGCCTCTGTAGTGCATCTTAGGCTTTGTGTGTGGGGAATAAAAGAAATGTTTAAAGTTGAGGTTTGAACGGAGTCAGTAGGTGGCAATGTTTAGTTTGTCAGAGAGGGGGAGTGGCAGTGAAAACTTGCAGTATGTCAAAACTGTTCCTTGGTGCTGACCATGGCATTGATAGTCTGAAGTGTGCATGGAGTTCAGGCTGTTCTCTCTGGAAACTCAGTATGGGTAATGGGCACAACATGGAGAAAAGCTTGTCTCGGTGAAGGGTGCACTGAAAATAAACTGCTTTTGTAATGTTGAGGAGTAAAATGCTCCGTGGATTTAATGTGGAATGGCTTGTTGCATATACAAATTGGGCTTTCAGTTCTCTGAAAACAATCCCATTTTTATTACTGAAGAAGACTGAGGTCAGTAGGGGGAATTTCATTTTGCCCAGTCAAATTTTCACCTCAGATGGTCAGATCATCAACATCAGCATAAAAAGAGAATGAGTAGTTTTTTGTTTATGCAAACGTCTGATATTTAGACCTTTCTTTTGCATTCTGGGAACAGTAGAATGGGAGGTAAATTGCTTAGTTCACTTGATCTTTTATCATAACAACTTGTGGTAGCCTTTCTTACATGTGTTTACTTTGAACAGTACTTGAATGATGGCAAAGGGACAGTTCCTGTAAGGACACAAATTATCTTTGTTGCCTTAATGAAGGTGGCATACGGTTGTTTCTTTTGGCTATGAAAGAAAGGGTGTCATGATGTTAGAGGGTTAGAGGCTTGTGAAGTTACACAAGAAGTACGTGCGTAGCTCAGTACCTTTAATGGGTGCTTATTTGCACTCTTTTTCTGCAGTGCTAATAGATGCTAATAGATGCATTACTTGCTTTAAAGCCACAATTTAGTAACTTTTGTCTGAAAAGTATGTTCCTGATAAAAGTCTCTATCTCTGTAGTCCCTAATGTGCCATTGAAGAACTGTTTCTGGTGTACTATGATAAACAGCTGTGCTTTGCTCTGTCAGCTGCTGTTCAACTCTTTTGTCATAATGAATCTCTTGCAAGTTGTAGCGAACTTGAATGACAATGTTTTTTGGGGTCAGTGATCTGGGAGAAGGCTAGGGAATCGCAAAATAATCCAAGTTTAATAAGCAATTGTCATCTAAGCATGTAAAACCTAGCTTCTAGGTATTTTATTCCAGTACCTGTTCCTCCTGCGTGCTGTAGATTTTGCTTCAGCTCCCTTCTGGACTTCCAGACAAGGTTGTATCCTTACAGGTATCTTTGCTGTCAGTATGAATCTGCAGATTGGAAGAGAAGTGAGAACGTAACTGATGTCTTTTCCAGCTTCTTCGTGAGGCAGTAGGTGGCCCTGACACTTCTTTAAACAAACAGACACGGACTTTTTCAGAAGTTTTTCAGTCAAAAAGCAACATTGTTGCTTGTTCTTGTTTTCTTTCTCAAAACAATAACTGGGAAGACTCTTTTTTGACATGTTTTTCAGCATTCCTCTTATTCCTTAGTACTCTTTTCAAAATGCCTTCTTAAGGATGCGTAGCCTGTAGTGGATCCTTGCAGTGTTGGCTGATGAAGCTCCACAGCTGTGGTTGTGACGGTGCAGCAATGGAAGATTTGGTGAGATGAGGGGCTTGAACTAGCTTGATCCCTGCCTTTCACTGGTGGGACGGTAAGTGTCTGAAGTGGTTTCTGTGATGGGTGCATCAGATCATTGATGTGGGAACCTGCCTGAACCTTTTTAAAATTGAGTAAGATCTAGTGATAAAGCTTTATACTGTGAAGTTCTATATATAAATAAAATTTGGGGGGTTTAATTCTACTGTCCTTTCTTCATAATTAGTACATCTACACTTCAGTTAGATATTTGGTATGGATTCAAACAGAAAATTCCATGCTAACTGCAACAAGTCTTTATCAGAAGATAATTTATTACTTTGACCTCCAATAAAAGAACATTCTTAAATGAGCCGTCACTGGAAGGGAGGGGGAGAGGTACCTAGGCCTCTTACTTGATGCTAATTTTATTAATAACATCTGGGGGCACTGTAAACTCATTGCTTGTGTACGTGTGTGCTGATGTTACAGAAGCTGGAGAAGGAGCAAGTATGCATGGAAGTGTAGTTAAGGCTTCAGGGAAATCTGAAGAGAGCAGGACTGTGAGCTGTGCTCAGCAATGTGTGGTTTAATTGAGGAAAACTTAAAAACCTGCTGCTGGGCTTATTCATGAACTTTTTAGAGTGTCCAATGAGAAAGTCAAAGTATCTTTGTCAGGTAGCTTGATGTCTTTTTTTGATGTGTGTTTTTTTTTTTCTTTTTAAAACTCTTGGGCAGTTATTGAGGAGATGGTTCATCAAAGGTAGAGTAAGGAAAGACTCGTCAATATAGTTATGAAGTGATCATCAGCCTCTTTTAAAAGCATGGAAGATAAATGTGTGTGTGATAGACAATGACTGGACAGATAGGGACCTCTGATTCTTGTCAGGGCTGTACTGGAAATTGCTGGTGTGAAGTGAGCTGCATTAGGGCTCAGTGGTACCTGGGCACAGAGTGGTATGTTCTGCCCCTTGCTTCAGCATGTGATGCTGTACCTGGCATGAACTTGAGTAGACCAAGGACATGCAGTGCAAACGCTTCTTACACCTCTGCACAAATGGCCACCTCCACGTTGTGGAGTTGTTTGGGAAGTCCTGCAGTCACTGGAGTGAAGGAAAAATAGAAAACCATGTTTGCTTTCTGGCAGTCCCTATGAAAATCCACTGCTGGGATGCTGGAAAGTAATTTGCAAACAGAATTCTCCTTTAAATAGAAATAAGGTTACTCCTACCTAATATCCTCAATGAACCATAGAAACAAAGTGTGACACTGTTCATGGTATGAGCTATAGTCCTGCTGAAAATGCCCTTGTTTGTAGCTTTACAAAGAACAAGCCTTTATTGCTGAATGACATCTATCCAGCTGCACTTCAGCCATGTAATTTAAAATAATTACTAATTAAACAAAATAAGAGACTGTGGTAGCAATAATAATGACACGTTACTGTTTGCTGGAGCCTTACCTAGGGAAAATAACTTGAAAGGAGGGGAAAGTTTCAGGAACTCTGAGAACTTAAGACTGAAGTAAGGAACAAGATACCTCTTGGGAGTAGTCAGCAAACGCAGCGCTAATTTTGTATTTGCTCTATAACATCAACACTCGTTTCAAGGAAGTTGTACGCTAATACAGAGGGCAGGTTGCCATTGAAGAGAACGAGCCAAGGAGAGTGTAACTTTACATTGGGCACCTCAGAATACTAGCTGAGGAAATGAATCTGAAAGTCTACGTAATGCACTTGAGCAGAGCGTTCTTGGAACTGAAGACAACACAGGGGGAAGACAATCTGAGTAACTGCTGCATCTGTGGGTTCTGTTTCTGTGTTCCACAGTAGTACAGCCATCAGGTTCTGTGTGGTAAAATGAATTTGTCATATATGAACCTAGATTCACTCCCTTTTTTTTCCCTCTACAAAAATGACATGGAGGCTTAAACCATATTTGTATTTATATAATACCTTTATTTTAAATTAGTTTGGAGTTGGGATCATTGTCACCACCACATCAAGTCACCTGCATCTCTATCTAACAGTAGTGGAAGTGCAGCCACCTCTCTGGTAGCCTGTCCTAGCATTACCCTACTCTGCTCATGAAAACTTTTTGCCTGAGCCTCCCAAGCTGTTCTCTGTTGTCCTTGTCCTTTGTTCTATTGCCTGGCACTATTGAGAAGTGGTTTGACTCTCTCACATTGTAGCTCTCCTCTTGCTGTCAGTTTACCCTGCTAGCCACCTTTTTGGCAGGATGAACAAGCCCAGCTTCAACTTCTCCTCATAAATCTAGCTCTCTAGACCTTGTGCTGTACCCTCTCCAGTTTTGCCATCTCTGTTGCAGTGGGGGACCTAAAACCAGTCCCAATGTTCCAGGTACAGCTTCATGAGTACCAATGAGAGGGTGATAACTGCCCTCTGTCTACTGGCCGTGCTTTTAATGGAGCCAAGCATGCAGTTTGCTGTATCTGTGATGAGAGCATGTTGTTGGCTCACATTCAGCCTGATGTTCAGGCAACTCCCAGGTACTTTTCATGTTGCTCATCAGAATTACAGTAAGCGCCCGTGGTGCCTGTGTTCCAGCTCTCATTGCTTTTCTGTGTACGCTAGCGAGGACTCCCTTACCACTAGAAAATTGTTCTGTTGGTTGATAATTTTCTTTCCTAGTAGAAAAGCTGCAAATCAGTTTTCTGGCTTCTGTTATTAATCAAACTCTTAGGCTAGCTAAGAGTGGAGGAAAGGCATTTCTACATGCTATTGTGGTAAACTTCATCGATGTATGCAGCTAATAAGTGGTGAAATGTCTACACCTCTGCTATTGATTATATCCTTTAGAGTAAGACAAACATAGGTCCTTACTGTATGCTGGCCATGTAAATTAAAACCTTAATTAAATGAAAACAGAGTGGACCGTGAGGTGCACTGCACTGAGCCATTAAAGGATTGCTGTTCAAAACCATCTCTTCAAGATGCCCACAATTCCTTGCCCCCCCCCCCCAACTTAAAATTCCCAATAGCGCATTAAGAAGAACTCAGTAGTTAGTAAATTTTCCCCTGTGTAGTTTACAAGCTCAAGGTTATGGGCCAGAACAAGTAGTGTCATGCTATAAATCAGGTGTAATGGAACAGCTTGAGAGAGCACACAGAAGTCCTGCTTCCCCTCACACAGTGTGTGTCCTGAAACTCTGAAGGTAGAGTTGGCACAAACCCAGAAACCCCTACAAATGGCTGATTAATAATGAGCCTCATACTGCTACCTTCTCTATTCTGGAGTTTGAATTCCCTGAACCATTCCAGAAAATTCTTAAAAGGGCTGTAAGTCATAAAAGACAAGTTTTCAGGAGAAGGGGGAGGGAGCTGAACCCCGCTGTGGTGCAGGATGGAGGTGGCACATCTGCCTTGTGGTAGTTTTTCTTCCAGCAACTAAATGCCTTTTGTCAATATCCCATATCATACTTCACAGGGCTTTAGCTTTCAGCTCTTCCTTATGGTTCTGCTGCTCTTTGCTCGCTTAAAAAATCCTTTTCTATGTCTTTCTGGCCTGAAATATGTCACTAGCTCAGTGAGTCTAAACATTGGACCGTCTAAGGAAGAACCTGCCTGCATGGGCAGGGGAAGGCAATCCTGAGTTCGCAGCCAGGGTCCATCCAGCAGGACTGTGCTTGGGGTTTTACCGGGTCAGTGGTGTGGCTGAAGGCTCCTGGATGGGTTCCTCTTCTGTCAGCTCTGAGCACAGGCAGAAGCAACCTCAATCTGTCTGTGCTGTGACAGATGGGCTCTGAGTTGGAGCCTGTAATGGGGTTCTTGGGAGAAAAAGACAAGCTGGAGATAATGAACCTTGAGCTGGAAAGGTTCAGTCACCAGGGATGAGTTCCACATAAAGCTTATATTGTAGTAGTGGAAGAACTGTGTTGGAATAGTATATCCATGCATGTGCTGTAGGTGTGTTCTGTTTGCCCTGTCCACGTGAATTGGGGAAGCCGCCCAAGATCCCTGTTGGTAGAACCTCTTTTCAAACAACAGTGTTGCTAAATTTCATCCTGAATGTGCCCAGGGCCTTAGGTAAATGTAGAAACATGGTTGCAGACAATTGAATGAGGGAAGACCAAGACATAGCTGGAGAAATTTGAGTGTAAAACTGGAATGGTCTTCTCCTTATAAGAGGAGGGTGATTTCTGAAGTCAGTGAAAGGTAGGGACAAAAGTATGTGGAACTTGGATTTTCCTTGTGCTGACTGGAGTCAAGAATACAGGTCAGAGGTCTGCTGCAGTTACCCCTCTTACCTACGGAAGTTGGTGAAAATTTCTGTCGGAGGTCAGGGCAATACCAACTGACCTACTAGCCAAGTAGCTAGGAACGTCTGGGTTTGTCTCTAGTATGTCACATTTCAAAGCAGAGAATCCCACCTCTTCTCATTAAGTCTTAAACGTTTCAAAGATATGCTTCATTTTTCTTTTGCTTTTGTTATCTATCTCTTTTGTGGGCCTCTGCTCACTACTTTTGTGGGGATGGATGCAATTATTGTTCATCTTCTCCATCTGTTCTGACGCTGGATATGCCTGTCTTGTTGAAGGCTTTCGGAGACTGTGCTGGGAATGCATTTCTCCTCCTAGTGTTGAGAGATTTATATTTTTAATGGGTGTTTGTTTTATCTATCACATGCTAGATTTATTTACTTGATAATCTTAATCTCTTATGTCCTGATCTGGCACACAGGGATTTTATTAATTTAACAGTTTGGCTTTTGGATCAGATAGCCGTTAGAGGTAAATCCTGCAGTGCGCTGTGTGTCCTCAGCTTAGAGCAGCAGGAACTTGCAGGGATCCTGCAGCATCTTTCAGGATTGTGCTCTTAGAAGCCTTCTTTATATATAAAGAATATGAATAAGTTACTGTGTGATGCACGTCTTTCCTTCCTACACCTTCCTTATCCTATTTCCTTCTTTAATATGATTTCTCTGTGGCAAGAGCGACTTCTGCATGAAATTTGTGCAATGACTGCATGTTTTCAGTTAACCCCTTTTGGGTCTCTTATGAGTTCTTTTCTATGTCCATGTTCTTTGACATGAAACAAAGGCATCCTTCCTTCTTCAGGGTGTGCCTTGTTAAAGTTAGTTGGAAAATGAGAGGGAAAAGCAAACAAAAATACTTTCCCAAAGTGACACTTCTGCCCCACTCCAGCACAGTACAATAAAGTCGGTGTCATCGTCCTTGAAGGCAAGACATTAGTATTTATTTCTGTCTACAGCAGGAAAAAACAACAGGTCTCTTTCTTGTTCTCTGGCACAGAAGCTTCCAACTTACTACTACTTTAAAAAAAAAACACCCAAAGCTTAATTAAAATCCTTTATCGGACAGCATAGTACTTTTTTTAAGTAGGTTTGGGATGTTATATTTGTTCCTGGTTGGAATCATGGGAGCCAAAATTCTGGGTTTCAGAAGGAGGCTAATAATACGCTTTCCTGGTATGGTGCCAGGGATAGCAGGGGACTAGGGGTGATGACCCAGGGGTGCATCAAACACCTACAAGGTGAAATGCAACAGCAGCCCCCGCAGCAGACAGTTCCTTGGCACAGCTGTGACTTTGGCAAGCCAACATGTTCATGGCACTGACAGTGTAAACATTTTGTGGCAACTGTGCAAAGCAGGCAGCCAATTATTTTACTAATGATTGCTTCTCGGTGTTCTCCTCCTTCATCTGCCCTAGAGAGGAAAACTTTCTCCCTGCACTCTATCCACTTGGATACTGGCTTAAATGGATTATTTCTGTAAAAATGGAGTCCTAATGCTGCAGTAGTCTGTGCTATGTAATTATGTCCCTCTTATATGTTCCTTCCTTTTCCAGATTTTATTTGTAGATCCTGTCTGTGACTGTTCTAACTGTAGCAGGGAGAGCTTGCTTCTCTGCTGACTCCTCTCTGAGCTGTTCAACTGCATTGTCTTAAAGTGATGGAGTTAATGCTTTCAGAGCATTTCTAAAATTCTCCTCCTGGTGATGGACTTTGTGAGGACTTTGCATAAGTGGGTGGTGACCTTCTGCTGACTCCTTTGCACAGCTGGTCCACGTTGACTCCAGGAGTTTCAACTGAGGAACATTAAAAATAACAACCATGGTTTGTGTGCCCATTAAATTCTCAGAGTAGTCAGGCCCACGGGGAAGTTTAGGGCTATAACAGTGTATATACGCAAACATGAAGAAAGAAAGTGTTTGGCACAATATGTGGGCATGTCAGGAACAGAGTGGTTATTCTTCCTGCTGGAAGGTATGTTCTTGATTCAGTGAGCTGAAGGTTAGTTGTGCTCTGAACAGGAGTAGCATGGCAGGAATCCAAAATTAAAAAGCTATTTTTGGTTCATCCAAAGCTCAGGGTTCATCTTTAATGTTTAGTGAATCCTGTAGGTGAAATCTGAGTGTTTAAGTTGTACTAAATTAACTCAGCCAGTTTCTGGATAGCAGATGCCTACTGGAAATGATTCCCAGCTTCCTTAGCAGTCCTCTAGTACTGTCTTCTTAACAGAGTCTTGGAAGATTTCTGGGTAGTATGACCACAGCATCACTCTGACCTTAATTCTGATAAATACAATGATAAACACAAACCAAGCTCCATCCTGCTGGTACTCGATAGCTTTAATCTAGGTACCTCAGGGGCTGGTAGCAATCTGGATTCTTCAGCAGTGAAAAGGTAACTTCAGCTACTGTCCTCCTCCATCAGTATTAAAAGGAGGGGGCTATAGCCTCCTAATTGAAGACTATCCTCTACCCCGCCACTGTTGTCAGCTGTGGAATCCAATACAGCACTTTCATCTAGTGACAATGATGAAGTGGTTATTAAATGCAATAGAAATCATTCAGGCCCCTTTTGATTAAAAGCTTCACTCTTATCTCTGGCTTCTTAAATTCTCAGAGAAGAGCTCGGCAGAAATACAGAACCAGGGAGAGAAATGCTCCCCTGCTTTGTTGTTTGGGGGGACAGGGCTTTCCAGCACGCAAAGGTAGGGATTTAAGTCTAAAGCAAAGAGTTGATACATACATACAGTAAGATCTAAATCTTAGTCTTGAGGGGCTGGGGCACCTCTCCTCCCCAGCTTGGGCACAGGATTTCTAAGTAATGATCCAACTGGATTAAACTGTGGAAATGTCATCTTTTGGGTACTCATCATGAAGTAAAGCACCAAACATTTGAGAAATAACATATGACAGAGAAAGAGTAGGAAAAAAATGTCAGTGCCCTTCTAATAGGCTTTTTTTGAATATGAACATAAAATATTAATTTAAATCAACTGAAAGGCATTAAAAACTTGATGTTCTTTTTGCCCCAGAAGTACTCTGCTGATAAGAAACAAATTAAAAATGCAGAGTTTTCAAATAGCAAAAATGCTGCATATTTCAAATGAAGTTGGTCTTTTTATGTGTAGCATTTTGCACTAAAAAAAAAAAATATTAAATGCACATAAAAATGATTGCTGTAAATGGTGAAGACATCAAAGTTTGGCATCAAAGTTCAATGAAAGTGCTTGGAAGTCTGTTTGTTTGATCTATATGTAAATAAGCTTAAAAAGAAGCCAGGGCTTTTTTACACAGCCGGAACTGGGTAGCCAGTTCAAATTCCCTTGCATCCCAGGGATTCCCAAACTAGGTTAGAGGCAAACGTGGTCATTGGTTTTTGTTGGTTTTTATTTTTTGTGTTTGCCCAGCACGCTTCTGTGCCAGTGCACCGAGGGAAATGAGTTGGCAGAAGACAGGTCACAGGCTCTTATAGAATGTTTTTGAGTTCAGACGGAGAGTGGACAAACTCAAGGATGCTGAAATAAAAGCCTCTTTCCTCTTCTAGTTTTGGAATGAGGACTATCAAAATGAAGGTAAATTGATGAGTCCTTAACCTTGTTGAAGCCAAGGTTTGTAGTGAATGATAGTCATCTTGGTTATGTTTCACCACCAAACATCCATTCCTGGGCTGGCAAGAAGGTGTGGATTAAGAATATGAGTCAGAGCTCTGTTAATTTATATCATCTACAGATCTACTACAGAACTGAACCATGCTAATGTTCAGTTCATTTCAGTTTGCTCTTAGGAAAAAACTAAAACCAATCAGAGATGTAAAATCTAAGAGGAAAAAACAAAAGTCATTTTTAGTGCCTTTCACCAAAAGACCCCCCCTGTGCTTTACAGTGATTAACTCAGAGGAATCTGCATGGTGCAGAGGAGTTTCTCTGTGCTCTAGGAGTTCTCTTGGAATAGTGCAAATGTAAGACCTTTATCTACAGAGCGCCGAGCTTCAGCTCATTTAATTTGAGCCCTGGAAGTTGTAAGCAACTAGAAGCAAGACTTAAAGCCACCTTGGCTCCTGTGACTTCTGTTTAGTGGCCCAAACCTTTTGGGATCAACAGACTTTCAATGCTTAAGGGTGCATGACAGTCAGTAAAACATGCTCTCAAAACCATGACAAATTTATCCCATTTCATTTGGCCTCTAATCACAGACTTTTCATCAGTAACCAAAGCTGGGGCTGTGTGTGCCTCCATGGCCCAAAGGAAGATGTTCTCTTTTGAAGAGCAACTCAAAAGGCCATACTTCACCTGACGCAGGAGGCGATGCTGCTGCTTCACCCTGGCCTGTGTGTGTAGCCCTGGAGGTGAACGTGTGTCCTCCCCAGAGGAGGCACATCCAAGGCGCATCCAAGCCTGTGCCTGTGCAGATGATGACTTCGAGATCTCTTCTGGGACTGCTCTATGAGGTCACTGCAGGCAACTAGCAAGGAGAGCCTTAGTGGAGGACTTGCCCTTCAGAAACTGAGCCACAGCCTCGGGGTGTGTGTCTCTTTATAAAGGTATTATTTTTCCCTACTGAGAAAGTCAAAATTGTCCTCCCCCCAATATTCTCTTCCATTAAACAGTTCCACAACATGTCTGCAAAAAACAATTAATTATCCTGTTAAGGTGAGGTTTCTCTTTTTTCCTGGGAAACTTCCCCTGTCAAGTGCTAGAAAGAGAAACCTAAAGTCTCTGGATTACTTCACCATTTTCTTGCTGTGAGTGGGAGTGTAGAAAAGATGCTCTTTATGAAAATAGCAATTTTTTTTTTTTTAAGTGAGAGAAATAATAAAAAACCTCCCTTGGAATGAAAACACAGCCTGCATCCTCCCAGAGGGGTGGCAGCTGAGGTGGCAGGCTGCAATTTAGTGCTGTGGTCTGCCCGGTGGGCAACGTGCTGCTTTTTATGCTATGAGCCCACATTTTGCTGCAGCCCCGAGGGAGGGTGGCTGTGCTTGCCAGGGTGGGTGGTAGGGATGTGGTCAACCCCCCTGTTGCAGCGTGATGCTGAAGCCACTGGCTTTATCTCCTCTGGAGGTTGAAGGCAGCTTTTCAACCTACTTTCCTGGCTCTTGCAGATGCATTTATTGTAGCTGCCAGTTAACCACATCTGGTTTATTTTAGTTTTGTACAGGTTACTGTATTCTCCGTTGCTTCCATTTAGCGCTAAGGTGAATGTGGTGGGATTCTGCAAAGCATCCCAAGGGAGGGCTGAAGGAAGGAGGCTGCAGAAACAGAGAGTGTTGGCACGTTGCTGTGCTCAAAGTAAAACCAGTCCTGGCACAGAAGTGGATGGGAGGCTAGCAGGGCATGGCGTGCTGCTTTTCAGGTGTGAAATTAGCTCGGAAATTCACCTGGTTCTGCTTTGTGAACAAGAGGAAAAAACAGGAGTCAATGTTATCACCTGCATCTCCCTTATCTGGGAGAGCTTCTCTGCAAATGCAATAAAACTGTTTTCTTATGAATGCAAGAGAGCTCTTGAAATAATCTCATTTCAATCCCTCTTGTTATTTTTAATGGATTCCAGGATGAGCCGGTTGCTATGTATAGCTTTTTTACATACAAATTTGGGTTTGAACCCAGCTGAATATTCAGTCCAATTAAAAGCAAAGTCTCTGCTAAAATAAAGGCATGGGGAACAGTGGGGAAAGCTTTCATGCAAATGAATGAAACAACAAAAACAGGAAGACTGAATGTTTGTTATTCATACATATTCTTAGAGGTAATTATTGTAATTTCATTCCTAAAAACTGCCCGCTTTAAGAAGAAATGATTGTATTTTAATAAGTACTTGTTTATTAAACTTGCAGTAACTGAAGTTGAGTATGAATTATTAAAATGTCTGTGAGGTGCAGGACTCTTTTTCTTTTCCAGTTGTCTGTGAAAAATAAATACGCCAAGAGAAACATGCAGCAAAGCAGGAGGGGCAAAATGTAAGGCAAGAACCATCTCTGGACCAGTGGTGCCAGCCCTGCTGGCCATGAGACAGGAGTCCCAAAGTCTGCCAGCAAAGCTGGAGCTCTGAACCCCCATCACCTGCAGGACAGTCCCTGCCCTGGGGTCTGGGGAAGGGTCTGCACTGAAAGCAAGCTGAGAGTTTACTGCTCTCATCGATATGTGTAAGGCTGAGGCATATTTTACTTTTGAGAAATGAGGGGAAATTTGGAGGGGAATGAAGATGCTGGGAAGGCAAAAGTAAGGGTTGCAGCACTTGACAAAGAGGAAAGAGAGAGAAGGGGATGGTCTGTGAGCACAGGTAGCATCCATCTGTTTATAAAGGACAGGGTATACCCCGCAACTTCCAAGTACTGAAAGGGTTCCAGCAGGGAACTAAAAACAGAGCAAGGGAAGCTTCGAAAACTCAACTGATTTAGCCTTCTAGGAGGTTAACGGCTTAGCCCTTCAAATGTAACAGAGAATGCAAGGAGGTTTATGTGATGGTTTTGACA
The DNA here is from genome assembly GCA_025769975.1 of Gallinago jamesoni. Lineage (NCBI taxonomy): Eukaryota > Metazoa > Chordata > Aves > Charadriiformes > Scolopacidae > Gallinago > Gallinago jamesoni. The sequence goes on from JAOQGH010000051.1 coordinate 47,246,693, forward strand.
TATTCTGGCAACAAATGCAATGGGAATTTGTTCCCTCCATTTGCTCTAAGCCTTTGACTTTGTCACTATGGGAAACTCACCGTACATAAGGGAAAAGAGGAGAAAGGACGTGAATTTCTGTTGCAAAGTATTTGTGCTTTTCTCTAACATTTTTTTTCTACAGAAAGGAAGCTTGTGCCTTTGCACCCTGCTTGTGTATCTCCCAAACTTCCCAGCAGTGTCAGGACCTGTTCACCAAATTTGACAGATGAAGACAAGTGTGAAAGAGAATGAATTTTCTAAAAAATCAGCGGCAGGTAGAGCAGAGCACCTATAAGTACCTAAAAAAGAAAAGCTGTGATGACCTCCGGGGAAGACACCTTGTTATAGTCCTTCTCCAGGAAAAAGTTTCAACTGGAGTTCACATCTTCCTAAAGCACAAAGTCCATCAGTCACTTGCCACAAGCAAGTAGATCAAAAGACATTTTTTCTTTTTGTGCTAATATGGGAGAATTCTGGAACCTCAATATCCCGAGCAGGTGATCCAGCTCTTGCTCTCATTTGAGCAGCACCTGTGCAACTGCAGTCTTTAATTTCTCCAGATGCCTGGGTGTTTGCTGGGGGGTTGTATGGTTTTGTCTAAGAAAAATGTAAATCAAATGATTCTTCTTGAAGCCCAACAACCTCCTGGGTGACAGAACACAGGTACAGATGTATATATATTTTGGATTGCTGCTTATTCAGACGAGGTGATACAGGCACATGTGCCTTTTTAGCTGAGTCCCCTGCTGCGTAGTCCTGCTTCTGTCAGTCTCCCAGTAGAAAACTGTGCTGTGGCCCAGTGATGTCTGCATGTCTCTGTTTTCTTCACAGTGCTCATATTCTTAACATTTATAACTCAAACCTCTTCAGAAAGAAGTGAGTTTCTCTTCTACAAAATAAGATGCAAAATGACTCGTGTTAATTACTCCTTCCTGCTTACTCGCTTACCAGGTCATATATTACTCCAAGGCTTTTAGTGCCTTGGGCCAAAAAGGGTCATTACAGCACGCAGCCTAATGACCTGACCAAAAAAATGTAAGTGAGGGGGAATGAGTCCTTCTCCACCGAGCTCTCTGAAGTCATTAATGGATGCCTTGGGAATTCTACAAAGCAACAGCTCGGAAAACAAACAGAATTGTTCAGTGTTGGATATCACTCTTGTGACATATGTGCTATTACGAAGATTTACAGCTGGAATAATTCGATCTGGGTTTTCCTCTTTCCCCCATTGACTCACATTTTGGAAGGCAGTCAGACCCCGAGAGTTGGGTTTTGCATAATTGAAGCACCAGAACATATTAAGTGAAACGACTAATGGGGATGAAGATTTTCCCTTCCTTCCAGACTGGGTTATCAATTATGAATTAGCAGCAATCTAAGATCAAAGGGGTTCCATTTTTACAGCTGAATTTGAGGATTTTGGAACTGAACAGATGAAATGCAGTTAATGACTCGTTTCAGGAAGGCAGAGACAGGAGATAACTGCCGGGGCTGGAGATATGTTTGCTTTAGTATGTTTCTGAACATGCACATACATCCTCAAGTGTAAACCTGGACACTGAGATCAAGTTATTGATATAAAATAATACTGTAAATTCCCCTTGTGGGGCATGGCAGATGGGAATCTGATCTGTAGCATTTTTCTCAATGCTGTATATGACCTAGCTATTGAGACATACTATAGAATTACTATAGGGTTTCCATGTACTTGTTATACAAAAGGCTGTTTTGCGTTAATACAAGTTCTGTTGCTGCAGGCAAAATATCTCTCTCCATCAAGAACAGTTCAACACATGCTTAGAACAAACAAAATGAGAGTTTTAATTTAAAAGTGGCTACAACTTAATGGAGGAACATTCAAAAGAGCAATCCAAGGAAGGACTTAGCTACACGCTCCCTGAAGCAGAAAACAATAAAGCAGTTTATAATTCAGGATAGTGGTACCACAAAGATCTCAGAAACCATAGAGAAAAACATTATTTTCTGTGATTTCTGCAAGGCAAGTGCATGAATGCTGGACAAAGCAACCAGGTGCATCAGGTGCCTCTTGTTTAAAGGCCTGAATGCTCTGCTTCTTGGTAAGCAGGACCCAGGTCAAACCAGGTGTTTGTAATTAGGGGCTGAGAGCTTCTCCCCACAGCTGCCTTATAAGGGGCTCCGTGGGGGTGGAAACTGTACAGGTGAGGCTGTGATTACCTGCTGGGGTTGGCAGGGAGAAGACACCAACCATGGTCCTTTCCTGTAGCCAGAAAAGAGGGATTTCTGAACCCTGAGGTTTGAAGGAAGCAGGAACATGCAAAGGAGCTTCCCAAGGAGTCCTGGCTGCCCTGGAAAAAGTGAGTGACTGGTGTAATAGCACCCCTGAATTCCCAGAGGAAAATATTTGGGAGGGTAAGCCAGGCAGGGGGAGAGGAGGGGGTTTGGGTGGGCTGCTGGGCTCTGGGACCAGCCCTGGGGAGGTGACATCTCTGTGCTTCCCCAGCCTCCCTGCTTGTTCTAGCACAGGAACTGGCTATCTGCTCTCCAAAACACAGCAGGAAAAAGTCAATTATCTTGTATGCTTTTAAGTAAAATATTCTTTTTGGCCTCAAAGTCATCCTTTTTAATAGGATGTTAGATAAATTTCATGGTATGTATTACTTATTTTGTTTGGGTAATGCCTCATAAGTAGGATTTTAGGTTAATTTAATTTTAATTGTTTCTTATTTTGTTTGGATAATGCATTATAGTACAACTTTTGAAATTACTGGGAACTTATTACTAAGTTATAAAGGAGCAATTATGAAAATAATGAATTTATTATCACAACTGCTATTAGAATAAGTAGGAAGGGGATTCTAATGACCTGACTTTTTTCTTTGCTGATACATCAGAAGAAAACGTGGTTTGGAATACAAAATTTTGTATTCAAACAGTTTAATATTTGGGGAGAAACTTTCAGAACTTCACACCTAATATTTACTTTGGAACAAAAGCCCTTCTCTAATCAGGCTGAATGCAGAAGCCAAACTAAGTAATCCTTTTGTCTTGAACTTAAAACTTTTTTGAGGATCTCTAATGAAAAATGCTTCCCCTTCCCTCCTCCTCCCTCCTCAAATTTTGGTTTTCATTTGAGCAAGCTCTGAGAAGGTGTGTCCTGTTTCTCTAAGTTGCACAAAGTTTTCTTTTTATCTCTGGCTGTAACAATGAGCACCTGGAAATGGGGGTATCTCCCTCGATAAAGCAGCAGGGAATCTGTTTAAATCAGTGATTTAAATTATTCTTTTTCTTTCTCCGTGTCAGTGGTCTGCATTTGTTCACATGTTGTTGATGTTTCTCCAAGGGCTTCCCTACTTTCTGATACTAATTTTATTTAGGCATTTGGTAGCTTGTAAATGTTTGTGAGAGACGACAGAAGGCATGACCTAGGCATGGTCTTTTAGAGAAACAACCTAAACCAATTATTATAGGGAAAATACTCAGCCATTCTTTAAAACTCTGGGCTGGATTGGTGCCTGAGGACTCTATCTTCAGCATAGACAGCAAACAGTGTAGAAGTTTCTTTCTCTAAAGGATCTTCCTGTGGCAGGAGAGCTGTTGTTTAAGAAGTTACTGCTCTGTCTGCTGAGGGGTACAAACTTGTGGACTGAAAAGGGAAACGGTGATAAATTAGTAGCACGAAGTTATCAGATGGTTTAAATCTGCTCCAGAAAAGGGCAGCTCTGCCCACTGTTTGCACGCTCAGGTCTGTAGGCAGTTCAGCCCTTTGGGTCCAACAGCTTGCCACAGGAGAGTGTGGAGGTGGGGAATCTGTGGCTCAAGGGGTCTTGTTTGAGAAGGGGAAAGAGATATCAGTGGTACCTGGGTTTTCATGAACCTGCCTGGGTTTGTTGAGTATCGTGGGCTGGACAGGGAGCATCTTGTCCCTTAGGAAGAGGGATCCAGCTAATACAGGCAAGTCAGTCATACAGTCCCTTTCGGGTCCATCTTACAGGCTGCTGGTTGCTTTCCTCCTGGCAGTGGGTGTAATCCTTAATGCTTTTGTAAAGGGTCTTCTTCAGTGGTTTTTGGGCTTTGATCTGAGGCATGGGCTCCCTGCGCAGAGGAGATCTGTGAACCTCGGTGCTGCTCTCCTTTTCACCCAGCTTGGACTGGAGATAGGGAGGTGCTGTTCTTGATGGGGCATGATCCAGGGGCTTCTGGAGGTAAAAAACATGTCTGAGGAAAGCTGTCTCACTTGGTGGGCTGCAGAGTTGGGGGCTGGTCTGGGGAGTGAAAACCCATTCCTTATCTCTGCCATCTCTGTATGGTTCTGCATCCTCTGGGCTCTTCCTTTGTGCTGCCAGAACATGCAGCAGTTTTGTCCCCTGGAGAGTGCCAGTGATGTGAGCGAGTAGGTCCTATCCCCTCTGTTTGCTGTTTGTTTTATTTGGTGTGTTGTTAACCTTTAGTCAGTGCACTTATTTACTTCAGGTTTTAATAGTGTGATAAGGTCACAACAAATTTAGTGGGAGGCATTTTAAGTACTTACAGCAATAAATCACAGTGTACATCACCCTTGTGGGGTTTATCCAGAACTAGAGAAATCCAATTTGGTCCATAATATGAAGGCCAAATAAAGCCAGGTATCATAGTGAGAAAGCTTTGACGTATGACTCTGAAAGAACCTGCACACTTCTCCTCTATAAATTAACAGCTATTTTGCAGAGCTGACAAGTAGCTGATATTCTTGGAACTGGTCCTATTTGTGGATTCCCCCCCATCCTCACCCCCTTCCATTCCAGCCTCTTGATCTTCCCCTTTAGAAAATCCAAAGAGGAAAAAAAATAAAGCAGTCTGTTCTCTAATGTGGGTTTTAAAACACTGGTCGTATGGACACATCTCACAAGTGCAATGAACTTGCTGGTAGTGCATGAAACCCTAAAACCTCAGGGACTCATCTCTGCAGGAATATGTTCTTATCTATTCCTTTATACTCTGACTTTTTTTTTTTTTTTTTTTCCTTAGACAAGACAGCCTTTGCAGGTAGGATCAAACCAGCCTCCAGGTCATCCTAAGAGCTGCAAAGTCCTAGTGACCAGAAATGAATAGTAGCAAGCTCTATTCAAGAGCTGTAGATAAAGCACAAGGGACTGTGTTGTGGGCCACTAAACTGTGCCGGCTGGGAAATGGGCTTGATAACCTGGCATATATAACCCACTTTAATTCCTGTTGGTTTATGGCCCCTGCAGTATCCCAGGAGCCCTGCTGATTGTCTGACCTTACCCCTGCCTTTAGTCCAGCCAAATTGAAAGGGTGTTTGAGGGAGGAGGGAAAAGAGGGAGGAAGGGATTAGTTGCAGGCGGTAGTGTTGGACTCCTGAACTCTCTAAATGACCCCAAAGGAGATTGATTTTGCTGGTGTGTAAAGCCTAGCAACGACCGGGGTTTTAAGCTAACATTAAAAATTAAATGCCAGTTTCCATGTTATTAAAGGTGGAATGAAAAATGCTGTGCTTTACCACATTCGGAGCAAGAAAAAGATGGAGACTTTGTAGAGCAATGGCACGAGTGAAGCGCAAAAGCTGTGTGAGAAGGAAGGACAACTGTCTCCTTGAGTTTCTCCTTCATTTGGGTAGCGAGAGAAGAAAAAACACCCCAAGTGAGAGACAGTGCTGTGGTGTCTGCCAAACTTGCCAGAGAGCAGAGTGTGGTTGGGCTGTGAGAGCTGCACACCTGAGGGATGCTTGAAGGCAGCATCCATAAACATTGGCAAGTAGGGTTTTGCCAGGCACAGCTACCTCTCGCTCGGTGTCAAATACTCCTTGCAAGAGCAGCTCCCCAAGTGATGGATTAAAAAGCAGCAAGAGCTCATAAAAATCTGGATACAGTCTTGTTTAGGTTAATAAAACCTTGTCATTATAGAAGAATGGAGGGACTAGATGAATTTTTGTGAGGGCTGTGGGTGAGGCAGGTTTCCCTCTCACCACCACGGGGGTGTTTTGGGTATGTGTAACCTTTGCTGGGTCTGCTGTTTTAATTTTGAACCCTTGCCCGATGTCTTTATGAAGACGACAGCTCCCAGAAATGTGTGATTTGTTTTTAAAGGCATGAGCTTCTTGCCTTCATCTGCATATGTGGATTGTGAATATCTGACCTGCCTGCATCAGGCTGGGAGGAAAGCTAGACTTTTTTTGGTCACCAAACCCTAAGACTTCTATCTAAGTACTCTTGGAGCAGTGGGGCTGAGCGTACTGCATGGATGAACAGCTGATGCACAGGACCTGTGTAACCTGTCTGGGGTTCCTATAAAGGAACATGAAATTCGCCAGTCCCTGCTGTGAAACTTGGGGAGCAGGAGGCAGAGGTTTAATGGAGCTGTAGCCTATTGTGGGTGCCAACTCTATAGCTGTCACTGGCAAAGAGCAGAGGAGAGCACCAGAGGTGCTGGGAACGGGGCACTTGCTTTTAAATGGGGTCCGCACCTTCGCCCAAAGTACTGGGCACCAACAGCAATCGCTCTACTGTGGGCTGAAAGCTGCAGCTCCAGAGCATTTTGCATGCAGAATACTCTCTCTCACTCTTTAATGCCTAAGTATTCTGATTATCCGCTTTTAATTTTTTGCTGACTAACTACATCCATAACTACTTTGCTCTAGTAAAAATCTGCTTAATGCACACCCATGTTGTAAAGTCAAGCTACAGTTCCAACATGCCTAATCCTAAAAGAAGCAGTTGTTCAGAAAAGATCCATTTCCCTAGGAAATGTGCTTTGATTTGTGAAACAGAAAATGTATTCATTTAACAGAGCCATTCATGTGACAGGTCACTATTTCACCCTTTTGGTGCAGTAAAAGTTTATTCTTTTAATAGGTTTATTGCTTTTTGGTTATTCGTTTCCAAAGGACTCACTTGAGTGCTGCAGCTCTGATCTGGAGTACAGAAAATTAATTCTTTTTATGGTAGTCTATTCCTTTCATGAGTCCTCACTTTAAGTGCAGCTCAACTGTATTACAAATAACAGTATGTGGTCCTAGAGGGAGTACCAAGCCTCTAATTTAATATTGTACTGGAGGCCTTATAATGTCACCGCTGCCAAATCGAGCTTTTCTCTTTTGAGACTTCCTCTGTGTCCCAAGGGGAGTTGTGAGCTGGCCACTGTCAGTGTTTGTGGATGTTGCTGGGTTTGTGTGTTCATTCCTCTAGTTTTTTGGATTTTCTGATCCTGAGACTCATTAATGGAAATGAATGTACAGAATGAAGACTTATCTCAAGATTCTGTAATAAATAGGCAAACACTGTGTGCAAAAATCAACTGTTACTGCCAGGCTTTCATGGTGAGATGATCTGCTGTGAAGACATCCAACCCTATGGGGGCATCCTAAACTCCCTCTGCTGATGATCCCTGGCAGACTTCACCTAGTGTCTTGGGAGAAAATTGCTGAGTTTCCAAAGTCAGACTTGGGGCACGGAGCTGTGAGTGCCATCCCTTTCGCATCTACTCCTCTGTTTAGTCCTTTGAGAGAGTTTGAAGGATAAAACCTTACAAACCTTGGTTTGGTACCTGTAGAATAGATTTAAATGAGAATGATAATCTTATCAGTTAGAATAGAAAATGACCCACATTTTATGCACATTTTATTTACTCTGCATGTCTCAGTGGCACCAGAATCCACCATTTCGTTAATGTCTAGGATGAATCAAAGCTCTGGAGAGTTCTTTTTTGACTCTGTTTTTTTGCAGCACTATTCCACCTTCACTTCCTAACTTGCTCCTCTTCCTCTGGCTACTTCTGGGTAGGTTTCCTCCTTGTCACTGGCAGAGGATGACCTAGATCTGGTGCATCTTTTCTGGAGAAAGCAGCCAAGCTGATTCTACTGGTTCTCCGTGCTGTTTAAAGCTCAGCATGGGTTAGCAGAAATCAGCCACTTTGCCCTTGAGAGTAAATCCCAAGCTCTGAGATACAGCATGAAACACAACAGTAAAGATGTATGGACTGAAGTGGGGATGAGCTGATACTCTCTACCTCGCTTCGGCATGCTGACAAGGCACTAACTACTCAATGCTGACTGGCTCGATTTCATTTTGCTTGTCGTGTTGGTATCTGACCCCATGTGAAATCAGAGCCCCTGTTTATTTTGCAGGAGTGGATTCCATATGTACTTACAGCGAGCGGTGGTTTGGCCTGCAGGAAAAAATGATCCGGGTAGCCAAGACAGAGGGCAAGAAACAAAAATATGTGCCCTTTTCTGTAGGGGATTTAAGGCAGAGAGAGGAGCAGGCTTCCCCTTGCTGGAATCCCTAGCAATGACTTTGAGGCTATTCTGGATGATGGTGGCAGTGCAGAAAGCAAGTGAGATGCTCCTGGGTGGGGTCTGTGACTCTTCCCTTGGCTGAGGGAAGATAAAAATTGAATTTAATTGCCTGAACAGCGTGGGCTTACTTCTGAAACAACTGTTTATTATTATTTACTCTGGGATGATTTCTGCACTGTCAGCACTCAAGTTCCCAGACTTTTGATGTGGGATTTGGATGCCCTGTTTCCTGCCTGGAGGGCTGGCGAGCTCCGATGGGAGCATGTGGAACTGGAGGCGATGCTCAATGAAAGAGGAAAATGGCACCATTTCAGAGCATCATTTGTAATTATGCTTGTAATTGTTACCTTGCTTTGAAAGACTTTGTGAAAAGCACGGACATAAGGACTCCCTCAGCATTCAGTTGTTTTCAAGAGGCATATTGTGAGTGAGTGGGTGGTTGTTAGGATAGAAACAAGGAAACCAGAATTTTCCCAACTGGTGAATCACTTTCGGTTCTGCCATTAACAGAAGGTCTCCCTTTCAAGGTGACTTTATTAATTGGGCCGTTTATCATCTCTTCCATCACAGGGGAAAGTGAAAAGATAACAGCAACTGTGTGTGGCCCTGGCTACAGAAGAAACAGACGGCTACCGTCTGCAAAACTGAGCACTTTCCATCAAAAATTAATTAAATTAGCCCAGACTCCATAAGTAGTACAACTAGATCTCCCTGGTACCTCCCAAGAGAAGCACGTTCTAAGTCAAGTGCACCTGGAGACCATATTTGGAAATGAGGCAATTATTAGTTTAATACAGTCATCAAGTTAATTTTACAGGAGCAGAAAATGCCAGCCACTGGAGGAGGTGGCAGTGGTGTGTGGCACACAGCCTGCTCTGGCTCCAGTGGGACCGTGGTGGAGGCACCCTTAGCTAGAAGCAGCCCGTTTGTCCCTTCTCTTCAGGCTTTTCTAGACGGCTTTTCGTTGTGACCTCCGCACAACAGCATCAAAGAGGCGTAATTGAAGGGCAGCTTCTTAGCTGCCATGGCTGTTCTATCACATAGGCTCCAGAGAGCACGGAGAGGTTAAGGCCAGGAACTGGTCAGGGCTCCTGGAGAACAACTCGCTCATCAGCCACTGAAAAAAAGTAGTCATGACACTGAAATTAGAGTCTGATAGTAGATAGTTTGACTACAGCCCTAAGCACCACCATGAAATGCATTAAGTGACCTGTCACATGCAGTTTGCTGTTTTGTTCATCCTCTGCCCTGGAGACAACTGTGTGTACAATGAGTTATTTGTAGCGGTAGGAATTTCTGGAATAATCATCCACCCTTCTGTCTGCTGGAGAAAGCAAGCTGAGATGTGGGGGTAGTTACAACAGAGAGTGCAGTGATGGTCCTTTAATCACACAAAAGTTGTTTTACTTCCTGGGCTCTGACCAGTTCCCTGACACTGTCTTCTGTGCCTAACAACAAAATAAACAGGCTTCCCATTGAGCTTGTTGGTGGTTCCACCAAAACCAATGTGACTGCTGATGTAGTCTCAGATGGTGTAGGCTTTGGTCTTTAACCACTTGCTCGCCAGAACTCTTAGAAAAGCTATACATGTATGAAGTGTACTGGTTTGTTTTTAAAAGTTTGCTCACTCTAGAACTCAAATATGACTTTAAACCACAATTCCAGATACTTCATTGACCCCAGCAGGGTATTTATCTTTCTGCAAAGCAGCGTCAGTCTGTCAGGTGCTAAAAGTACTGGTATAGTTAAAAGAGTTCTCTAATTTAGAATCAATTAAATATTTTAGCCTACAAATTATTAGAATAAGGGGAGGCCATGCTCCCTGCCACCCCAACTTACTCTAGCGCTGAGAAGTTCTCTTCCAGCTAAACTGACTCTGGGTTTCCCAATTATTTTGTTAGAGAACCTGTACGGTCATCCTTAGAGACGTTTTCATAGGTACAGAAACACTTGTATGCAGACTTTTTCCTTGATTTTTTTTTTTTTTTTCTGCTTGTTCTGCATCTCTTTTATAGGAATGAGAACTGGGTTTAAGTATTTCCATTTCAGTATCCATGTCAACTGCGCTGGCTTCCTGAGAGGTTGCCTTTTCTAGGCTCCTTGGGAGTACTCATGTTTCCTGGCACCAGTGGATGTGATTTCTTGAGTACCCTTACCTGTTGATGGTACCACTTCTCTGGGTTCCTTCTCCTGCCTCTGGCAGCCCCAGTGAACAATGTAGTCCCAAGCAAAAAAACTGCATCTGCTCATTCACTCTCATGGTGTACTTCCCATCTGAACACTTAGGTATGCTTTGAGGTGGGGAAGAAACCTTCAACCTCTTCATGTTAATTTTATGGGAGTCTTTGTGCAATAAACTCACCAACACAAGAGAATTATGTAATAATTATTTAATAAGCAGCTGGAATTTTCCCTTATTGCAGGGAATCTTATGTAGCATACATTGGTTTTCTGTCTGGGATAGTTTATACTATTTTTTTTTTGTGATGAAAATATCTACTTTAATAAGTAACGCCGACTGAATCTGTTCTCCTTGACATTTGACAGTTGAGGGGTTTCTGTTTGCTGTCATACATAGATACTTCAGGCAAAGTAACTTGAGATCTTTGGTTGATGGACAAAAATAAATCTCTTGTTATGAATATTTTTAATTGGTTAAAATAAAAGAAACCCAACACTATAGGCTTTCTTTCACTGTTTCATGCATTAGATAAAGTCTTAGATCCAGGCCTGTAGTCAGAAATGCGATACTGTGACCTCCTTGAGTGGGATAACCTTTGCTATCCAGCACCTTGATCCAGGCTTGAAGTGAAATAAGACAGGAGAGAGCACTTGCAGGTTAATATTCAGTGCTCTGTGTGGGGAGTTTAGCCATCCACATGATTGCCATTAATGGTAATGATGGTTGTGAATCTACATTCTCATGCATCAGGTTGCATAATTACCCCTTTGGTGCTATTAGAGCATCTCTTGAGGTTCCCTCTTCACTTTTTGCCATCAGCCAGAGCACCTGCCTCTCATCCAGAACCCCCCCTTGAGATCTAGTTCACCACGCACTTGTAACAGGTCTCATTATCTGGGATATTTCATCAGTATTTACTTTAAGGAGAAGATCTAAATAATCCTGCCAAGGCACAATAATAAAAATCAGAAGGAGGGACAATAAAAATATTACTGTAAGACGGTTTCTTCTTTGGTACCCAATGCACAGAGCAAGGCCCTGTCAAGTTCACTCAGATCCTTTGCATGGGTCCTAAGTGACCACTTTTATGTCTGTGGGCACAGTTTCTACTAACAATTTAATTACCGCATAGAATTTGGTCGCTTCAGCACCAGGAACTGCTGGGGACTGCCAGGTTCTCCACCCAGGGGGTTAATCCATGCATCTGAGGTGAGGAATGGTGTCCATCAGCTGATCTTTGTGCAGCAGGAGCAGAAAATTCTTTTTCTGAGTGAATTAACTTGTGTTGAACTTAATCATTTGCAACTGGATGGTTTTGTGTCTTTCCTAAGTATCTCTAAAATACATCATTAGTTCATACCATTAGTCACTGCACCCATAGAGGATTAACTGGTGGCTCTTGGTAGTCACTTAACCATGAGTGGGTAAGCCTTGTGTGGGAGAAGTTGCTGCATTGAATGTGGATGACAGAAGATGATTCCTCCCTGCTTCCTTGCATTTCTCCTCTGACCTGAAAGTCACTTGCTTTCTTCTTCAGTGAATTTTAATACAGTGGTGCCTCCACAGCCTCTGAGCAAAGGAGTATTGTCACGGTGCTGTGGTGAGATAAATCATAGACAGTGGATTCCATGGTTTCACCTGTTTTTCTCTATTGTTGTTTTTTCCCTTTTGCTGATTCTTTTCTGTTACCCAGCTCCAGTGTGATGAGGTGTAGCACTTAAATGCTGCTAACGATCTTCTGAGCTTGTTGGTCTCACAGGGAAATACCAGTATGGCATCAAAAGCCACCTGGCGTAGAAGAGCTAAGGTAACCTATGGACCCCTAAATAGCTGTAGGGCTCTGTGGCACTTTGCATTCCCACAGAGAAGCAGGGGTCCAAGGAGTCAGCACATAAGCTTTGCTTTACCAGATGATTTCTCAAGGGCCATTTAAATCAGCCTTATTTTTATTTCAACTTGTTTGTCAGACCACCACAGTCAGATAATCTGACCCTTCTAACACGTGCTTGAATGGTGCCGAAAATGACATGTTTGTGCTGAACCCAGAGCTTGGGCCACAGATACAATCCACTTTAGCCTTGAATTTTTGTTTTGGTACAGGTATGCCCTTCAGTTTGGCTCTAGGTGTGATGAAAGAGAGCCTGTCTATAGGAAACCACAGCAGTGAGACTTCTGGTTTTGGGATGTTCAAGCCAGCTTTATGCCTCACAGCACTGGGGCTAAATCATCTTTGGTGCAACCTGCTAAGTCCTCTGGTGGTGCTCCAATAAGGGATCTGACCCCAGCTGCAGTCTTCTTGTCCGCTCTAAGCGTGTTTACTTGGCTTTGCCAAAAAGATGGTGCGTGAAAATTGCTTTTATTACCAGAAAAAGAAGTTTGCAATAAAACCTGTCTCCTTGGGTGCACTAATTCTATTTTACGAAGGAAGAACATATTGTTTTAATTAATCATATGAAAGCAAAATTAGCATGATTATGTGAAAGGTGCTGTAAATCATTCTGATCCACATCATTGAACAAAGAGCACTTAGTTATTCCAGAGTTGTTAAAGATTTTATCTACCCAAGTGAAAATTCAATTAGCACAAACCAGTCTCATATAAAACTAAGGATTCTGACTGCTGGAAAAACTTTGTGTGTGAATACTACCTTATGCCAGTTTGATAAATTACTGTAATTAACTGTATCCCACGCAAGCTAAACAAAATTTACAGAAATGTTGTTGTACAAAAGAGGGATATCTTCTCTCTTGTTCTTAGGTAGAAATTTGAATAGTCTCCATAATATTGTTCTGAACATTCTCTTCTACATCAAGGTAAAAAAAATACTGCCAACAAATCCAGACAGCTCTGAAAACTCATTGTTTGCTTTTGGTTTGCCTTTTTTTTTTTTTTTCTCTCCCTTCTCTCTCCTGCTGCATTCGAAACAGGCACTGCACTTAACATGTTTCAATTAAGCAACTTGAATTCAATTAGTTAACCCAAGACATTAGTAGCGATAGACAAACTGCAAAAGAAATGAGATTACTCAGAAAAAGAGCTGCGTTCCTACCCCTGGTCCAGCAGGGAGATGTGCAGAGGTGTTAAAGAAAGGGGCAGCAAGGGGGAGTATGACAAGTTATGCCAGAATACGTCATCTCAATGGAAAATTAACTAGACAAATAAATGGGTTTGTTCTTGAAATGTGTCTTACCTCACTTGTTAGTTATATTTGTCAAGTTTTGGCTGAATTCTCCTCCTGTAAGGAAAACCTGCTGTCAGTGACTGCAGAGTGAGGCTCTTTGCTGGTATGTGTGTGCAGTGACGTATTGAGACAGCTCTCTGATTTGAGGCTGCTTTCTGTGTTAGTCTCATCTTGTGCTGCTCTTGGTTTGTCTTACAAGCCACCTTATTAAGCAAATAGTGGTGGCCTGTTCTTGTGAGAGTAGTCAAGTAGAGTTGAAGTGATAGTTTTAAGCGTTTTAATATTCCAGGGAGGGTTTTCTTACCGCTGTGTAGGTGGGGTTAAGCAGAACGTGCAGTGTTCCACGGCCAGTTGTAACCTTTTTTGGGGAAGATTATCATTATTAACTTCAAGATTCTACCCTGAGCAAACCCCCAAGATGTTGTAGAATAGTCTACAGTGTTTAGACTGGGCCGTGTGTCTCAGGAAGGGCGGCCTTTCAGGGTCTGGAATGTAATTGCTACGTGTTCTTGTTGCAAATGTGGTTGTTCAATATATGATCAGGTAGTGTCTAGTCTCTTTTCTTCATCTTGTCTTGGGCAGCCCTTCCCTTTGGAGAAATTGGAAAAACCATGATAGAACTGTGCAATCTGAAGGAAGAAAGGGGAACAGAAACCCCACCTTTCTTTGGATGCTCTGGTGTGAAATTTGTTCCCTCTCTTGTTTCAGTGGATTGCTTTGGTTGGATTTCTTGAGTGTTTTTAACTTCCTTTCAAATATAACTTAATTGTCTAGGTTTGGATCTGGAGATAGCTCTCTTTGCCAGAAGTGACTCATCCTGAGGGTCTTGGCCCGTGCAGCAGCATCACACCAGGCTGTCTGAATTATGGGGTCTCCCTTGATTTTTGTGCTGAAAACAAAAAACTGAATGCAAGTAAACCTTGAATTGCAAGATGGACTGGTGTGTGTGTCCCTGGACTCCTAATGCTGCAACTAAACCTTATGGCAGATCTCGGCATGTATGTTAATCAAAAGAGTGAGCTGTCTGGATGGGATCCCTGTGCACTGTACCCATCGTACTGATCCCCTCCCCTTTGATCCAGGGGAGGAAAAAAACCCAACCTTATGAACTGCAGAACTGCTGGCATTGCTTTCTGTAGCACCTGAAAGTGTCTTGGACATCTCCCAAACATGTAATGACCTGGTCTGATTCTACTTCTATTACGGCTCAAGCACTGAAAGTCCTGGGGTCAGATCCTCAGCTGGAATAAATGAGCATTGCTCTGATTGCAGTCAAAGATCCCTGCCAGCCCCTCTTAGCTGAGGACCTGGCTGCTGGTTTTTAAGGGAAAATGTGGGCAAATGTAACTGGTAGCAAATAGGATACAAACAGCTATAGATTTAGGCAAGGTGAGTAAAAGCGTGGCAGGGGGTGTGAGGGGGAGAGGACGATAGCAAACACCCAAAGCAGCTGTCACTGCAGTTTCAATTATTTAAATGAAAATATTTACCTAGAGCACAAGTGGAAGATCCATTTGTGTGGCAAAAGTTATGTTTAAGCTTGTTCCATCAGAAGTGAACAGGGAAGGAATTCCTTTTGCTACTTCTTAAAAAAAAAAAACCAAACCAAAACTGTGTCCAGTTCTGGGCTCCCCAGTTCAGGAAGGACAGGGAACTGCTGGAGAGGGTCCAGCAAAGGGCCACAAAGATGATTAGGGGTCTGGATCATCTCTCCTATGAGGAAAGGCTGAGGGACTTGGGTCTTTTTAGTCTGGAGAAGAGAAGACTTAGGGGGGATCTGATCAATGCTTACAAATACTTAAAGGGAGGGTGTCAGGAGGACAGGGCTGGTCTTTTCTCAGTGGTGCCCAGTGACAGGACAAGAGGAAATGGGCACAAACTTGAGTGTAAGAAGTTCCACCTAAACATGAGGAGGAACTTCTTTACTGTGAGAGAAGTAGAGCACTGGAAGAGGCTGCCCAGAGAGGTGGTGGAGTCTTCTTCTCTGGAGACATTCAAACCCGCCTGGACATGTTCCTGTGCAACCTGCTCTAGGTAGACCCGCTCTGGCAGAGGGGTTGGACTAGATGATCTCCAGAGCTCCCTTCCAACCTCGTATGATTCTATGAGTCTATGAAAAAATAACAAACCACCCAACCCTCCCAGAAATCCCCAGCAATGAGCAAACCCCCCTGCTGGCAAGGAGTTGGTTGGGATGTAACAGCTACAGCCCCTCTACAGCCCCCCAGGCCCCACGGCAGCTCTGCATCTCTTTCCAGAGCAAACTGGTGTTTCTCAGCAGCTCGCTTGCCCTGCCAGTTTAATTTCAAGTCCATTGGATTTCAGGCGTCCTCCTTTTTAATCCCCACTTATTTCTTTAAACAGAAACGGTCACCCACTCTGGGGCGAGGTGGATTAGTGGCAGCGTTGTGTGTGTTGGCAGAGAGCGATCTCTCGGTGCAGGAAAACCCACAGCGTGTTCCCCCCCCTCCCCGTGCCAGATGAGCTCTGCCGGTCCCTGCCGAGTGAGGAAATGGGTCATCGCTAATGCTGTTTAATTTTGTTTCTCCGAGATGGGCTGTGGCTGCCTCGGGTCCCTGTAGCTGGGCTGGATTCAGTTTGTCACTCGTAAGCCTCTGTGCCTTTTTCAACAGCAGGGTGAGATGGGTGACGCTTTCACAGAGCTAAAGTGGGTCAGTTGTGGGGTTTTTTTACCCCATTCGGATGTCAGCCTGCATTCCTCGCTGAGACAAAAGTTCATTTTATCCCAGTAAGACTTGGTGGCTTGAGAATCTAATCTGTTCTCCTTTCGCTTCTTACTTAAAGCCCAAAGTGGTACCTTATGACATGAGCAAGGCAGGCGGTGGCACAATTGCCTATCCCAGGCTTAGGGCAAAGTTTTGGGGAATAGTTTTGTTAATTGCCCCTGTAATGAAGTCTGTTCCTTTCGCTGACTGCTGGGTGCTCTGACACACTGCTACTCTCTAAATGAGGAGAGGTAGTAGTACTAGCAATTTACTGCCTTTTGTGAAGACGAGGCACACAAAGTATTTCCTTGGAAATAGAAAGAACACAGCGAGAAGCCCTGTTACTTTTTGTGCTCCAGCTCGAGGCTTTGCAAGTAAATTACTGAAAATGTCGTTCTAGTGAACATCTGTGTGTGCTCCTGCGTGTTCACACGTCTGTGTGTGTGTGTGTGTGGGGGGGGGGGGTAGTGGTGGGCACCAGCAGCTCTGCCCGATGCGTGTTGCCTCCAGGGCTGGTCACTGGTGTGTCACAGGACGTGAATCTTACTGCTGTGACTGAGTCCCTCCTGCCAGGGTCTGGGTGCTCCTGCTCAAGCCCGGATCCAAGCTGCTCTGCCAACCTGCCCAGGCGGCTGTCCTCCTGCTTAATCGAAAAGCAATGCCAAAGCACCCTGTGGCTGCCTTCCCCATCTTTTGCACTGACTTAGAAGTTGATTAGTTATCAAGTGCTTTATACACCCTTTCCTCTTTGTCCCCCCCCCCCCCCCTCCACTTTCTTGGTCTGTTTTCTGAACAAACATTAACTCGTATAATTTTACTGGCTGTCAAGCTGTGGTGGAGTGTATTTGGCTAGTGACTTTTTGTTTTGCAAAATTAATTAGATAAGGATAGATTAAAGTGACTGTGGAAGTCAGCAATGGAACGTTACGTTCTCATTAACTGGAATACTACAGTTGCTCTGCTGTACTCTGCAGAGTCAACGAGACAGATGCGAGTGAGAGGAGAGGAAGTTTTTCAGTGACCTCTTGACAAGGGGGTCGGCAATGGAATGGTTGCTTCTCATCAATATGACTTCTTTGGAAAGGGCACCCTTCTTGGTTGGAGCTGCAGAGTGTGACTGGGGGACTGTTCCTGGCTTTCGGGAGCAGAGTCAGCACTTTTGGTGCATCTCCAAGGCATTTAGCTGTCTTCCCCCTCCCACCACTAAAAGGTTCCCTTGCCCCGACTGTTGCTGCAGACTTCCTATGGGGGAAAGCAAAAATAGCTCCTTCCTTTACAAATAAAGAAGAAAAGAAGGGAAAGGAAAAGGAAGGAAGTATTAGAGGAAATCAAAGGGGACAGAAGAACAAACTGGCAAAGTGGGACTCGGTCTGTCCCTGTGTTCAGGTTGGTGTGTTCAGGCATGTGTGATTTTTGAGCACTTTGAGGTGCTTTGTTGTCATTGCAAATGCTACCATGCTAGAAGTAACAAGACTTTCTGTTGGGATGAATAAAGAGCTCAATTTTATATTAGAGGATTTCAGTGTTGTGCAAGGTTTAGTTGTCTGAAAAATAGGTTCCGAGGACCCTACTTTTACCCATTTAGAGTTCATACCTCCATGTGGAAATGGCTGTTGTGGAGACTAAATGGAAATCTGATGTCTGGGAGGATGGAGCTCTGCTTCTGCAGAGAAGATGAGCTGTTGTGAATGCTGATCTGCAGCCTGCAAGCAGAAAGGTGATCGAATTCCTGGAGCTGTACTGACATACAGCTGGGGGCACGGATTCAAGGGTGGATGAGTCCCTTCTATAAATAATTGCTGAGGAATACAGCACACGGGATGAAAAGGACACAAAATAACGCCAAGGACAAAAATGCACAACTAGGGAATACTCTGAGAGAGTGGAATGAATCATATAGTGAAAAACAAACCAGAACAGGGGAAGGTGCTGGGGTTACAGCGAATAATGATGCACCTCTCCTGTGGAGTGCCTCAAATGAAAGGCACTTGGTGAAAGTGGTTTATAAGCTGTACACTGGTTTGAATTCCCACTGAGGCCCATGGAATTGCTCCCATTTATTTTTTTTTTTAATGAGTTGATTTGGGCCTCACAGGCCACGTTTTGATCGCTTGTGCTTTGTGGATGTTTTCTTAATCTACTGGACAAATACATCAATTGGTTTCAGTTGGACTACTTGAGAACTAAGACTGCTTTAATTGTGAGTTAGGATATTGCTGTTGTTGTTTAGGATTGTAAACGGTCATGGGGTGAAGAAACTTTTTGCCTACCAGAGTTTTAAAATAGTTTCTGTTGCCAACACAGATAATGCCCCAGTGTGACACTGGGTAGGGCTGTAGCTGGGGAGCAAGACTTTAAGGGAAGATGGGGAGCTGAGAATGTTGCAAATACGTGAAGAACTCAGCAGCACCTTCTGGCTGAGAAATCAACACCAGCAGGGGACTCTTCTCAAAGCAAGACCCTCAAAGCAGCATAAGAAATTCACCCTGATTATTGTTAATTAGGCCTAATTCTTTTCTCTGCTAATGATACCAAGCAATTCGTTTGTCAAATGTTTGTAGCTGACTCAAAGCTATTTATGTTTTTTAGCCTTGAAACAGAAAAGACCATTTTGCCCTCTTCTCCTGAAAATTGCCAGACGTCCAGCCGACAGCAGTAGGAATTGGAGGCAACAGAATGCTGTCACAGGAGACCATGCAGGGGTCAGGTTTGGACACCCATCTCCAAACTGCTACTGGATCTTTAGCTCTTCCAAACTGTTGGTTTTTTTCCCCCAGACCTTCCAGTTAGGGTAGTACCAGGGCACTGACACCTCTTTGATTTTTTTTTTTTATTTTTTTTTTTCCCCCTTCTAAATTACTCACCCGGACTCTCTATGTTTATTTTAAAGTTTATTGTGACCATGAACCACGTAATTGCAGATTTGAGTGTAAATCAGGGAAAGGCACCTGGGGCTTGAGTTTTATTGTCAATAAATAACTGTAAGAATCTGGGAGCTGCAGCACGGTGAGGAGTATCTGTGCGCCAAAGGGATAGGACACTGAAAGTGCAGTGAAGCAGGAGAGTGGAGAAAAAATAACTAATTAATGCTTATTGAATAAAACTATTTTGCTCTTGATCTGTGGGAATTAGATTTAGAAAGAATTAGATTTAGAAGAGACTTGAGCAAGCTGATTCGGTGACATGGGTTTTGGTGTAGCGCTGGGGCCGGTGTTGTTTGCAGAAGCACAGACACCAAGGTCATGTCTTTGAACTACACTCATGTTTGATGGGAATAAAAAAGAAAGACGTTCCTGGTATCTTTGAACTAGTATCAAAAAAAAAAAAAGGGAGCTAGAGGTCACAAAGTGACAGTGAAGGAGTGGATGCGCCCACAATATTCATGACAAAAATTTCTTCAGCTGGGCAGAGCTTGGTACTGCAGAAGAAAGCAGCCACATAAAAATACCCTGGAAGAAAACGCTCAAAGGGAGAAGAATGGTTTTGTATTAGGAAAACTGTGCGTAAAGTAAATCTTGCCTTGTGTGTGGAGTGATGGCTGGGCTGGTGCCTCAAAGGTCAGCTGTGGAAAGCAGCAGCACTTGTGTCGCTGAAAGACACCAAAAGAGGACATAGGACCAGAGAGGTGACCTCCATACTGTTGGTAGGAGAAGGATGCTTCTTTCCCGTTCAGCTGGTACAGTAGAGAGTACTGGTGAGTTGGTGGGTGAGAGGAGAGAGGCAACGGGAGGTATGTGAGAAGTTTAGTACTGGTTTTTCTCTTCCCCCTGCTCTTTTGCAGCTTGTCCTGGAATTTTGAGCCTTGCAGACATCTTGGGTCCCTGCAGTACAGCTGCTTGGTGTCTCGGCATCCCTGGCTGGAAATATGTCCAGCTGTATGAGGGTGAACAAGGGTTCCCAGCACAGGGATGTTGCTGGGGACATGTGCCCCCAGCAGAGCTCCTTCCAGCATGGACACTGCTGTGGCTTCTTATTTGTTATAGGACGTAACTTGTCTGCAGCAGGGGGGCCTGGAGCAAAGTCTCCCGAGATAAAGACAAGGAGAGTGTTTGAGGTGAGGAAAGCTGAGCCACACGTCTTGAAACAAGTTATAGAAGTTAAGTATCTAAAATGCCCAACATTTTTTCCCTACTTTGAGGAGCAGCAGGATCCCTGCTGAGACCACGGCCTGTTTCATCCATGCAGCCAGCCCCAGTGATGGCTCTTCCCTTCCCAAGGGCTAAAGCTCAGCTGAAGGAAAAAGTGTGCATTGACTGTGGTGTATTCACACTTACTGACCTTTCCTGGCCGCTTCCTCACCTTTCCCTGACATGTCTTCCTCCTGTCTATGATTCTGTCCATGTTATCCATCCCTCCATCTAGGAGGGGTGCTGTTAGTAAGGGCTGTCACTCTTGATGACTGACAAAAGGAAGGGCATTTGTCCTTTTATCTATCAATGTGATAAGCAAATCCAGTGCCAGTCATTTGCATGCAGAGAGGACCATTTCATTAAGAATTTCATTAAGATGGTAATGTTTAATGTTTCCTGGAAAAAATGAGGTTTTGGGTTGTTCAATTATATAATTAAAGTCAGAGAATTAGGGAAGATTGCAAGCTGCTTGCAAAATGTGGGCAAGTTTAATGGTAAAACTTGTAAATAAGTTCAAAGGAAATGAGCTTTCTTTATGTTACTTGCCTTGAATGGAGTTTGTCCCCTGCAAGGGTGAGGGGTACGAGGAGGGCAGATGGGGAGTTAACAGCCTTTGACAGAGGAATGTATTAACAAGCAGATCTCTTTTTTTTTTTTTTTTTTTTTTTTTAATAGAGATAGATAGATAGAAGCCAGATCTGTCTGTAAAAACAAAAGGGCTTTTTTTCCCCTAGAATATCGTTGTTTCCCTTACTCTTGATGGAGCGGTTAGGAGCCACGAGTCCCGGGAACAGCTGGAGTGACAGGCAGCTGGAGCTCTCTTTTGTGGTCAGCAGTCAGAGCATGCTAGTAAATTTTCTCTATTAATATTATTAATATTAATATTAATTTCTTCTATTAATATGTACCGCTGAAACTCCCCTGCACTCGTTCAGACTCCTTCAAAAACATGTTTTATTCTGAACGAGAAGGGAAGTGCCCTTCAGTGAATGCAATATGAGCCCAAAACCTGATTTTCATGGGTCAGATATTGCTCCTTTTATTCCTGCCGCTGCCCTCCACGGGGTGACTCGTCCAGACACACAGTAGTGGCACAAGGGGCAGCACGGTGTCATCTCAGTAGGGGAAGATGCTTAAACACGTTTCCAGTTAGAATCATAGAATCATAGAATCATTTGGGTTAGAAGGGACCTTAAAGATCATCGAGTTCCAGCCCCCCTGCCCTGGGCAGGGACACCTCCCACTACACCAGGTTGCTGAAAGCTCCATCCAGCCTGGCCTTGGGCCAGTTCTGGGCTTCCCCAGAAGGTGCTAGATGTTACACGGCTGGGAAACTGGATGCATAACTGTGTTCCTCCAGCAGGATGAGATCTAAACCTTCAGAACAGGCATAGGTGATGATGGGGGAAAGAAAAAGAAAAGGTGCAGAGAATGGAATAAGATAATGGAATAAGGTGATCTCACAAATCTCGACGTGAGACATGGAGAGTCTCATGGTGCTCAAAGCTCTGGCCTGATCTTAAATTTTAAGCAGCCTTTTTATACCCAGTCCAACAAAGCACAGATTTTTCTGTTAAACACACGCTACGATAAGCACGTGGTAATTCAAAAAGTAATCAACGCTGCAAAGAAAATGAACGAAACAAAAACAAATCATGGGCGACTAAAGCAGTGACTAATGCTGGTCAACAGCAGGTTTTGGCACTCTCTTCTTGACTGCTGCAGGACTTCCCACTCGTGGGTGGGTAAACCCAACCAAAAGCTCAGGGATGTTGCATTTGGAGCTGTGGTGTCACTTGCTCTTTCCATTATAGCGGGTGCTGCCACGTGTGGAGTGTGAGCCCTCCAGAAAGATGAGAATAAGAGGAAAGTATTTAAAAAAAAAAAGGGAAAAAAAAAAAAAAGCCATAAGCCTATCAGGAAAGGAATAAATCAGAAAGTGCAGAAGTAATTTTTAAAAAATTTCCATTATGATTGAAATGGCTTAAAGCACTTGACATTTAAAGTTTGACTTTATATGGCTAAAGATAAATCTTACAGCTTTTGTTACCTGATGGGTTTGTGCTGGGAAAAATCAGACCCTCTTGCAGCCTAATTAGGTGTGATGGAGATAAGATGCCCTCTCCGCATGGAGCCTTTTGATGGGAGTTCACCTCCCGGGGCTGGGGGGAGGGGAGGGGGAAGCAGCTCAGCAGCTAAAATCCCTGGAGGATTTGTGTCCCAGACCCACCAAACCTGCAGGTTTTTGTTTCTCAGGACATGTTAGAGAGAGAAGGGCTGTTACAAAGCCCAGAAAGGTGGTCTGTCACTTGATAGAGGACCTTCTACACAAATCACACCACCTTTGTGACCGTTGCCACCTCCTGGGCATCTGGAGCCCCGTGTGGGCAGGGGGTGAGCTGGGCTCACCTGTTCTTGGTGGGTAGGAAGGAAAGGGTGGGTAAAAGCCTTACAGGTGCTTCATTCTATTTGCAAATAGTTGGGGACAGAAGCTGGGGCTTCCTTCCTTCTTTGCCTGCCATCGTGCATATGATTTTTTAGCTTATAGAAACATAGAATCATAGAATGATGGAATGGTTTGTGTTGGAAGGGACCTTAAAGACCATCCAGTTCCAACCCCCTGCCCTGGGCAGGGACACCTCCCACCAGACCAGGTTGCTCCAAGCCCCATCCAGCCTGGCCTTGAACCCCTCCAGGGATGGGAATCATGGAATCATAAAACCATAGGATGGTTTGGGTTAGAAGGGACCTTTAAAATCCCCAAGTTCCAACCCCTCTGCCGTGGGCAGGGACACGCCGTATCTACCTCGAAAGATGTTAATTTATTTGAGTTTAGTGGGGAAAACGCTGCACGCCGATTAGCACCTTCAGTGCTCAGGAGGTATTTGACTGAAAAAATGAATTAAAAAAAGACACCTCATTTCTCACCATTGCTTTTCCCTACTGCTTAATCTGAGTATAACAGGCTTAAAAAGTTATTAAGCAAAACTCTCTTCCCCCGCGACTTTAAAACAGACCTCTCTTCTTGCCATAAACCCTGAGCAATAGGCTTACCCCCAAATAATGCCCATAAAGATTGGTATCTTTTTTTATTTTATTTTATTGATGCAGCTTAGAGATACGTTATGCCCTTCCTATTGCCTTTGTGTGGCAGCAGAACCTGGCACAGGGTCACCTCTGATGCGGGCAAGCCAGCACCCATATGGGCAACCCATGACAACAGAATAGTGGAGACAGGAGCAGTGGGAAAAGGACGTGGGGACAAAGCTCTTCTCTTCCAGGGCCTGTGGGGAGATCCTTCATCACCCTCCCTGCAATGCAGCCAGGTTCCCCCTGCATCTTCCTCAGCCCCGATGAATTCCCTGGGCGCTAGCCAGAGATGAAAAGGAGGGGTTTGGGGTTTTTTTGTTGTTTTCTTTTTTTTTTTTTTTTTTCCCTGCAAGGATTCAAAACTCATGGGGCGAGGGAGCCGATGCCCAGTGTTTGGCCTGCAAAGCAATTCCGTTTTGTTAGGGGGAAAAGCTTGGTCTTTGTTAAAAAAAAAAAAACAACAGAATAAAAAAAAGATAAAAAAAGAGAGAATGGAGGATATTTGGAAGTGCTTGGCGGCGCCCTGCAGCAGACAGATGGTTAGACTGGGAGTCAGCCAGCCCGGGCTGGAGCTCCAGCCCTGCTGAAAGGTCCTCTGTGCCACCTCAGTGAAGCCTTTTGTCCTCTTTGTCCCCCTCCCTTACCTCCCCCCAGGTCTCCTTGTGCAACTGCCCTTGGGTAAGGGGAGATGGAGGGGAGCGAGGGGCTGTTGCTGCCCAGATTCTGGGACAGACTTCCCATCGGCATCAGCCGAGCCTTCCCTCCCTCCGAGAGCAGCCTCTGAGCAGGGATGTAAGAAAAAGGGAAATATTGCTGAGATGTTTGCTGTTCTGCCCTGTATCACAAAATACTTCTCCCGGGGGTACTGTCATATGCCCTGACACGAGCAGTGACAGCCTCCGGCTCAGGCATCCACTGTGTCTGTGTTTTATATTGTTGTTTTTAACACCAAAAGACTCCTCTTGTAGCTACAGTGAGGAATAAATCAAAAGAAGGGGCTCACGTTAGGGATGAGGTTGGCGTGGGCTGCTTGGCATTTTAGGGAAGATGGAGGAAAAAAGATACGGAGCCAATCATTATCATTGCTTTGATGTGATCACGGCTTCAAACCAGGGATGAGCTGATGAAAGAATATAAATAACGCTTATTATTGAACAAAGTAACAATCCAGAAAAGGTGGTTTCAAACAAGCTCTTTAATTACAGCCTTCGGGGGCGTTGTTTGATCACTGTAAATAAGCTGTTTTATTATGGGTTCTGCTAAAATATTTGGGTTTGGTTTATTTGTTTTTGTTTTTTTTTTTTAATGCATTAAATTGCATACATCTTTCCCAAATCAAAAAGATTCAGTCCTTAAAGTTACTCAATTTACATTTTCTTTGCGGTTTGAGTGGAAAAAAAGACTGTTATGCAACAGCAAATAACTGTACTAAAAGGTCCATTTTAGTTTTAATTTTCAATATATTGTGTGAGTCCACATCACACAACTGAAGTAAAATCTTTCAGGGTCACGTTGTCACACAGCAGGTATTTTCACAATGTTTTAAGACTAATTATTGTGGCTTTTAAAGCAAAAAAGAGTTTTTATTGTCCCCTTTGGAAGCCATGCAGTTTTCCTCCCTCCCTTTTATCAGCGCAAATATTTGCTGCGAATGCCTAAATGACAAATCACACAGGTAACATTTTTCTTGTCTGAATGTAATCTTCATTGTACTATTCCAGGCAAACAGCCAAGCGAGGGCTAAAATCAGGGCTAAGGCAATCTCGTTGCAGACAAATATGTAATTGCAATCAATACTGTATCTGCAGTTGCCCCCCCAAAAGTGAATCTGTTCTTGTATGGCTAGCAGTTTCATTTTTTAATGATTTTTTTTTATTATTATTATATTTTTTTTAATCCTGGTATCATTAAGAATGAGGCTTCTGCAATCAAGGTCTCGGTCTGTTAGACACCCTCCTCCCAACCTCTCACCCTCATGATCTTTCAACCTCTTGGTCTATTTCATGAAAGTCTGGTGAAGGAGGAGGTAATTAAAGTCCTACAAGTAGCCCGTGAAAATGGTCATCTGGGTAGATACCTATTTGCCTGCATGTATATACATCTACCTGTCTGTCTGTCTGTCTGTCCACTCAAATGAGTTTTACTACGGAAAAGCTGTTGAAGGTCGGTCTCTGGCTTCCATAACTGGGTGGAGAATGTGGTGGCCCAGCTCTGTGACCCAGGGCTTGGGAAAAAGATACCCCCTTATAGCTACACGGCCTGGGATTCTTGGCCACTCTCTGCTCCTACTCTGCTAAAAGCCTTCCTCTCTTCTAGGAGACTTAAAACATCCTCCCTAGCTGCTCGATACCCTTTCCCTTCTTGATGACGCTAAAAAATGCATCTTTTCTTTCCCTCTTTTTTTTTTAATTCAAGAAGGGGTGCACTTTCCTTGGTAGTATTACAAAGCATTCTCTTCTTCACCAGTGCATTATGCACCCATGTCATATTTATTTCTTTGATGGTAAGACAACCAGCTCCCTTGATTTTCTTTTTAACTTTAATTAAAACCATGGCTTTTTTAAAAAAAATAAAATTGTAATTTTCATCTCACTTTTTCCAAAAACTGGTGCTTTTAGATGACTGATCCATTTGTTTTCCTCACCAGTGTGAGGTTTTGTTGTGGTGAAAGGCTGTGACAGCCCTGTGTGCCTGCTCTGTGCACGCTCTTTGCTGCTCGCAGTTCTGGCATTTATAATCCATCTTTTTTTTTCTCTCTTTTTTTTTTCCCCTGAATGTATTATCCTGGCCCTTGATGTTTCAGAGCCTGCAGCTCCATGTAATGCTTTTTGTAGACTCCAGCTTGAACTCCATATGCTTGTCTGCCTCAGGTACTTTCTCTCTTTTTATGAGGGCAGATTTCCTTTTCTTGTGTGTTTTACCCTTTTTCTTGTAGCGTTTTAGATTCTCTGCCACTTCTACAGTGCCAGGCCCCTCTTTACCCTGTTTCGGTTGTTATCTGAGCTTTTCATGTTCTGCAAATTTTGATTGTTTTGTCAAAGGCTAATTTTTGTGTCGTGCAATCGCCTATTTTTGAGTGTTTGGCAGAGCTGGTCTCTCCCCATGGCCATTGCCAGGCGGGATCCCCAGCCCTGGGCCCCTCACTAATCGATCATCTCCTTTCACTTTTTTTGCAAGCACTTTTTTTATACTTTTTATTTTGTGATGGAGGGGAGGACTTCCCAAACTCTCTGTAGTACGATTTGTAGTTAAGCTATTGTGCGCCTGAGGGAAATCAAACTTGATAAAATCAGTAAGTCCTTCAGAACCCAGCATTGATCAGAAACAGGGCTCTTCTCTGACTTTATTTCTTGGTGGCACCACTTTGCTGTGGAAGTGGTCTTCTTCAATCCCATCATTTTTTTTGAGAGGTTCAGCTTCTCCCTTGGGGGAGCTGTTTCTTGGTTTCCTCTACTCCAGCTGCCACATTATTTGGAATTCAATCCCAGCCATCGAGGCCACCAAGTCCCGTGGCTCCATGTCCGTGCTCATATGTGGCTGCATGGTGGGTCCCGGCTGCATCAAGGGGCAACCTTGCCAAGGCCATCTAGCAGAGGTGAAAGAAAACCCATCCATAGTTAGTCAGTGTAGTGACTTCAATCTGTTAAGTGGTTTCTAGGGGTCTACTTCCAGGTGAGGCGGTATGGAGAATCATAGAATCATATGGGGTTGGAAGGGACCTCTGGAGATCATCTACCCCCCCACCGGCGTGGGTCCACCTAGAGCACGTTGCACAGGAACGTGTCCAGGTGGAGTTTGAATGTCTCCAGAGAAGGAGACTCCACCATCTCTCTGGGCAGCCTCTGCCA
>JAOQGH010000051.1:47274242-47293693 GCA_025769975.1 Gallinago jamesoni
CTCTTTTTTTTTTTTTTTTTTTTTTTTTCCTCTGAGTTGGAGCAACAGGAGGCAGGTGACCTGGTAAAACACAGAAGGCGCTGCTGGAGACCCTGCTGCGTGAGCCCTGCCCGTGGGCTCTCGGCAGTCGTGCCTTGCGGAGGCTGAGATTTAAGAACATTTCTTCCACTTTGTTTAGCACAGCAGTGGGTTACAATGGTGTTGGCCTAGTATTTTGCAAGCTTTGCATTCATTTGTTCCCTGTGATTGTTCTGTCTCCGTTCCTGCCACGAGTGGGGTTGAAATGCTGCCCCGTAGGTTGTGCTAGAATTGTCTGCCTGCCCTGTGTGATCGTGTGGGCAAGGGAGGAGCATCCAACGCTGACCTGAGTGAGGGCCAAGAGCAGGTATATAACTAGTAAGGTGAGGTCAAGGTATGTGAGATGTGCATGCATATGTGTATGGATCTACATATCTCCATGCATGCACTTACATATGTGTGTCTGAGAAAAATAGATTCAAACGCTGTAGTATTAATTCCTTAAACTAACAGAATATTCCCTATCTGCTTTTCTGGAGACTAGGTTTCCTTCAGGTCTCCAGGCAGTGGGAATGGTTCGAGGGGGATCCTTTTCTCTACAGGGGACAAACTTTTAAAGATAACTCTGCCCCATCAACACAGTTTCCATTGCAGCAGGCTGAAGTCCTTCTGTCTCCCCAGTCTGCACAAATCCTCCCTGCTAGGAGGCGCTGTCCTGATCACACCCTGGGTTTTCCAGAGCACTAGAGGAGCTGAATCTGGAGTTCATTAGCATCCAGATGGCTCATTAGACTCCTGTCCTGTCCTGCACCAACATTAGTTATCGTTTAAGTGATAGGGAGCTGCTGTGCTCCTCTCTGAGGGCTACCAGCTCCATGTAGTTACTCCAGAAGCTCTCTGAATCTTTTTGCAGCATCCTTTAAATGACAGTTCTGAAAAGGGACATAAAAAGGGAATTTATTGGGGAGAATTCCCAACAGAAGCTCAAGCGGTTTAACACCTTAAAAAGAAAATGGTGACCTGACAACGCTGCAACAATAAGTCATGTATTATGTGCTTCTCTTTTTAATGCTTTATATAGCTTATTTTAAGGAGATGATAATTTTGATGCACCATTATTCTTTATAAGGAAGACCTATAGTTGAGTGATTGAGAATAAGAACCGTTTTCTTTTTTTTTTTCCATTTTTCACAGTGTTCCAGTTCAGTTCATTATGGGCTTTTATTTTAATTTGTGCCTTTGAAAGTTGGACAGGATATTAATAATTTCATATAGAAAATCACTTATAGATTAATTTATTCAATACTCTTTCATTCAGCTTGTGAAAGATTCACAAATTTCCTTACATTTCTTAAATCCCATCATTTTTTTCTCCTTCAATATACATTTTGCAACTGCAGCCTGAGTTGTTGGGATAGTTTGGAGTATTTTATTTGGAGTATGTGTTGATACTACATTTTTGGACATGTGATCAGGCTATGTATTGGCAAGGGCTGGCCATCTGCTCTTGGTGGCAGGGTCCCTTTTAGCCACCTAGTAAGTTTATGCCTCTATCTATTGCTTATTCTTGTAGATTGACACTTGATTTTTTTTTTTTCTTCTCTCTGACCTCTGTGCATTCAGCAAATCTTGTCAGTATGTTGACAAGAATGATGCATAGGTCTTTCATTATTATTTATCTGTAATGTATTATGAGTCAATGAATCACATGTTTGCCTTCTGCCTGATAAATACTTGCCTGCAGGGAGAAATACACCCAGTCATTAGCAGTCAAAGAATGGTAATTCCTATGAGTTTACTGCTGGGTCAATAAATGTGTTGAGGCATTATGCTGGACAAAAGGAGATTACTGGGTTACTGAATGGGAGGGGAGTGATTATAGATTGAAGTATTTGTGTTTTAAAATGGGTTTGAATAAAAACATAAGTGCATGTTGTCACTTGCCAAACTTTTGGATCGTCTCTGTGACAATAGAAATGCTCCTTTTTGTGTTGCTCCTTGATCATTGTCATTCTCCTGTTAGGTTTTGTAATGCAGGCTTGATCTGTTGGTCTGCTCTAGGTTCTTCCCACTGAAACGGTACGAATTCTGGGATTCATGAGATCCAAAAATGGCTGCATGGATTTGCCTGTGACCTGTGGGACCAGCAAGGGCCAGCCCTTCTCCTGCAGCTCAGCCTGGCAATCTCAGCTCTCTGCTTTAGCACCACTCTTCCTTTAACATTTCCATATTTGCTGTCATCATAGTGTTGAGAAGAGTGGGAATGTATTTTGCTTCCCAAATTCCCTGAAGGAATTGGCGCTCTTACTGCAAAGTAGTTGAGAATGCTGCATAGATGGGGAAGATTGATGAGCAGTAAGTAAAATATTTAAACACGTATGTAAGACAAGCTTTGTGTGGTATCCATTTATCATCTTGAGTGAATTTCATTTCCAAGCTGAGTTCAGACTTTCAAAGGAGAAAACAAGAGCTTTTGCTCTTGGAGTGGCACCTTTGGAGAACTTCAAGGAGCAGCAGCCACTGCTAAATTAGTCTATCTCTGGATCTTTATTGAACTGTTACTGGTTACACATTTATTGCTGCAAAGGCTTGGTGGCTGCTGATGGCCAGAGGGACACAATCAGACATTTCAATGGTGTAATTACTCTGGTGTGGAGGCAACAAAGTTGTTCCAAGGTCATGTTGTCACATCAAAGCAGGCTGTTTCCTGCATTTCATTTTTATGCCCACACACAAAGAGACACTTTTCTGGCTGATATTTATAGAGAAGTCCTACAGTCATTTTAATTATGCACAACGTACTGATGCCTGCCTCACTGATCATAATTGCAGCTCTGACCTGTTTTATTTTGTGATTTAGATGCTTTCTCTTAAGCATTGCTCTGGGGTGTGATTTACAGTGGCAGGTACTGGAAGTGAGGAGACAGCCATTGATAATGTGGCTTCAGCTGGAGGAGTCTGACATGTTGCTGTGGGCTGTCGCTGAAGGGCTCCTGGGTGTTCTTGAGGAAAGTGTTGCCAGCAACAGCTGGGAGGGGACAGACCAGGACCTGCCTGTCCCGTCCTGCCTGGATGACTTGTCTGTCCCCTCTAACTTAATTTCCCCTCCTAGCTCTTCTCACCATGAAAAGTCTACAGTCAAAACCTCCACTCTCTGTCTATTCCTTCTGAAAGTTATTTTTTAACTTTTTTTTTTTTTCATCTGAGTGACTAGTTTTGCAAAGGCAGGTCCAGGAGCAATTCAAGCACCCTGCCATAGGCAGCCTTCTACATCGTGGTGTCCAAGAAAAGCATTCCGGCACTACTACCATGTCCCTTCCTTTTGTCACATTAAAGATTCAATAACCAGAGAAATCCGTTTCTTGTAAAACAAGGAAATGTGGGAACATGGCATCTTGCGAGCAGCAGTGCTGCCAGCCTGCATATCATAGCAAAAGAACCCCCAGGGAATGTCTTGGAAGACTTAATTTTTTAAATCCCTTGTCATGTTTTTATGCCACTCGTTCAGTTACCAGCAGAGGTGTCAGGAGACAAGTCCCGTGGGTCTTCTGCAGTGCTTGGCAACAAAACATTTGTCACCTAATGCTTTTAAGTGGTTATGCAGGACAGGAAAGGCATGAGTATTTGGGAGAGAAGATGACCCATTTTTATCTTTCAGAAGCCTTGTTTAGATGGAAGCTTTGCCAGCAGGGATTTCTGGTGATGGAAGAAAGCCAGGAGACAACAAGCCCTTTGGAGAGCTGCTCTTCTTTGGAGCCCTATTTTGGTCACTTCAGCCCAGTTCGAATCAGTCAGGACTTGCATCTGCTCTTTCTCTGCAGTAAAGCCCTGCCATGTTCAAATCCACTGTAACCAGAACATCAGGAGATGGCCTGTCTGCACGCAGACTTTTTGGTGGTTCTCACGACCTAAATCTGGAATCCTGAACCCTAAAAATGAGTAATCCTGTGTCCTAGGGCTACAAATAAAGCTCTTCCAGCTGCAGGAAAGGCTTGTATTCCACAGTGGGAAAAGATCCTTATGTCCAAACTAGGTGAGGACGCTGCCCCAGCCTCCCCCTTGTCAATGGGGGGTAGAGACTGGTCTTGATCTGAACTGAACAGTTCAGTTCTTTTGAAAAAAAGGAAAATAAGCCAAACATCATAATTTAACATTTCCTCTGGCTTTTTCACTTCAGCAAATGACACCTTGTGGAGGTGGGTAGACTGGAGAACCAGCTCTGCAGACAACAAAAAGAAAAATAATGAAGTGATGAGAAATGTGGCTCATTGCTTGCTTTGGTGCTCCCCTGGTGTCTACTTGACTGCATTCCTCTCCATGGAGAAAGTCTGCTCTTTGGTACAGCTTACTCTGGTATTTTAAGGAAACATGACATGACATAGCTCCTGTAGGAGAAGTGATGTTCAATAATGTAACACTTTAATCACTGTGGAAGCGTTCAGCTCAGGGCACCTAATAGCCATAACCCATTCCAATGTCTTTTCTCACCTTCAGGTTAATAGTTTGTATTGCACTTCGCTGCTCTGAAGTGGGTTTAATGCCACGTGCTGAATCTAGTTTGGAGGAGAAGCCATAGCAAGAGAGGAAAAGTTGAGATACATTTCAGTTGGGTTGTTTTGTTTGATTGGTTATTGGGGTTTTTTGTATTTTTTTTTCCTAATGGGAAAAGAAATGCAGGAAGTGCTAGCATTATTCTGTAGCATTCCCAGGCTACTCCTGCTATTACTTTAGCAGGAACTGAAACAAAAATTCCCCTTTTCTCACTGTATTTCAGTACTGCATCTTTATTCCAGGCTCTCTGCACTGGCATGAGAGAGATGACAGCAGCCATTTGCTCCACGCTGACCTGAGATGTGGAATTCATTTTATTTAAGCTATTGAGTTGCTGTGATTTTCCCTTATTGTGTGAGAGCAAACAGTATGGGAATCCTCTGCGTCCCCTCACCTTTTCCTGTTGGATCATATCATCTGCTCTTTTTGTCCTGCCACAAAACTTGTCAGAAGCTGCAATCCTGTACAGGGTCTTCAAAGTGGTTCTTTAAAAAGGAAAAAAAAAAAAGAGCCCTGTCCACTGACATGCTGAATAGTGACAATTTAACTTACAATTACAGAAGAATGACTTCAAGTGTGGTCTTCAAGTGTCCTCAGTAAGAGAGGAAAAGTACCTGGAGTCCAAAGCAAACAAGTAGCAACCTTGACTGGTGCTTCCTCTGCGTTTCTCAAAGCTGCACCCTACAGCAAAGACCTTACACAGTTGTTTCATCCAAGCAGAGGGTTTGCAGACCTTGAGCAGGAGCCAGATGGTCATCTCTGCAGTGCCTGGACCTGCTCTTAAGGGGTGAGGGTGTAAAACAAAACTAACCTCTGCCACCCCAGCTGCTTTTCTCCTTTATCTTGGGCTCTTTCCCTACTGAGGCAAGAAGTCTGTGATTTCCAAAAGCAAATGCCTCGCTTGGTCTGTCTCAGATCAAACTGCATCACGAGTGGCAGGTCCTTAAAGCAGATGTGACAGCTGCAATAGGGCATGTCCCTCACCTGGTGCCATCAGGACCCTGTGCGACAGCCACAGTGCATTGTGGGCCTGGCAATAGGCAGAAGAGCCCTTGGAAACTTCTCAGCACAAAACCAGCTTATGAATGATTGATCATCAGAGCACAGGCACCACGTGAGGTGCTTGCGCCAGCAATGAATTCAGTATCTGCCCTTCTCCCTGACCGACTCTGCAGGGAGATAAGAGCTGCTTATTGACCTGAAGGGGACTATTACCGGTGGACTTTGCAGAAGGGGGCTGAAGAATCCTGCCTGTTTCAGAGCTTAAACCTACCCCTTGGAGCATGGTGTGACTGCACCGTGTCTGGGCAGATCTCCTTTGAATCGTGCTAAGAAGGTGCAGGCTCTGCTGGTCTGTCCTTG
This sequence comes from Gallinago jamesoni, assembly GCA_025769975.1. NCBI lineage: Eukaryota > Metazoa > Chordata > Aves > Charadriiformes > Scolopacidae > Gallinago > Gallinago jamesoni. The sequence continues at coordinate 47,280,174 of JAOQGH010000051.1, forward strand.
GGGTTGGGAACTCACTTCAGGTGGGCTCTCTGCTGGGTGCTCATACCACGTCTGGAGTGCTGCTGGTCAAAATAACCACATGCAGAATCAAACTCCATCAAATGGGTTATGCAGGCAGTGACTGATAATTTATCTTGGGGAGTTAAAGCCTGAAAGATTTTCTGTTATTGTTGCTGTTTCTAATTTGATATCCAATGTGCCCCTGTTACCTTGCTTGTGTTAAGTGGGAGTTATTGAGAAGTTAAGATTTAGGCACTTGGCTGATCTCATGCAAGAAACACTTAATCACCCTTTGGCTTCTGTCCTTACAACCTCAAGGTGCTTCAAGGTGTATGTATGACATCTTCTGTCTGTCCCTCCACATAACGGAAAGAAGCCTGACAGTTTGGATAGATGTCTCTGGGTATCAGGTGCAGGTATGAAACAGGATAATAAGTGTGAGGCCATTTCCTTTGCTATCTTGAGCACCTGGGAGGATGCTTTATTTTGATGTGTGTTTCCTGCTTTTACCAAAAAGAATTTCCTCTTCATTCTTAATATTTGGTATTTGCAGCTCAAACAAGGTCGGCAGGAGAAAAGCAGAAAGCAACTGCTGAACTCTGGTGCTCTCTTGCAGTGTGAAAGCTGCAGATCTGTACTCTATGAAGCAGAGTTCTCCTGCCACAGGCTCTGACCTGGTACTGATTGAAATTCACATGGGCCCCAGGTTTTGTAAGCATAAAGCTTTCTGGAATAACCTGCCTCCATCACCTTCGTTGCAGCTTCTCTGCTGGGAAGTAGGTTTGTTTGTTTGTTTGTTTGTTTTTAAATCACCAAAATTCTGCCTGTTTGAATATCATCGAACGTCAGGGGCTCTGCGACTGTCAGTCTTGTAATTCCAGAGCACAGCAATTTGCTGACAGCAAAGAGCTAGGAGAGTGGTAACGACATCGGCAGGACTAGTATAGGAGACTGTTGAGGGTTGGATGTGCACAGAGAGCCTTCTCCAGGTCACAGGAATTGCTCGGCTCACCTTCCCCTTCCTCTCTGGCGGTAATGCCCTATCAGCTGAAAGCCAAGAGCTGTTTATTGATTATTACGTGCCGTCATTAACCAGCACATGCTGAAAGGAGGCATTGAAGTAGAGAGTGAAAATCTGGCTTTGGACTCCTGGGACTGATTTTCCAGGAAGGTGAAAACAAGCCTGTGACAGTCAACAAATTGGGAAATTCCTGATGCGTCACACATCACTGCCAGCCTGTGCAGCAGCTCGGGAGGAGCTGATGCAGAAATACGGCCCATTAGCAGACCTCCTGTGTTGTCAATATTCTCGTGAATGGGCCAGGGTGTAAAACTAGCCAGGCAAGACAACAGACTGAAAGCCTGGCACCTTGAGGAAGTTCACCTTCCAGAAGCGCCCAAGAAGGGGTGATGTGACTTTGAATGTGCTGCCACTAAGATGCGGCAACTGGTGGCCCAAAAGCAGTTCGGGCAGTGGCGATGTGGTAATTGCCAGCTAAAAAGGAGGAGGTGAGCACGTAGGTAGGCAGAGGAACAGGACTGGGTATTTTCTTTGGTTGGTTTGTTTGCAGAAATGTGAGCTGTCCACCAATTGGATGAATCCTTTCAGTGGTGGTGCCAGGGTTGTTATCTTCACCCCAGTGCTCTCCAAGCCGGGTCCTCAGGTGGTGGGAATGGTGGTTGCTGAGGCTGTCACTGCTACTCGTCGCCTGAAGCCACCTCATTGCGCTGTAACTGGCAAGGAAACGTGCCACTACAGGCAGGTGTTGGAGCCGCTTACTAATTTTTATCAAACGATAAATGTTTTCATTTATTCTCTGTCGCAGAAGAAGCCTTGGTTACTCTTTGGGAAAATTGAACAGAGATAATAGGTTTCCGCTAATGCTCCTCTTCTATCTTGCTTACCCAGAGCTGGTCCCATCTCTACAATGGGGAAACCAGCTTGTCTGTTGAACATATCGCTGCCAAAGCAAACTGTGGAAATCTAATGATATTACATATTGCTCTCAAAGATGGAGAAAACATTTGTAATACTCTGGCTTATCACTAAGCTGCCCAGTCATGAAAGAAGTGGCAAGCTGATGCATTCAAATAATAGTATAAAAATAACAGAGGAGAAGAAAAATGTTTTAAGAAAACTCTGCTTGGTGCTAACTTTTTCTATCAAAAAGAGTGGTACTTTGCCTAGGTCAGTACGATCGTACAAGCATGTCTGAGGTGTGATTTGATGTGATATTTGTGGAGGTATTGTTTGGCAAGTTTACTTTTTCCCTGCCGACCTCCTTCTCTCTTCTGTAGTTACACTGAAAAAATAATAATTGAGAGTGTGTATAATGCCCAAGTTTTTATTCATAGTGTCTATCCACTGGTGAGCTTTAGGAACAATTATCTTCCTCCCAAAGTATAGGACTGCATAGCAAGAAATTAGATTGGCTTCGTGACTTTGCAACCAACTTTCTTTCTAACCTTGGATGAACCTTTTGATCACAATTATGTCCCAGTGCACTAGTGTTATTAAATTTAATAATATTTATTAATATAATTTAAAACAAATATTGTGTTTTAAATGGGTACTCTGACATAAGCCTGCTTTCCCCCCCCCCGAAGATCTCAACTCAGAGCTTTTACTGACCTTGGTGGTAGTTGACCTTTGTGTTCTAAGATATTGGGATACTTCATGCTACATTTCTTGATTGTCTGAACCAAGCACAAGCCTTCATGTGGCCAAGGCGTGTGGGCCATATGCAATGTATGGGGCTGAGGGATCCCAGAGCAGCACCTCTCCTTGGAGTGGACACCACAGCTCCTGCTGCATCCTTGCAGATGAGATGCGCAGGATGCATGGGGGGGGCTTCAGGGACCACCCAGTCATGGGCTGCAGCTGTTTTGCTTCACTTAATCTAGGGCTGTAGGCATGGCCTGGGAGCTGCTCTCTATCACTTCAGGACTGGTATGTTGTCAGGGTTGGGCATTTTCTGGTGTTTAAGAGCCCCATGCTAAGCACGGCTCTCGGATGAGGTGATTTTGCAATGTTTGCGTTACCTCCATTGATGGATTTGATGTCTTTAGCCAGATTGAATTGGTGTCTTCTGCCAATGGAAAAAGTGAAAAGACCTCCAGGGTTCCCAGTGTGTCCATGAAGTCCACAAAGAACAGAAATCATTGCTGCAGCCCTGGTCTCTCTTGGTTTTGACCATTCCTATTTCCCTAGTGCAAAAATATCCAGATAGAGCTGTCTAATTACTAGGGAAATACCCTTTCCAGTCTCTCCCCGAGTCAGCCAATGCACTTACCCTGGACGTGCAGCTGATAATGCGTGCTAGGTGTAGCCCAAGGGACATCCTCTTGCTCCACCTCCACCTTTTGCCCGATTCCTGTTTCGTGAGGACTTGAAGTTGTAAGGAGGGTTCCCAGAAGTGATCAATCAGCACGGTGCATCCTGTTGCTTCCTCCCCATCACTCACTGTAAGGGGACGCTGCATTCTAGATACTGAACTTAATTGCTTTCTGAATGGCATCACATTAGGTTTAATTACCCATAAAATTGAAGTACAGATACTTTAGGTTCAAAATAATTTTCCAGCTCAGTAATCTATATGTGGCCAACCTCTCAGCACAATGTCTTATGTTTCCAAAGGCATTTCAGGGTGCAACATTTACACACACATTCATCAAAACATTTTTACTTGGAAAAGCTCCTTTTGCATTTGGTAGTTTTTTTGGTTGCAACCAAAAAGCAAGAGTTTTGGTTGCAATCAAAAAGCTCTTGGCTAGCTTGCAACTGAAGTAACCTCTAAGACTACAAAGTAGAGGTAAAATTCTACCAGGTCAGAACGGTAGTGTTACTTTTTATTTTTTAGCTGATTGCTCTTGTAAAAAGTAAAAGTGGGAAAACCCAAGCCCATTAAAATAAAATACATGCATTCTCTTTTAGCTCTATTGATATTGGAAGAAATAAGCCAGATCAAATGCAGAGAGGGATAACTACAGAGGAACTTTAATCTGCTTATGAAATCTTGTAAAAGTAGTTCTTGCTCCTACATTGAAGTTATGAGCTCTCTGAATAGAAATAGGATGAAAAGAAGTATCCTTAAAGATCCTATGAATTTTTTTTTTTTTTTAGTTTCTGTTTCTCTGCCCCCTGCTTCCAGCCATCAGGTTCTCCTGACCAAGGTTCCTCTGGGACAAGTCTGCTTTGGTGCTTTAAACTGCATGTGATGTCTTCAGGTTTTGTACCACGCTTTCATCTTGCTGGGGCTACGTAAAGAATAAAATTGGGCAGCATCTAAATTGCATTAAAGCATATCTGAGATGAGGCTCAAGAAAAGGAAAAGAGCCATTCAACCATTTCTTTCTGTGGGTTTTTTCTTTTTTCTTTCTTTTTCTTTCTTTTCTGCACACAAGTCACTTACATCCATTGGAGATCATCACTACAAACACACCCCAAAGGTTTCAGGAAGTTATTTATCTGAATAAGAGTATCTGGAATTAAATAGCTAGCATTAACAGCTATTAAGGTTTTTAAAGAGATTGAGAGATGACTCACGTTTTTGGGAAAAAGTCCTAAACAGTGAGTGTTGTGAACCAGACGTCCACAAACAGGCCACCACAGTGGGAGTCCATAGCAGGGTACCTTTAGCTACTCACTGTGGAATAATTCTTCTTTTGTTTGGAAGGAGAAAAGTAGATCCTAGTCTTAACCTGCTTAACTGGGCCTCTATTCTCATTTCTTCTCCAGTCTGTGGGAAGAAAATGCAACAGAGCCTGTTATTCATGATGGCCCTGAATTCAAGGAATTAAATAATATAGGTATAGGCTAGGTGAGCTCCAGCACAAAAGTGTATTACTATTTCCATGGTGGCTGGATAGGATTCTGCTTGCACTGAGCAGCAGCTTTGCTTATGCCTGCTCTGTATCTCAAAAACATCATGAGTTTTTCTATTGCTTTCCCTATAAATCATTCTTTGTCGAGCAAGCTACATACCTCACTGAGCAAAAGCTAAATATTCCCTCCTTAATCTGGAGTATATATTATTCTGCTAATGCTCATATGGCTACTTTTTATTTTTTTCAAGGTCATTAGTCACTCGCCACAATGGTAAAATGTGATGAACAACCCTATGAAGAGTTCAATGAAATGAATAACTAGCTTTAAACTATTTTATGGAGGAAAAAAAAAGGCAGCAGTAAACTAGGCAGCGTGTTTCACACAGATGAATTTTCGATGATTAACTTTGCAAGGCTGAAATTCAGTCTTCTACATTGTTTTTCACTATCCCCTCATGAAGTTACTCAAATGATCAAGAATTTCCTTTATTATTTTCTTGTACCCTTTAGTTTCTCAGATAAGACATGGGTGGTAACTGGAATTTCCCTGCCTCTGAAAAGTGATGCTAGTCCTAGTGTGTATTTATTTTTAATAATTTCCAAGCTTTCCCCCATAATCCACAGACTAGATGAGTAATGAACTGGTTTCAGCTGGAGCTGTCCTACTCAATGCACACCATACTATGATGAATTAATAAATTCACAACAAAAAGGGCTTATTATAGTGGTGGGAACCCTGATATGGGTCCCTGGTTCTTCTGTGGGAAAGCTGTTATAAAGCTATCAACCTTGATGTTTGCATTTACTTATTCAGATGAATAAGTAAATAAATCAGGTGCAGCTGGTTTAAGAAGAAAAAAAAGATGAGTTTGTTACAGTGGCCTTCAGGCTGAGCTATGAGAATGACCCGTGGCATGGCACAGGGAAATCATCCAGTGCAGTGAGAGCATCAACCTTCTCCTGTAGTGACACAAAGCACTTGCTGCGTTATCTAATGTAGAGGTGTCCAGTGAGACCTGTTTAGGGTTAGGAAGTTGCTCTGAGGTTTTGGGTAGAGGTTCTGGCTGGGTAAAGCATTGCACTTAGGAACAGAAATGGAAGTGAATATTACTTCTTTTTTTTTTTTTTTTTTTTTCCCTACTGCCTTTGAAGGCTTTCAAATTCCAGTGTCTTTGGTTCCTGCAAATTTTTGTTTCTTCAACAGCTGTGATGAACACAAAGGTGAGGTTTGCCCTTCTGGAAAAGCTCAGCACAAGTATGCTAATTTATTTGAATCTGAAGGATTTGCTCAGCTAAGTCTTGTACAGATCTTGATTCTTCTGCATAGGATTTCTGCTACAACTGTGAGTAGCAACTTCAGCGATTTTTTTTTTTTTTTTTTAATCTTATGATCATATTCATATTCTAAATATGTTATGATAATCTTGTGATATCTTTAATGATAAAGCCCTCCAAAGGGGCATTTCCAAACCACATTCTTTTGTATTGAAAAAAAATTGTTCCTGCCCTTCATGGTTAAAAAAGAAGTCTTAAGAACACAATCAGAGAGTCTTCAGTATAATGGAAGAAGAGAACAAGATAAGAGAACAAGCAGAACTGCATTTTTGCTTGTCATGGCTGAAACCATGGTAATTTTTGAAATATGGAAGGTTCAGGTTTTTTTGAATGTCTGTTGGTGGCAATTGATATTACATTTGCGTTCCTTCCAGTTAATGCACTATGCATTAAAATGCACTATGCAAGGTAAAAAGGCACATCAGCAACTTGAAAAGTGTTGCTGACCCACCTGATGTCAACAGAGTTTGGAGATATGAGTGCTAGAAGGAGTCTATCCTGGCCACTGAGGTGACAGCATAGCTGTAGCGGTGACCTCCTTGGAGCTGGAGAGGGATATTTGGGTTGGGGATGCACAAAGCTAGCTAGGTATCATCTCTGTTGAGTCCTGTAACTCTCAAAACATTACATACACAGTAATATAACCATGTAAATAGTAAACAGAAAGATAAAACCCCTGGTTCCATGGAGCCAACATGCTAAAACAGCAGCACTTTGGAGATGACTACTCCTAGCCTTGGAGTCATCAGTGCTGGACGGAGCCAAATGAGCTGCTCTGTGAAGAGGCCTGGTGAAGAAAGATCTCTGTTTGTTTCTATTGCGGTTACAAGTGGCTTGAGTTTTCTAAAGATGGCTTCTTGTTGTCAAATTATCACTTATTATACTGTTGTTGAAATGCTAGACTGAATATCTCAAGTGCCACTTGAGTTGTAGCAGCAGATTTGTTGGCGAGAGATGGAGACAGCAAGAGAACACAATGCTCGCCCAGGGAGAGGTTGAAACTGTCACTTTGCTCTTTAATGGAGACAGGAAAGGTAATTAACAGCTAGCGTTGTGTACAGATTCGTATTTCATGGGGAAGATGACTCATTTTGGCTCTGAGCAAGTATGAGAATGAAATTAAACCAACGCCTGGTGCTATGCCAGTGACTTTGGCATTTTAAAAATATCTCCCCTCTGTGTCCCAACACAAGCTCACTATATTTTCCAAATCAGTATGTGCTTTGTGGGAGCAGGGTTTTCCAGGCGCTCTCTCTAGGTGAAATACAGCTTTTCTTTTCCTATGTGCATCCAAATTCATTCATTTAGGAACCTCATTGTGCTTTAAATGTGTGTTTTTATGTGCATCAGCCTGTTTCCATAGAGTTTTGAAGTTGTGCTAGCTCAAGGTTAGATTTACTGGGACAGTAATCTACTGGAGTTTGTAGAAGAGTGTGTTGGGCAGGGCTGGTGGAACAGGATACACTGAACAAGACGGTGGGAAAGCTGTGATGATTCCTTCTATTTGGATCATGCTACCTACAGTTTTCTCTTGCATCCCTGTTGGTCAGGATGGCTGAGCCATGCCATGCCTGGAGCTTTTCTCCATCTCCAGAGAGTTGTGCAGAGAGTTGCGGTGGGGTTTGGGGTTTTTTTTGGTGGTTTTTTTTTGTGGCATGTAATGGATCCTTGAAACACTCCGAGAGAGAGCTGCAGTTTATGCAGCAAAGTTTGGGCAAAACTGCTATGAGTGAAATGCAAGACAAACTGATATTTAGAGCAGTGTATTCTTTGCTCAGTGGTGTGGATTTACTCTATTTGTTATCCTTTTGGGGAAGTGATTGATGACAGAGGTCTCCAACTAGACCTGCCTTGTTCTTACTTCTCTGCCTTTTCATTCTGCGAGTTTTCCCTTTTTTCTCTGGACAATGTATTACCAAGCAAGTGCCAGCTGAGGGGTGGCTGGATACCATCACCAGGTCATGGAGAAACTCTTAAGTTGACATTCAGGTCTACCTTGGCCAATGATCAACATGGAACCTTTGTTGTCAGTGGGATGGAATAGGAAGAAGGGAATTACCTGCATCCTTGAGGAGGCAGTTGCCTAAATACTGTGTTGTGATAGATAAGAAGGGAAGGGCTCCAGAATAAGCCATGCATCGGGTTAGTGATGGGAGCAGCAGCTGGCTGAGGATGGGGCTATGTTCCCTTCGATGTGCAGAGCCCTGGGGCAACCAAGAGACTGTGCCTCTGTGCTGTCCACAGTTTCTCTGTGGTCACTTGTGTTAACGCCAAGCAAGTATTGAACAAACAAGTCTCAATTCCAATAAGTTTATTTTTACCTTTCACAGCTGTGAAGGACTGTCCAGTGCCTTGTTACTGCTTAGGCAAAGTAATAGATAATCAGAAATAAGCTGTATTTTGAGATGTTCTAATACATTCCAATGTTATCTTTATTCTATGAACTTTTTTTGTAAAAGGTGGTAGAGACCTTGATTATTTATTTTTACTTCATTATTTCTTTTTAGGAAAAAGCATCCATAAATAAACCTCTACTGATGGACTGATTCATTATCTCCTCCCCTGCCCATTTCCAAAATAATAACTCAGATTCAGTTCCCCACCAGCTTTACGACAGCAGGAACAGAATTTGGATAATGAGGGCATGTGGAAAAGGTTACCAAACAAAGCTAAGGGAGTTAAATTTAGAGAAGGAAGAGCTAACAGGTGGCCAGAGAAAAGGGAGGGAGGAAGACTTTGGAGAGGCAGTGAATAGAAATGTGATTGCATTTGTTATGAGGTTTTTATAATAGCGAAAATGTTGGGAGTGAAATAAACTCTATAAAGAACTATTTAAAAATGTATTGTTTGCAGAAAACTGTAATCAATCTAACTGACAGTCAGAAAGGTCTATTTAAATTGCAGGGCTTTTCTCCCTTGTTCTCTTACCAAAATCAGCGTCAATGAATCTGGAGGAGTATAGAAACAGCAAGTGAACTCATCCACTGACATGTTAAAGCCCTCTCTGCATTTCTTGCCTCTCCCTTTATTTTATGATCTGATCTGGTTTTGGTGCAAGGGTTCGTCTTGGATGTTAACACCATGATCTAAGTGCCTTTCAGGGTTTGGCTTGCTTGTGTGTCTTCATACTAAGTTGTTTCTTTGCCTCAAAGACAACTTTTACCAAAGAAGCAGTGAAAAAACAGGGATCTAACAGAAGTCATCTACCGGCTGCTTTTGTTTGGCAATGATAGCTTTGACTGCAACAGTGCACCATGAACCCATTCCTAAAATAGAGATTAATTGTCCATGTGGGGGACTGAGATGTATCTAAAGAAAGAAACAGAATTTTGGCCCATATTCTAGGCAGTGCCCTTGAGCTCAATTCTTGTGATGTTGGAGGATTTTGTCTGAAGGAAGGATCTGGTTCTGGTGTGACAAGAGTGACTTGGTGACTAAATCAATGCTGTATTTTTTTAGTTGGTACTGAGACTTTCTAAATTTGTTTTATACAGTTTTTGAATAAAACTATATCTTGGCCACAGAGCTATTTTCCAGTTTTTTTTAGACTGCAGAAATGGGACTTATCTTTAGCATTAGTCATTTACAATGGTGCTTCTATCCGTAGGTGATGGAATGAAAGGGATTTCCCTCCTGAATGAAGTACATGGCTCTTCGTATATGGAGTCTAAATGAATTTTCATATGTAAACATTCACTTTGTAGGTAGTTGAAGTTGGACAGATGAATCCCAAGTGAAGCGCTCACTGTACTGAACTGGAATTTGGGAGTCTCAGTCGCACTGCGTTTCTGAGGGTTTTGTCAGTATAGGGGTATTAAGCCCTTAGGTAATATATTATTGTTTATACTTAGTGGAAATCCTCTAAGGATTACTTTCTTTCTTGTAGAATTTGCTTAGATTAAGGAGGTGTATTATGACAATGCTGTGTCACTGCTCAGTTTTATCTGAAGGAATAACTTGTATTTCTACTGGCCCTGAACCGTGATCAGTTGTGCACTGATATGGCCAGGGTGCTTTTATGTTACCTAGATGTGTCTGTGGCTGGTGTGTCAGAACACAGCATTATCCCGAAGACAACCTTTCACTCTCTTTATGATTCAGGGACAACCTCTTGAATTTCTTCTTTGACATGATGGCAACTGACACCATTTTCAGAAGTATTGATTCTGAACAGGAGCATTTAGATAGTGCCACAGCCACTCTTACAAGGACAATAACAAGGTTTTTCTTTCTTTCTCCTTGATTAATCCGTAGAAAACATAGCCCTGGCTACCCAAGCCAGATTTAAAAGGGAAAATGCAGCACACAGACTCTGTTCTTCACTCGCTGGCACTTTCTTTTTGGACATCCCTTTTTATTCAGGGGATTGGCCCAGCCTCAGATGGCCTTTAGTTCTAATTCTGCCCTGACTTTGATTGATGTTATCTTTCTCTTTGGGGATTAACTAATTAAGGCTATCCTGTCTAAAATCAGTTTGCTTTGCTTGTTGGGTTGTTTTTTTTTTTTTAGGTGACTTTTTTCCACTCAGTTATTATTTTGATTTTGAATTGGAGCAGGGCACCCTGTTGTACAACTTCTTTTAAAGTGTTTTCTTTCCCAGTGCTAAAATCAAATCAGATTTAAACTCTTTCCTTTACTTTAGAGTTTTCCCTGATCCAATCTACCTGTCCTTACTTAACAAAATCACCCTGTTTCAATACTATAATTAGCAACACAGTAATCTGATTACCTCTTCCTCTCATTCATTCTTTTTTCAGGCTTGTTAACGGGTAGCTTGAAATTCAGCAAGGGGAGTTTGCATAGCATATCCTTGAAATTACACTTGGAAACTATTACTTGGACAGTTACTTTAGAGGCATTCTTGGAGGTCATTACAGTTTTTGTCAAGAACAGTTTAATTCTCTGCCATTTTCCACTTTTGTTATTATTGTGGATTGTCATGGGAGCAGGTTAATTTGGTCCAATTTCCTCATCGTGTTCTGTCCCCTCGTCTCATGAATGCAAACACGTGGAAGCTGGACTCTGCAGAAGATTAAACCTGTGGTGACAAGTAATTCCTGTGACAGAGGCTTTAATGAGAGGAGAAAAATACCTTAAAATACCTTCTTTCACTTAGTAAGAATAATCTAAAAGGTGGTTCGAAAATTGCCGGAGGGCAGCTCTGACCTGTCTGCTGGTCACGTTACAAGCCACACTGGGACTGGCCTTTGGGCATGTACATGTGAGGAAGTGACTCCATGGGTAGACAAAATTAAAGCCTTTCTCTTTGAAAAGCAAATCAAGCTCCTCAGTGGTGATCTAGGAGAAAACGGGTCGGTGGTCCTGCTGTGTGGAGGGCTGGTTCCCGTGATCTTCCCATGCAGCGTCTTGGCTCCACGCTGTTTCTCTGTCCCTGCTCGTGGCTAAGGACAACGTGGAAGTAGCCATCACTTGGTCAGCTAAAGTCTGTCTAGTGGCAGATGCATATAAAAGCCACAAGAAATAAATAGACATTGAACCTGCCTCAGATAAACCTTTCCAGTTTTTGGCAGTTGGTGGTTTAGAGGCTTTCAAGCCATACCCTTAGGTACTAAGTCTTCATGACTTTGTCTAGTCCCTTATTAAATCCTTTTAAAAACCTTTGTCTTCTGCAATAACTTGTGTCAAGGAGTTCTATAAATTTACTGTGTAAAAAAGCACTTTATTTAATTTGTGTTAGACATGCTGCCTGATCACATCATCAAATTCCACCCCTCCCAGCCATTTATTAAGTTGGGAGTAGCTGCCCTCTCACTACCTTTCCACTCCTGATTTTACAGACCTCTTACTCCCCCCTCCAAGACTCTCCCGCCGCTCTCTAGAGAGAGCCCTTGAGGAAACACAGACCTGTTAAATGGGAGACCAGTTCCGAGCTGCTCCTCAGGGTCAGATTCATCAAGCAGCGCCATGGATCTCAAAGGGAGTGCACTCTGTAGCAATGAAGTAGCACTTTTATCCGTGATGTAGAAAGAGGCAATTTGCAACAGGAAGCCTTTACCCTAGGTGTTGCCTTCCACACATATGCTATTCGGGCAGGAATAAGGATGTTTACAGGGTAAGTTTTTTACAATAGGAATCAGTTTGTTGTCACTTGCCAGAAATGCCTGCCCATCACCCTAGGGAGAAAATCATTACTTTCTGGGAGTTTATTGATGGCAGGGCTCTGTTTGATAACTATTTCTAGCTCTGGGTTTCTCCTGAGAGTTGTCTCTTGCTGCCTCATCGCTTGACCCATCCCTAAACCTTAGCATCCTTTGACCAGAGGGGCAAAGGGAGCAGGATAAAAAAAATAGATGCCGTATTTAGGTGAGATTGCTTGGTACATTGTTTAGATGTCCACATGAACTTAGCCCTGCAGGTCAGTCAAGCCTTCCTCCTGTGCTTGCTTCTCATTGACTGCTGTAAAAGCCAAGCCCACATAAACCATGTGCTTACAGTTTCTCCCCGGGTCAGGATGGGAGCAGTCACCTTGCAGGTGGCTCAGCTGTAACAACGTTCCTTGGGTCTGCTGGGACCGGGGAGGCTGGAGGTCTTCCTGCTCCTGACCTGCTGGATGAGCTTGGGTAAAAGCCACTGCCCTGTTCTGTGCCTTCAGGCTCCCGGCTTGTCACTCGGAGCAGTAAGTGTTCTGCCTCCTTGAAATCTGTGGCAAAACATCCCTGGGTAAGCTATAGCTGTTACTAAACGGCTGTCGTGGCAGCAGCTTGGAGATTACACCCAGTATCTGAGAGGCTTTTGTTGTTGCAAACCTGCTCGTTTATATGTGAAGAAATCAGAATTTTTCTAAGCAGAATGTCTTTTCCCAGGTCTGGATGCTCCCAAAAGCAAGAATGTTTTCACCAGGTATTAAAATCTGGCTTTTGCTTTCAGCGGCAGGCAAGGACGTGTGTTATTACTGTACTTGGACAAAATGTCACTCGGGATAATACAGAGCTGCAGACAAGCACTGCTTTAAAAGCAGGCCCTTGTCTCTCTGTATTTCCTCAGCACACCGAATGTTTGGCTAAGCTCCAGGAACTTTCCAAACACAAACAAGCATTTATGTATTAAGCCTTTTTATCAGGCTACGCTCTGTCTGAGCCAGGATGCGGGCAGCCTTTCTAATAAGGTGTATGCAGAATTGTTAATGGCTTTCCCATCAACCAGTGCAGCAAAAATATCAAAACTTTTAAGTATTAAATCACTAAAAGTTTTTTAGGAGTAAATCACTGTCGTCTTTTCACTAAACAGTGTTAGAAGAGTGAGCTAATTATGGGTTTGATGAAAACCCTCGTTTGGGGGGGGGGGGGGGGGGGGGGGGGGGGGGGGGGGGGGGGGGGGGGGGGGGGGGGGGGGGGGGG
>JAOQGH010000051.1:47293703-47306775 GCA_025769975.1 Gallinago jamesoni
ATTTATGGTTTTTTTCAAAACACTATTTTCCGCCCCCCCCCCCCCCCCCCAAGAAAATGGATTGCTGTATGTGTATGGTGAGAATATGAAAAGCAGGTTGAAGCTTTTGGATGTGCTTCCTGGTGCTGGAATGAACTTTGGCAGCACTGATCCAGCCCTGTCCCCTGGTCTTGGGTTCCTTGCATCAGGGGAGCTGTTGAACCTGTGCTAGGTTCCAGGCAGCAGATAATAACCCAACTAATAATGCTTGTGCAGTTGTTAGCATAAGATGGCCAGTAACTTCAGATCTCTAAATGCGTTTCTAACAGCAACAGCACTAGTTCCCTTTAATGGCAAGGATGAGTGGGAGAGGGGAAGGATACAATACTGTGTGATCTCTGGTCCACCAGCCCGATGCCGTGGGTGACTGCCCTGGAGCAGTTGTAATCACACGTTGGCGTTTTGAGTTGATGAAGTTTGAATTGCTGGTGCTCAAGCTGAGCTTGTTGCAAACTCTAGTAAAGGATTTCAGGGTGTTTACTCTGCTCCGTTTTCTTCACCAGACTCACTGAAATGCAAAATATATGAATTGAAAATATATACATTTAAATATGTAGATATATTTTAGATTTGAAGATGCAATCTGTTGTTCGGTCCTTAGTTTATGTGTTTTATGTCAGTGGTATGATCTCCAAAAAGCTACTAACAGCAAAACCTGGCCTCAAACAGTGCCTTGATATACAGTCTCATCAGCTGCAAGATGTGCTTTGTATTCACAATGTTGCTCATCTTGACTCATTTTCCAGACGCTTATAGGTCACATGCTATCCCTTCTGTCCATAGACAGGAGGAGATAGTCCTCAAAAGAGAAGTTTAAGTGTTTGCCTCGCTGGACTTAAATTTTGTTCGCATCAAATAGCATCTAAAATGATCTCATTTATGTTTTCATCAAATAAATAAGTAGGAGTTAGTGAATAATACCGTGTGTCTCCATGGGGGGATTGATAGCAATGAGCTGCATGTGGACAGGTATGAAAGGGGACAGGATGAGGGCCTTTTCTATGCTCCCCTCATCAGGGAAAATCAATGGATCCTTATCCCTTAAAGTCGCTGAGAAAGGGACATGATGGTGCTGGGGAAAAGCTAGCAGCAACCTCTGGAGAGCAGAGGTGGTGGTGGTAGCTGTTCAGGAAGGTGAGTTAGAAGCATCCACCAGGTCTTTTCTGTGTCCAAGGTGGAGGTTTCTGAGAGCTGTGTGGGGAGGACGTTTGAGTGAGCTGCTGTCACAGAAATGGGTTCATGTGCTGAACGAATGTGGCTTTGAGGAGCAGTCTTTGATACACCACACTGTTTCTGGAAAAATCAAATATTTGGGTTCAACCACAGTTCATTTTTAAACCTCTAAGGTATACTGGAGTTCATCATGCCTCTCTTTCCTTCCAGGAGTGTTTATTTTTTTCCTCACCCTTGTTTCTTGCTGGTCCCTGTTAGCATGCAGCTCTCCTTGTATCTAGAGATCAAAAAATCCTGTATATATGACAGGGCCATTGAAAGTAAAAAGGAGATAAAAGAGTGATAGCTGGGAATAAAGCCAATGTTGTGGTTTCTCAAAAAACATCCTTCTAAAGTGTAAGTGCTCAGTAAAGGTACCAGATGTGTGGTGTGTGTATTTTTAATATAGCTTTGACTAGAGGGAAGTGATAAAGATGGTTATCTCTAGAAAAGGGGATTCGGGGCAGGTAGGAGCTGAAGACCAAATGCTCCCCTTTGTTTGTACTTCCTCTCGTCAGGGAGGGGAGGAACACTTCAGACGATTGATCTTTGGGCCAGAGCAGCTGTGCCTAGTAGACAGACAGACACTTTAAATAGCAAGTTTCTTTAAACTCTCTCAGCATTAGCCTTTCTTCCTCTTAAATGAAGAGGAGATGCCCTTAGCATCTGCTGTTGCCTGGGATTGTTTTCTCTTATGTGCTGGGATCCCATCACATCTGCTTCAGGCAACAAACCTCCCCTGCAGAGCAGATCTCCGGGTCTGCCAAGAGAGAAGGAAAAAAGTGATGCTCAGCCAGCTCTCCCCATCCTACTGTTTTGCTGAGGCCTGTGCAGGCACCCTGGTTTTGGGAAATGAACTACTACTAGGGTTTCTTGTATGAAGTTTGGCTTTTGGAGGCCCGTCTGCAAGGTAGAGCAATGCTCAGGGCTGCAGTGGAGGTCAGATTGGTCCCCACAGTCCCAAGGTTGGTGCTGGCACTTGGCAGTCAGTTTCATTCCTCCCAGGGACCTCTTCCTTTTCTTTCCCTTCCCTGTTATAGCAGGGCAGGGGCTCCCCAGTTCCCCACACCTGCCTAACATGTTTAGCTTTGACCCCTGGGCATCTCTCCTTCAGCAGAGACCTATGGCCAGGGAGAGCTTGTAGATGTGACCTAGGTCGGGCTGGGATAAGTACTGATGCTCTGCATTAGAAATCCCCGTGTTAAACAGTTTGCAGGCATGTGGCTGACGTGACCTCTTCTGAGATCAGAGGAGCTGTGGCAGGAGAAGTCTCTGCTCAGTGGCTGTGAATTATGTGCGTCGCCAGCGCCGCGGAGGCTCAATTCTGTTTCCGAACACGTCTCCGCTGGCAGGATGAGCTGTGAACAAAACAAGGTGCTGGGAAGGAAGGAAGAGTCAGCTCAGTGGTCTGGGAAGGCAGAGAATTTTTTTTTTGTTGTTTTTGGAGTAATTTTTCTGAGCAACTCAAATTGCTAAGTTAATGCCAAAGCAGCCTGATGATTGCGATGGGGGTCAAGGAGCCACTGCGTTTCCTGATGCCAAATCCCTAACGCTCTCTGCAACTTTAACTTTCTGCTGTATGAGAAAAGACAGCGTGAGAGAGGAGAAAGGGAAGGAGCAGGAATCTCCTGGAAAACCTAGGAGACTGCACTGGAGTGTGAGCCGTCCTAGGGCACATTAGCAATCTCAATGTTGTTTGTGGGTGTATTGTTAAGGAAGTGTTTCTAAATAATAGTTCTGTTGCAGTTTTTCTACGTAGAAAGCTTACTTAAGCATGATTTCTCCCAGGACATCTAGTGCTTTTCTTTTCTTTTGACAAACATAGAAGGATAAAATGGATCCTTCCACAAAAGCCCCAAAAGCTGCTGCTTTCACCAGCAGAGCTGGCTGTCACCTGGGATGGCCAGGAGCATCACTCATGGAGCATCTCAGTAATTGGACTTTGCCAAGGAAGAAGTAAATAAAAGGTATCCAGTGAGGATTGCTCCAATAGCGTGGATTTCACAAATTGAAAACATATTAGCTTCTGACAGCTCTGTTCTTCTATAGACAAAACAACTACATTCGCAGGAGCTCTGAGTTTAAAGTTTTAAACCTTTTCCCTTCTGGTGAATTCTTTGTGCATCTAAAGAAGGCTCCTAAAGTCTGATTTTTACACTCTTTTGCGCCTTGGTTCATCATTCACACCAATGCCAGGAAGGCTCAAAACGTTCTGTTGCATCTGATTTGGCAGCATTTCACATCCACTTGGCACTGGGGCACGTGTTTATGTCTCTTACTCCACTGGGTATGAGACAGGAAAAAATTTGGCCCTCTAGGTATTTCTTACAGGGTTAGGTATATTTTCGGGGGGGTTGTAAGATTTCAATTTGTTTATTGTTTGGTCTGCTCATCTTGCCTCTACTCTTGGTGCCTGCAAATAAAATTGAAAAAAAGACCTTTCTTAAAGTTCTGAAGGTGCAAAACATCAGGTGCATCTTAGAAACAGACTTTCAATCCAAGTTCATGGCTGCCCTGTCCCGCTAGGCTGTATGCAGTGTACTCTGGGCTAGGAAAAGTGGGGAGGAGGGAGGCTGGTGCAGCAGCTAACTTCTCATAGGAGCACTTTCTCAGGCTAGAGGAGAGGAAGCTCAGCGCTTTGCATCCGTCTGCCAATATAGAGTTGAGTCAATAGGTGCCTTTTTTTCCCCTCTCCACATGGATGAATTTGGCTCGTGGGTTTTCCAGTAAATCACTAGAAAACTATTTATGACTTGGCCTTCTTTGTACGACTTCTGCTCTGACTGCCAGTTACACCAAATAGGAAAACTGACAGCAGGGCAGATCTATGCTCCTCGTCTCGCTATAAATTGGGGCCATTTTTTGCCCAGTAATGGGTTGCAGCCAGCCCTTTCAGTATCCGTAAGAAGGGGAGGTAGGTGCAAGGTCGTCCTGTTAACAAGTAGAGATGAGTGGAGCATGAAAGACTCCAGAGGCAAACATGATAATCTGCCAGGCTTAGCTAGGCAGCTTTGGGGTGAGCTTTGTCTCCTCAGTTTGGGTCTTGGCTAGCTCTTGAAGGGAGAGTAGCCCAGGGCTTACATTGCTAGCCAAGCTCTGCCCCACAGGGATGATGGCAATGCCCATGGGGCAGTGCTGAAGGCAGGGGTTGACTCTAATGGGAAAACTGAATCAGTGTTGCCTTTTGCACAAAGCGTGGGGGCAAACTGAGCAGCTCCAGCTGCTTCTGTATAACCTGAAGCCACCAGACACCCCCCTGCTCTGAGCTTTGCCAAGCCAGTGTGGTTTGTCCTGTCCTGGGAGTCAAACAAATGGGTTGGGCAGAATTAGGTAACCACCATGGTACAGCAAGTACCTCCCCACGCTTCCCGCTGATGTCCTCTCCTGAAAGGGGGACAGGAGGAGGCTCAGCACAGCCCTACTTTGCTGCATTGCTAAAACCAAGTCTGCAGCCCGTTTTGTGCTTCAGCTGGGCAGCAGTTGGGAATAGTAGAGAAAGGAAGCTGAACGCCTGGGACAGTGTCACGTAGCCCTGGCTCTTAAGCAACTGTTTTCTTACCAACCTGAGAAACGTGTTGTCCAGACCTATCCTCTTTTTTGGCTGTGGGAAGAATCAGTGCAGTCTGTGGGGACAGAGAAAGTAGATGGGAAATAATGGAGGATGTAAGGGAAGGATTTTGGATCACAAAGTCATGCACAGAATCGATTTAAAAACAGGCACTGAAGATTGGTACTTTTAGGGGAACCCAGAGAGCCATCCCCACATCCTCTGCTGCCTGCTCAGGAGGTTTTTGTGCTGTGGTACACAAAGGAAGAAGTAACAAAGCCTCTTTCCCCTCTTCTAATGGCAGTGCTCAGCTCTTAACCCTTCAGCTGTGGACTGGCAGCCCCAGCACAGGTTCCAGAAGCATTTGCCTTCACTACAACTTCACAAAGTCCTGCTCTGATCTGTGCTGACTGTTGCTCTGCACTGCAAGGGTGGTTCTGGGGAGATGGTATTGAATTCCATGGTTTGGATGGTTTGGTGTGCTTTTCTGGGGACTTGGAGCAGTTTACGCTCGGGCCGCTGTTTGTGATCTGCAGTTGGAGGAGAGTTGCAGTAGCTCACCTCTGTGTCAAGGGAGCTGAAAGCACCATTTCCCAAGCTTGTTGGGAAGCTGCTGTGCTTCTGTCAAGGCATTTCCATGTGGTTGTCCCTTGAAATCATCCCAGCCTCATATAAGTCTGTTTAGCCTTCAGTGTTTGGAGTCGTGTCTCAGGGAAACCTGTGCTGCAGGAGGAACCCAAGAACTCATTTTTACTGAGTGTTTACAGACACTGCTGGCTGGCTCAGGAAACTTCAGCTTATAATTATTTTTGATCATATCAGTGTCAGTGTTTTTATGCTAGTGTGCGTACTATGGGCCAGATGGTGCAACTGTTGTTACCTGCATTGCAGATGCAATTTGGCCCAAATGATGGTGTAAGTCACCCCCAAGTGTCTTCCGGGTGTCAGAGTTAAATATTAGCTTTTGAGAATAATATTTTTCCCTCCTAGAGATGAAACAGGGCAAAATAGATATGGTGAAAGGGGGGAAAAAAAAAAAGGGAACTAACCAGTACAGCTAATACAAGGCTAATCCTTGGCTGCAGCTTTGAGCTGTTGCAGTACAAATGAGCGAGCAGCCTTCAGACTTCACTAGTCATCCAAAAAGAACAGGTTCCAGTCACCCACGACAGGATTAGGAGGGTACAGAAGCATAGAGCCCTTGCCATTTTTGCAATCCTTTCCATCCCTGTGAGCTGCTCCGAGCAAAGATATCCTGTAGACAGGGCAGGGCGCAGAGGCGAGGTTAAAGACAGCAGGAAATTTCAGTATTGCTCAAAGTGCCGCTGTGTTTCTCCAGTTCTTCCTCATCAGGGGGATTTAGTGTGGTCACTTTGAAAATGGGCATCTGGATTGATTTAGCAGCTGTTGTGCTTGTGCGATACCTAATATACTTGCCATCTAATGGATGAAAGGCAAAAAAAAAAAAAAAATCAGGGAGGCAGGATGAAATGACCTGTAATCACAGTTGGTAACACTTGTGATTTTATCAAATGTCTTGGGGTATTTGGTAATGTTGGAAAGTCCTGTGATTATGCAGGACTGCTCCCTTGCAAAGGAAATAAAAAGAAAGGGCATTTCAAGAACAAAGTATTATGATGTGATCTTTAAGACTCAAACAACAGGGAATAAAAATAACATTGCATGTATTTTGTTGTTGTTGTTTCAAAAATGCATACAAAATACCATGACTTTAACCTCCTGATTTTCTGGCCTATTCATGAGCTCTTAGAGTTGGTCACTCTAGACCTTTAGGAAGAAGTGTAATAATGAGGTTTCAATGCTGTGTGGGTTTTCAGTATTTTGTATTTCCAAAGCAGGTAGTCCACAGAAAAGAGCTGAGACACCCTTTGTCTGCCACAGGCTTAGGCTGTAAGCTTTATAGGACTTTAAAGGTGTTTTACACTTAATCACAGAAGTGTCTGTTACCCCTCTTGAGAATAAACTGTATTGTATGTTGTAACTGCAGCTCCTGTAGAGGAGAGGAGAGACTACCCTGGGAATCAGTGTAAACCCTTCACTCCTTTCCCTGCTTTTTGTTGCTTTCTCCCAGGTGCTGTGACTGTCTTGGGGAAAGCAAAAATGGCTTTTAGAACAAATGAGACAAACACTGAAGTAAAGATCAAGGATGCTTGAAATGAAGTGTAACATCCTCACACTCTTTCCTTTAATGCGTTAGAAAATAAGTGCAAAAAGAGAAATATGTTGTGCAATGAATTTTGACTCCTTCAATACTTGTTTAAAGGAACCAGTGTTTTTGCTGGGACTTGGATTTCAGAAGTAATTGCTGTGTTAACCTTGCAGCATCAAATGCATTTCTTCTGGTTTCTTCTTACAATATAATTGTTGTATCACTCTGGTCAGCTGCCTTCCCTCTTTCTGCAATTGCTTTATGCTTCCCCTGCAATAGGAACGCAGAATCCAGGATCCACGTTTCAGAAGCAGATCAGAAAAAGCATCTGCATACAAATGGCTCTGAAATAAGTGAGCTTTTCTTCTTTGGCACAGAGGTCTTCAGAGCTGTCCCACTACTGCATATGTTTTCCTTGTGTGGTTTCCGGCAATGCAAGTAGGCAGGAGCCCATTTGCACAGAGATCAGAAGAGCCTTGTGATGTGATGTCGTGCTTGTGTGTAACGGTGCCTCCGTGTTCCCCATCAGTTCTTCTTGTCTTTGCCCATACCAAAGGGGAGGCTGCTGAAGGGCAGGAGTCCTGTCCCTTTCCTGGGCTGGCTTTGCGTCCCAGCAGGGGTGGGCCTGTGGTACCTGTGATGGGGCAGAGGCAGTTTCACTCTCCTCTCCTGTTCCCTCACCGCCATCTCTGCTGCCAGTGTTGTCTTACAGGTTTTTTTTGTCCCTAACGTCTGCAGTGGGTCCAAGTTTAGGCTGAGTCCTTTGAAATGACATCCTAGGAGATCTGCTGGAATTTTCAGCATTGCAAAACTCAGCTTTAGTGATGCTTTTGGTGTATTTCACACCAGTGGTATGGGGTTCTGTTGCTCTTTCCCAAGAGCTGTGACTGTTCTGTGGAAACAAGAAACAGCTGATTTTCTACAGAGCCCAGGGTATGCTGCTCTGTTTATTCCTACTATTTATGACAAAACTTGGTTTGTCATCTGGCAGTCTTTAATCCCAGCAAAGCCATCTGTGCCCAAATAGATGGGGTGACTTTTTGGAGTTATTTCTCATGACTCTCTAGTGTCCTTTGGGTACCACCTAATATCTTCTTTTGTTTGTTTCACTGTTGTGCCATGTGTAAACGCATACGTGGGAGCCATGGTCAAATGAGTTCAGTTCTTCAGGACTTTGGCTTTTCACAGCCTGTGCCTATATTTCCCCAAAGCTCTTCAAGAGAAGTTGGTGATTGCTGAATATTTTGTTGCCCGTGTGCCTTCTAAGCCTTTGAAAAGCCAGTCCCCCTCTAGGTGGGAGAGACGTTGCTGTGGTATCTGCACATCGGTGACTGGTGGGTTTGGCTGATTTGAGCCTCGTGATGTGGTCTCTGATAGTAAATGTTCTCCAGTTTCAGGTCATAAAACATGCCAGGGAACTAACACCTTCTCTTGCATCTCAGTTGTAAAGTTTCAGTTCCTGACCCTTTCTAAAAGTAGACAGAAATTTGAAGTAGATGGAATTAAATTGTTTTTTGTCTGGATGGATCTCTCAGGCCTTGGACTGTCAAATGTTAAGTCTACTTGAAGATAAAAGGCTGATACTCATTATATTTATAGTTGTGGAAATGGGAGTATATCAGTATTCGTGGGAGCTGTATGCAGGGCTTGGGGCCAGCATTTAAATAGAGTGGGGGCACCTAGAAACTGAATTTTGCAACTATTGGTTTTATCAAAGGTGAGCCTGATCCAGCCCCATTCTGACCGCTGACATGTCTCTGCCCAAGCAGAGATAGTTATTTCTTGCAGGACTCTTGCTTTTGTCATTGTAGGGGGGCTGGAGCTGCTTAGCTTAGACCAGAGTTCAGCCACTTCAATTAAGAGTTTCACAGAGAAACTTTTGTTTTAATTAGCTTGTTGGGGGATATTTAAATAGACTTAATGTGCTCAGCACGCGCATCCTTCTCCAATGCTTTTTATTTTGTGTAGCTCGTATTTTCCTCACGCTTCAAATCTGCCCTAACAAAAAAAAGTTTCTCATTTAGTTAGACTTTCACAAAGTTTCAATACCTGTTAGTTCACAGTGCATGAAAAAGCTGAATGCTATTATATTTCCTATTTACTGCTTGCAGTTATAATACTTTTCTTAATGATGTAAAATATAAATGAATTATGTGCCCTCATTTGTGGTTGCAAGTTGCTATTATGAATAATGCAAATGGATGCTTGTGAGGTGGTATTCAAAAATTTTTTTGAAAAGAAGTGACAGGAAGAATGGGAGAAAAGCAGCTTTTTGGTTGTCTTGTGGTTTGCAGTAACGTTTGTGACTGAGCTGTGCAGAACTCTTTATAGACTCATTGCTCTATTTTTTTTTATTTAAATCTTTTGTCTTAAAAACTGCTTATATTCCAAAATGCCATTCTAGTGTTACCTTGACTTTCCTGTTAGAGATGAGAAATGAGTTTTAAAAATAAATTTCATTTCAGAATTTCTTTGCTGCAGGAAAATGAAAAACTTGATATATAACATGTTTTGCAGAGACTGTAGGAAGAAATGTTTTCTACAGGATAGAGAGTGTGGGACTGGTTTTGAAACCAGTGAAGCAACAAAGTTGATTTCTTATACCTAGGATACCATAAATAATTCAGTCAGTGTTGTAATTTATCATTACTTAAAAATAAAAAAATTTAGTTTCATGTATTTGCTACAAAAAGTTTGCCAGCAGTATTTAAGAACTGCATCCTTAATTGTAAGTACGTGGAGAGTCAGCATTTCTTTGCAAGGTTTGGGCTATATCCTCCTCCTCCCAGAAAAAACTTGCTGTTGCTTTTAAACATGAGAAACAGAGAGAAGACAACCTGAAAACACCCGAAGGAAAAAAAATGAAATAATCTTGGCCTGAAATGAATAGACTTGGGCATGTCATTTCTATTATTCTCTTAAATATTTTGTTGAATTGCAGCTCAAATAGTAGTAACTTGAGTGATGGGGGTATAAATATATTCTTTATAGCTTTATTCTCTAATAAGCGAAATACAACTGAGCGTAAGTCTTCATTACATGTTAAGTTTCAATAAAATCTTTTTCTTTTCAGAAAAATACATATGTTAAAAGCTGTCTGAATTTTGCAAGTATTACATTAAAAGATCATACTTCTTGTTCTTTTTGGCATTGCATTTTTCTCCTGTTTCTCTTCTATTCTTCATCGCCAGTTTTGACTGCTCAGCTCAGTCACAGGAGTTTATCAAAATAAAAAATGCTTTGTTTTAGATAAGTGTGAACATCAGCTGTGAAATGATTAAATGAAAACAGGAGTGAAAAATAGCTCCTTGAACATCAGCAGGAAGAGTGAGGATTGGGATTTTTTTTTCTGTGGGGGGTGTGTGTGTGTGTTTTAAACTGCCCATTGAGTTTTTATTAAAATATCCTAATTAGCTGTTATGA
Source organism: Gallinago jamesoni (assembly GCA_025769975.1). NCBI lineage: Eukaryota > Metazoa > Chordata > Aves > Charadriiformes > Scolopacidae > Gallinago > Gallinago jamesoni. The sequence goes on from JAOQGH010000051.1 coordinate 47,304,095, forward strand.
GCAAGTCTCTCCTTGTGCTTGCAGCTTTGAGGTTACTGAGGTTACTGAGAGTGACTCATGCCCACCGCAGAGATGGGAAGCATCGAGGCTGGTTTTGGGATTTCGGAGTCTCTGGCTGCAGACTGAGCCCTCTGTGCTGTGGAGCAGTGAGCTGTGCCCCTGCAGCTCTCCAAGGAGACATTTAAATCTATATTGAGTCCACAGTGGTATATTTTCCCATATCCAGCACCAAGATGATGCATATGGTCTCTGGCATGCAACGAGTTGTTAAGTTTTTCCAGCGAAGCCAATTCAGTGCTGCGAGGCTCAGCTAAGGATGTATTTGGGGCTGCTGATGTGTTACAGCAATAGACACGGTGCTGCTTTTTTGCCAGACTGGGTGAGTTTTGGGGACGTTTTGTCTTCTGCTCTCTCTTCAATGGGCCTGCTGGAGAGTGAATTCGATAAGCGTGCTTTCCAGATGATGATGATAGAAGAAAAAGAATGCCATGAAATCACAACAAGGATCCTCTCCCCCTCTTTTCCTTGCACTCTACCTCCATTTATCTCGGCAAGCTTGAATTGCAGTCCCATTGCTATTAACCTTTCGACTGCTGGCATTTTATCCAGAGCGCTCAGCCCCAGCTGGCAGCGGAAAGGAGAGGATTTGAACAACTCTGCAGTGATGAATTGGCGTTGGAGCTTCACTCAGTGGCCACTCTCTGGAAAGTGGGAAACGCGTTGTGCAGCTCTGCCCTCTTAATACTATGTCTGTCCAGCCTGAAATCCAGGAGCAAACAAGAAGGGAGAACTGCAGGACTGGAAGGCTTATTTTTCTTTCCACTTTCCACACCCAACTGCTTTGCCCCCATACAAGGAGGCAAACTTTCTCAGTTTTCATGGCAGCAGTTGCCTTCCAGGCTGGCGCTGATAAGTCAGGCTGGGTGGCTTTGCCTTCTGCCGGGGGGCAGTTGCTGGAGGGGAGCACCAAGTTAGCCTGTCTCTCCCAAGGGCTGGCCCTTTCCCACTCAAATCCGGCACCCAGCTCCAGATGTGACTTGTTTTCTAGGCTGTCCACTGGGAACCTTGAAACCTGGCGGCACAGCGGTGTGGGTGTAAGCTCTGTCGTGCTGTTCTCAGTCCTCCCCGGAGCCCCTCGGGTGCACGGCGCGATGCTTGGTGCTGTGTTGGCTGGGTCTTGGCTGTGTGATGGCCAGTCCTGCCATCTGCTGAGCGCAGGGCAGGGAACATTTTGTACTGGCTTTCTCTGGCCCGTCAGCACAACGCGTGGCAGGAGTTACCATAAACCCGGGGAGGTGTGATGGAGTCTGGTGGTGTTGCTTGGCAGGGGAAGGGAGGCTGCTTTCCACGGCTCTGGCTCCCGGGAGAGCTGTTGGCAGATCTGCCCGTGATATCGACCATAGCTCTGCTGGGCCCTCGCAGGTACGTGGCTGGGCACAGCAGCCTCCATCCTCATCTCTGCTCTAGAGAATCCTGCTAGATAAATGTCAACAACTGACTACAATCTTCAGTTAATGAAGAGAGGCTTTTTCTTTTAAAGAGCTAATTGTCCATCTTTTCTGCATAAGAAATGCAGGGCGTTTTTTCTTTTTTCTTTCTTTTTTTTTTTGTCCCTAGCAATGTGGCAGAACTTACAGATGTGCAAATACTGTGGGCAACATCTATTATTTAACTTTCATTACCGTTAATATGAATTAAATTGATGGCGTTTGTCAGGATGCTTTATGTGTTGTAGCAGATGCCTCAGGGAACTGCTTTTGAAAGAGGAGAATTTCAGGAAAAGAAAAGTTGATTTAGTGGCTAGGAGGAAAAGACTCCAGAGAATTGAGTTTAGGTCTCGGAAGCGAGAGCTGAATTTGGTTCTCTCTGTGACCTCATGTGAACATTTCAGGACCAGAGTTTCTGTGAAGCTCATCTCCTATTTATACAGCTTCCTGAAGTGGTTGGATTTTCAAAAGAGGTCTGGTAACCCAAATGAGGTCATCTGAAGGGAGCCTACAGGAGAGCTGGAGAGGGAGTGTTTACGAGGAAGTGTAGCGACAGGACAAGGGGCAACGGTTTTAAACTGGACGAGGGGAGATTTAGATTAGACACCAGAAAGAAATTCTTTCCTGTGAGGGTGGTGAGGCACTGGAACAGGTTGCCCAGGGAAGTCATGGATGCCCCATCCCTGGAGGTGTTTGAGGCCAGGCTGGATGGGGCTTTGAGCAACCTGCTCTGGTGGGAGGTGTCTCTGCCCATGGCAGGGGGGTTGGAACTTTATGATCTTTAAGGTCCCTTCCAGCTCAAACGGTTCTATGATCTTGTATCCAGTTCAGGAAAAAATGTGAAAGTACAAGAACAGGTGGCAGGCAGGACACATGTGCAAGTGGTCAGATGTGACCAAGAAGTGTTGGCTGTAATTTGCACGTTCTTTAGACCTGATCATGCAGTGACATACTTAGTGGTGACAAAAGATGGCTATGTAGGAAAGGACATGTTTGGTGAGATCCAGGTATACTGTTTTTGGAGTGTGAGGGTTGCAGCCATATATTCAGTCATCAGATAGCATTGCTGCCCGAGCAGATTAATAGTTTAGAGGCTGGGTAATCTGCATCCAGCAGCTGTGGATGTCCCTCTGCCCTCATCTGCTGACGGGGGGGGGGGGGGGGGGGGAGAAAAAATAAAAATATTAAAAAATA
>JAOQGH010000051.1:47306785-47326506 GCA_025769975.1 Gallinago jamesoni
CCCCCCCCCCCCCCCCCCCCCCCCCCAGAAAACAGAAAAAAATAAATAGAGCTTGAACAGAAGAATTTCAATTTAAAGATAGTGGAGGTATTGCAGTGGGAATGGTTTCCTACCTCTGCTGGTTTCTGCAGATGTGTGGCCAGGTCCTCTCTGGGGGCTCTGCCCACCCAGCCTGTCTGGTAGCACCCGATCTATGCGTTCCTTGTGTTTGGGTGGGCTTGGTGAATTGCGGTGCAGGCAGGAGCCCTGCCTCTCTTAATCCCTTTTACATTTCAATTCTTAAAAGCAATTTAGAAGCATTGCTTCTTTTTTAGGCGGATTTAAAGAAATAGGCGAAAGCTAAAAGAAAACCCAGTCACTAGTATTATGCTTAAGTTAGTGAGAGTGACTTGTTATGAGAGAAATTAACCCAAGTGCCTGGTTACAGTAGTGCAGATCTCACTGCAAGTGAGAGATTTGAGCTCTGATCCTTTCATCTTCTTTCCCTTCTAGTGTTTATTTTCTTTGCTGGACAATGAGTACTCCTTTAATAAAAGCATTGAATTGCACAGCCTCTAAAAATACCTGGGTAATTGGTACTAGGCTAAAAGGGAAAGATGATCCCAAATACAGCAGTTTTTGCAAGTCCCACCTGTTTGGGCAGCAGATGGTTGCAGTACAGCACAAAAATGGTCATCTGCCTTTCAGCAGCCTTGTTGGGAGCAGGAATCTAACTTTGGCCAGACATGAAACTCAGCATTGTCAGTCTGTAGTCAGGGAGTCTCTGTGCCTGCCAAGAAAGCACATCAGTGTTTCTTTTGTAGGGGACCAGATAGGGTTGAGAGAGCTGGTGAGTCCCCTTTGGCTCCCTTGCTTGAACTTGAGTGTTCCTGACATTGCTTTGGGTGCAAACTTGGTGGTTTTATTTACAAAGTTGTGTGGAGACTGTCTGCTGAGAAACATGTGAAGGCATCACCTTCTTTTGCATTGAGCATGAAATAGTAGCAACTTTCTGACCTCTCTTGGTTCAGACCAGGGCTGAATTGATAAGGAAGAAACTTCCAATCTCATTGCCAGTCCTCAAAATCGCATGGTTGCATTTTTGATATCTACTACAATAAATATCTATGGCCGTGGACCACCTTTTTCTGATTCCTACTCTAAGGGAGTGTTCCTGTTTAAAAAATTTAGAGGTTCTGGCTGCCACTTTGGTTTATGTATTCTGTCCATGTCCAGCAGTAGTTTCTGTAAATATTGGGCCAGCTGCAGTTAAAGTTGCAGTTTGTCTCAGTACAGAATACCGACAGGAGCTCTTCTGAGGAGTAAACTCCCCGGACTGAAATCACTTACAGTATAAGCTGAAAGGTCACCAGCCTGTCAAAATCTTCACAGCACAGATTTTTGAAGTCATTGTTCATACCAAGATGAATTCTAGACCAATTCAATCTTCCCATAGTTCCTACATAATAATATTGGTCTTCCTCCCTGTACATGGGATAAGATCTGAGACAAGCTCTTAAAGTTTCTTCTTCTGAGGCCAGAGATGAGAGAAAGGAGCCCTTTCCTTTGCCTTGCTTGCCAAGGCAGGCAGGAGTGTCACCTCGTCAGAGAAGGCATGGAGCAAGTACTACACACCAGACCAGAGGCCTGGGAAGCCCTGAAGAAATATCCATGCTGCATTTGAGTTGTTTATACATGTGTAGTTGGTCTTCTGGCCAGAGCTTGTGGCCTTTAGGCCACATCTGCATCTGGGTCTGCACATCTGCTTCGACTTCATCACGTGCATGGTGCTGAAGAAGTATATATATGCTTTCATGTGTAGGTGAGGATCAAACATGTTGAGATTCATGAGTGAATGTTCCTCTTCCTTCCTTGAGGCTCCATCTGCAAGTTCATGAGAAAATATTTCATTTTACATTATCAGCATTTTCTGAGAGGGAAAAAAAAGAAGAAAAACATTTTCAGAGAAACTACTTCAGTATTCACAAAACTTACATAGGTTTTGTGGGAAAAAAAGTTTCTCAGTTCTAATTGCTTGTTAACCAATGTTTTGACGAGATCTAATCAATGACAGCAGCTCACTTCTGTGTCAGGACTCTTGCTTAGTAAAGATGGAGTTCAAACTCCCGCTCTACGTTAACATCATCTCTTCAATGTGAGACCACTGCTGTGGGACAGGTGGAGTCTTCCCTGAAACAGGCAGCAAACTGTGCCCTCATGGGCATTAAAGAGGCTCAGAGCAGGAGCTTAACTCACATTGCTTGCATCCCATGCAGGTGTTCCCCTTTTAAATCAAAGGGTTTAGGTTTACCTTGATGCAGAATAAGAAAACTTTTGAAGACCTTGAGAGATCTCACAAGTTCCTAAATTTGCTATCCCCAAATTAGTAGTAATGTGCATGGCATGAGATGAAGTCTCTCAGTGTTGGAGTATGGTAGATCTGTACTTGTGTGAAAAACTAAATGCTGGTTTATACTCTTAACTTAATGCCTATTTGAGGGAACTTTTCACTGAACTTCCGCTTTCTGCAAAGCAATGAGCATGGAGATGTTGGGCATGTAGTAACCTCGTATAACATCCAATGGGTAATCTGTTCTGACAATTTTTATGAGCAGGAAAAAAAAACCCACCTCATGAAATGTGTGTCACACTTTCTGACCCTTCTCTGTGGTTCATTTATCTCCTGGAAGAACCACCTGCTTTCTGCTTTGATGCTCCATTTGCAGTACTTGAGGGAGGAATGGTTATAGTGGCATGCAGCCACTGGTTAACTTCTCTCCAGATGTGTGCTCCAGATGGCTATCCTGAGAATCCACCCCAGACCCAGATTTCCTATTTAACACCGACAGACTTGATTCAAACTGAAACACAATCTTTTGCTGTACTTTCCTCCTTTCTAACTGGTAGCATCCACAGAGTGGTGTGAGCCAAACACAGCCTGCAGAAAGCTACACTATATCTGTGGTTGCCTCACTAGTAGCATTAGATGAGGGTGTTAGCCTCTTTTGTTTAAAGCTTGTCTCAATCTACACAAATGGCTACAATCTGCTGCTTTTCATGGAGATCAGAACGGACCCTCTGAAACCCAGTGTGTTACTGCATGAACTGTTTGAGCAAATGTGAATGCTATTTTATTTTTTTTTAGCACGTTCACTGGGCCTCTCTCACGTTTTCTGTTCCATCTCTCAGAACAATAGCACCAGCTTCTTTATTCCTTCGCTCTCTCAGGATGTTATTTGTTTATCATCTTTCTTTAGTAACAACCAGTGTAGCAGAGTGATATAATTTAGCTTTGTGAAGTCCTGACCGCAGCAGAATGCAAAGTGGTTCCTCTCATTTCTCTGGAGTTCAGGAAAGCAGCACCAAGAAGAAGCAAGCACGTTACACTCTCTCACTCTCTCCATATGCTCACTTCTCTATCTCTGCCTGGTTCTTAAGAAAATTTCTATTTATTTTTTTTTTTTTTTTAAACACAGAATCAATATTGTCTTTTCCTCAAGTTTTGTTGATCACCTCAGGGTACACAGCAGACCCAGGCTGAGCATCCTCCTCTCAAGTCCCATCCCCTGCAGGTGTGATAGTCAGCACAACAAAGCATGTCAGGTCACTGCGTTTCAGTGTTGGTGCTGCTCATGACTTGGGATCAAGTAATCTCAGGGCACACTGTGACTCTTCTTCAAGAGAACATCTCTGCTGTGGCACCAGAATACAGCACAGATCACAAGAAAAGAGTGAAGCCTGGAGAACCCCACCAAGCCTTGTTGTAGGGCACTTGTTGCCTTCCCACCAGGTTGCAACATACATGATTGCAGTATTTGGAGGTAATCTTCCTATTGCCTCCAGGGGACTAGGGGAAACTCAACCTGGTACTTTGTAGATGAAATCCAACCTTTGAAGCTGGTCCTAATAAAGCCTCTCAAGCAACAGGCTGCTCTGATGTTGTTCACATCTCCAGGAATTAAAAAAACAAACCCAGGAAATTATAGCCAACAGAGGCAGGAGAGTCTGATGCTCTGTGTTGTAACTCTTAAAAGACTTCACCCACGATGTTGTGTCTCCAAGTTCCCATGCGTGACCAAGCAAGTGGGTGCAATTGCTTGAAGGTTGTAAAATCTGGTCAATGGCATAAGTAGACAGGTCCTCCAAAAGCCTGGAGGTTGGATTATGCCAAGAAGCCACGTGAACTCCAGGGGCAGTTGGAGTCACAGGACCCAGGGAGCCCAACTACGTGGTCAGAGCATGAAAACAGAGACTTTGGAAGTATGGGACAGCTGAAGTGTCCTGTGTGCCAGAGGAGGAGGGATGCTGCAGGAGCACTGTTTGCTGCTCTGATACGCTCCTTTCCATCAAGTCTTTGGGAGTGCTCTCAACACCTTATTCCAGGAAATATGCCAAGAAAGGGCAAATATACTGGTTATTTATAGGCCTTCTTATGGCCTCCTTATTACTGCCTGGAGTCCATCGGGGTAGGCATTTTATGTACTGCTCTGACCTTTTCTGCCAGCTGAGAGAACACAGATCCTCTGTTTCTCCAATGACCTTCCTGTGTACTCTTTCTTGGGAAGACAGAAATAAGAAAAGAATCCCCAAGAATCCTCAAAGGAAGAAACATTTTTCTCTCATTAAAAGATCCATTGGAAGAATTCATAATTGGCAAAAAAAAGGTTTTGTAGGCTTCTTTCTTCCTTTGTCATGAATGTGACTCAAACAGGAAATTTTTTTTTTTGTTGCCTCAGCTCAGGATGTTAGAAATAATGTTTACTTGTATGAAGTCACTGTTGAGAATGTTTTCAGTATCTCCTATGAACTGAAGCAAAACTCCCACAGCAAAGACTCCATTAATCTTTGCTGCCCTGATCTAGATTGACTTATTCAGTGCGTGAACTAGATCATTAGCAACACCAGGGATTTCCCCTTATTCTGTGGTGGAGAGATCAGTGGAAATAATAAACAAGTGTGAGCGAATGTGTGGGCTGATTAGTGCATACACATATATTTTCATGCTTGGACACTTTTGTAATATCTCCCCTGGCATTAGGTGCTGCTTATTGACTCTTGTGTTGCAAAAGGTCAGTGGTATCCCCACTCCCCAGGGCTATTGCTTATCATAGATGGTATTATGTTTGAATAAACTTCAAACAACTTTGACCTTTTTATTATTTTTTTTATCTGTGCAATTTAATGTTTTTTGGAGGGTGGGTAGAAGAAGAACTCTTCTGCCAGCCTTTCTAAGAGTCACCCAGGGGAGCTGGGTTTCTTGCAAAGGCCAAGTTATCTCCTTCAAGACATAATTTCTCTGAAAATAAAATAGTTTAAAACCTAATTTTCTTACTTAAAAACTTGGAATCTCTAGTGTGCGGGTGAGGGAGATGCAGATGTTTTCAGGCACTTGGGAACTGCTTACTGGTTAGTTTAAAATATTTAGCTATTTGCATGCTTCATTTTGAGGTATGCAAAATAAATTGAATCATAAATCACTCCTTAAATATTCTACTTGGTGCTGGGTGACTGGAAATAACAGATGGATGCTTACAGGCGGGATTTAATTTTGCTCTAAGTTAGCGATGGGTTAGAAACCAGAACACCACATCTTACTCCCCTAAAGCTTTGGATCTGTTTGCATCTGTCTTGGGAACTTTCTGAGGCACAAGACTTGCATTAAATGGGTAACAGCTGCAACCCCCCAGATCAGAGCGATCTTCAACATCGGGGCAGTTCAGGTCCAGGCCTGGGGGAGTGATCCCAATTTTATGCTTAAAACTGCTGTCAAAGTATGGTGGTATTTAAATAGCACGGGTAGGGCTATAATTTCTGCCTTTTCCAGAGCATCATTGAATATAATACACCTGGAAAATAGGAGGGAGGGGTGGGGAAGGGCAAAAAATACACTTGGGTAGGCCAGTGATTTAAAGCTAACTTGCACACCATCAAACTCCTTCTGGCTGTGTGTCAGTCAGTCTTGCTACATGCAGGGAGAAAAGGCTGAACACTGGCTGCAAACACCTGTGAGATGTTGACACGATACCCTCCTTGTCTGTCTGCCAGCTGTGCCCATGCTTTCTATTTTCATGCAAGAAAAGGAGAGAGAGAGAGTGAACGAGAGGAAAAGAGATTGTGATCCTCTGCCAGGAGACTTGTGCTCTTTGTACACCCTCCCTTCCCACGGATGGCTGCTGGAGGGTCAGATTCAGTCATGAGGAGGGACTGCATGGGACAAGAAGGGAAGCAGTGTTATCCCATGTTTCTTGCATTAATAAAAGCTAACAGAGATGTAGAATTGTCCCCAGCCGTCAGCTCACTAGTTTTAAAAATAGTTTAAAAGGCAGATACCAGCTAAGGGCATCAGGTCTCCCTCCAGCATATCCCTAAGCAGGAGGAAGGCAGCCTGGGGGAGAATTCAGGCTGCTGGGCAGGCAATAGCCCCACAGGTGGTGCAGGGTGTGGGCAGGCACGGGTGTATCAGCCACCGTGCTCCCCAGCTCCTACTGCAGGGCTGAAGATGCTGAGCTTGAGAGCTGCCCGCTGCTCTGCCAAATAGTGCTTTTGTTGCACTGTGTGTTAGGTCAGAACGTGCCCTGTTTTCCCGGGGGCCGGCTGCACCACGGGTAGTTTCATAAAGATACTGGGATGCTGTTTTCAGAGACAAAGATTTGCCATTACTGGGCATCTGGGACCGGACTGGACGATCGCAGTGGGCAGTCTGGGAGTGCACAGGGATACAAAGCTCTCATAACGGTTGAAAAAGATCATTTGCCTTGTGCACTGTCCTAATTTTTCTTATATATACTGCACACAGAATTTGGGATGAGTTTTTCAGGCTCCTTTATGCAAACTTCTGCTAATCCAGAAATTTGCCTGAGGTTGAACACTTTCCCATTTGCTTATGGTTTTTTTTCTAGTAATTGGGATCCTTGGTAACACTGAAGTTGAGAAAACTACAAATTATGTAATAGCAGATGTGGCTTCCGTTTCCATTTGCCAAGTCGCTGCCTAGTTCAGTGCAAACATTTAGTTTTTCTTTGATCTGAAGGTGAAAGAGTCTCTCTAGCAGTAATCCTGCAGAGCCCAGTGTACACACTTCATCTTCCATGCTGGGTCCACAAGGCCAGCCCAGTGACATTTGGCTCAGAGAACTCTTTCCAAGTACATTTAAAGTTCAACCTTGACTGGGAGGATTCTCCATCACAACAGCATCTTCATTACTACCAACTTGCAGAAGGAGGGAGAGAAGGAACGGAGCTGTTGAGGTCAATTTGCAGGCACAGTGCTCTTGGCTTGCTGAATAAACCAGGTTTTGAGATGGTGCTGATGACTTTGCTTGCATCCACCAGAGAAAGGTTATTGAGCATTCAGTAAATCTCCTGGGGATCAGTTATAAAGAATGGTATTTACAGGAGGGTAAACCATAAATCTTTATGACCTTCTTGCAGTTAGTAGCATTTAAAGTTGCATTATTCTTTTCTTTTCCTGTAGACAAGGCTTTGATAAAACTATCTGTCAGTTAACTTAAATAATCCATGGACAACAGGGTCTTTGCTGGAGAAGAGGAGAAATGACTTAGTTGAATTTTAACTTGTTTGTTTGTTTTCTTGCCAACTTTTTTTTTTTTTTGGAGAGATTAAAGATGGATTTAATGTTTTGATGGATTCTCTGAGGAACATTTACCTTGACAGGAGGTGAAAAAAAGGTCCCCTTAGGTCACTTTTGTCTTCCTTTCTGAACTTCTTGTCAGATAGGCGATGACAACAGGACTGTGGAGAGTTGAACAAGGGAATCTCTGTCATTCAAACTGTTGCATGTTTGATCCCTGCTGTCACATTTTCTTGAATTTTGCATGCACAATATGTGTCTCCACTTGTTACAAACTAGCGCCTGGTATTTTTCAGACTACCTGGGACAACCTTCCTCTTTAATAGTTGAAATTTATGTTATTTTGATTTTACTTTTTTGGTTGTGAGGCTTTTATTCCCAATATTTCATTTACCTAGTAAGAAATTTCTCTTTTTCCTTGTTCTTTCGTTAGTCTCTGTCAATGTCGTAATTTCTTGTCAATTGAGTTTCACTGGCTTTTTAACATTTATTGTGGACAGATTGGATATCTTATTTAAATATACCCACAGACCTTTTGCTCTTGTTGAAGCCATGCAAAAAACTGTCTGGCATGGGGACTTCTATTTCTGTCTCTATATTTGGGTCTAATACTTATAAACAAGCTTTCTAAAACCAAACAAGATAGGCTACTACTGTCTGTTGTACAGAGGCAATTAGATGGGTAAGAAGGAACTTTCCCTAGTCCTACTCATTTCTATTCCTGCATAGGAATATTTATGCCACTATAGAATGCCTTTATGCTAGTAAAATTGCATTCACATTTATGTTGCTAAACTGCTATATCAGAGACCAGGTATAATTCTACTGGAAGAGTTAAAGCAGGACAAGCTCTTCTTCTAGGCAAAGCTTCACGTGGCGTGGAGGCCAGGATGACCTGTGCGACTCCAGCTGCAGGACTTGCAGAGGTCTCTTGAGGACATGGACATCTCATTTCAAGCTAGTTGCGTTTGCAATAGGTGGTGTTGTATAGGTAAATGTTAACATACAGGGCTCTGGGCAAGTTATAGGCTGTTCAAACCTCCATAAAAGGCAATGTATGATGTTAGGAAAGAGAGTAAAATTTTTACTCTAGGTTCTTCACGGTCTTTGGTGTAGTAATTGGAGTTTGGACGACCAGCAAAATTGGTCAGCTTGAGTGCAGAGGAAACATGGACATTGGGCAGGAGACTGGCATTGCTCTGTGTTTCATATATTTCTTTTTAAGAAACAAATGCCAATGCAGGAAACTTTCCAAAGCATTCACTGACTTCTTAAAGCAGCAGTTTTAGGCTGCAGTAGGCTGTGAGTGCTTGAGAACAGAGCCTCCACATATGAAGTTGTGTGTGATTCCCTACCAGAGGAGACATTAATATTTTAAAAGCAAAAGCATCTGTGGCTTAGAAGTAGACAGTTTTGTTTTGTCTTTTGTAAATTATGCAGAGCAAGAACTTTCACAAATAAATGGTAATCTATAAACATTTACTGTCTGGAGCAGGTTTAATATATATATTTGTTTGAAAGAAACATACATGTTGCTCCAAGGGTCTGATTTGTGGTGAAGCATTTAAGTACTGGCTTATGCCCTGCTGAAGCCAAAGAGAGATACTGTAACTACAGATGGAGCTAGCTTTTCCTATCAACTCCTGCTCAGGTGTGATTTGCAAATGAAGTATTTTGGCTTGGGGGAACACTTTCTCTGGAGAAGCTAGTGGTGACATGGCACAATCATCTATGGCTCTCAGGCATTGCGTGGAAATGCATCACATCACAACAATGGGGGAATTAACTGGTGCTGACAATTGAGTAATTGGGAGGGGATGGCACAGAGTGGATATAGTTGGTAGTGCCTCTAAGTTCTTTGTGCCCTTTGCTTTAAAATTAAGAAACAGATGGCCTGTTGGAGTTACTTGTTTCCCCTTCCCTCCTCAGGTGCTCGTTTTATGCTAAAGGCAGCCATCTGCTTAGGACTGCTGACTTGTACCTGTAGAAAATAAATACCAAATGGGTTTCATTCTACTCTAAGTGACTTTTAAGCTTGGAACACCATACTGAAGTATTACCAAGTTCCTATTTGTGTCTGTTTCTGCTGTGACACAGCAATGTATATTTAATACCCTAACTGTGTGGTGAGTAGGAACTAGTTCTGAAATATTAGTGCATGACATATGTTTCGCTTCTGTCTAGGGGGAGAGCCATACCCTGTAATGGGTATCTCACTGTGCTCCTTTGTACAGTACAGCTGGACTCCTCTTTATTTACCCTTTTTATTCTAAAATTATCTGCCAGTGCTTTTTTTGCTTGTGAACAACTGAAGGCAGACAGGAGTTTCCTGAAAGCCCCTGCTATAGGTGAATGAAGGTACCATGTTGTATTTTGCTTGCAATCTGCTCATTTAAGCAAACACCCTATCATACAATTTTCAGGCTCCAAAGCAAATGCCTCATTATTTCCTTTAGTCTTCCCGGTCCCTGAGGATGCTACTCTGTTTCTCTCTTTACCTTTGTTGCTCTCCTCTGTGGCGGATGCCAGGCTCCTGGTAAAACAAGCCTGGCTGGTCTTTTCATTGGTGGTTTGCCTCCAGCTCTAAAATATAGCAAATTTGTTTTTGAAATCCTACAACGTTTGGGGGAACAATGTTATCCGGGTGCTGCACGCCTCTGTGGTCCTTTCTGATGTGACTTGTGCCCAGGTTCCTGCCCTGCCAGGCTCCATGCCAGTGGCTGGGCTCCCCCTTTTGTAGCTTGTGCTCTGAAGCACAGGTGTTTTGTGGGAATGGAAGCATGAAATACAGTGGCATGAGCAAATATGTACAGATGTACAGAATAAAGCTCAGAGCCTTTGAAACTGGCTCAAAACTGCCTTGGAAATGCAGCCAATTGGGCTAGATGCATCCCAGGTGTAAAGCAGTGGACTTAAATTCACTGATTGCTGTGGTTGTCTGATGCACTCAATGATTTTGGAGCAGAAATCATGGGCACGAGGCACCTATGTCTGCTTCTACTAACAGACAGACACCCTGATCTAATGCTTTTGCATGGAGGTAGGCATGTACATAAGGAGATCATTCCTGATCTTCTTACATGGAGTGTGTGGATTAAATATTGAAAATTTTACTAACAGGTTCTGGCTCCGACAGAAAAATTCCTTTGCCATCACCACCCTCTCTTCTGTATTGTAAATGGTGCCGCTTCTCCAAGTGGAGGGCACCTGGAAAATAACAAACACTGCTGTACATCAGTTCTCAGCAGCAGGTCAGGAGAGATGCGAGATTGAAGCAATTGGCTAAAAACTTGGCTGAGTAAAGTCATAATGGGGGTGAAGTACAATAAAAAAAAAAAAAAATGAAGGCAGCCGACACAGTATAAAAGGAACATGACTGGAGAGAGAAGAGCAGAATTTGAGTGGAAAACAGTTTAGTGAAATCATGTTGGAATGGGCTGAGTTTGCAGGTAAGATGTGCTCTTTACTTATCCCCTCAAATTGCATTTTGATTCTTTTGTCTGCTGCTTTGTGCAGCTCTGCTACCTCTTCTCAGGATTAAGAAAGTCTCCCCAAATGAGCATAACTAATCCTTGCTTGCCTACTTAATGTCTTCTCCTGGTTATTTGCAGAGCATCTTTTGAGAGAGCTGTGGCTGCTGTTGCAGCTCTTAATTCAGTCCTTCCAGGCTGAAGCAGAAGGAGAAGAGTCTGAACGGCAGTCGGTGACGCAGGAGTTTCCCGAGCTTCGCTCCTGGGCCTGCATAATACTAGATAATTCATTTTTTTCAACTCGCTGCCAGAAGTCCTGTGGTTACCTGTCTGTGAGAAAGCGAAGCAATGTTTGCATGAGGCTTGTAAGGTGCCAAGTGATGCTAACAGTGTCAATTTGGGATTAGCCGCTGCAGCACGACCACCCTGGTGGCAGAGCTGGAGCTCAGAGGATGATCCCCTCCAAACCTGTAGGTACTGGAAGAGAAAGCAGCAGAGGAAATGGGTCATTTTCTTCTGTTTATAGCATTCACAGTACTCCAAAGCTTGCCTATGTCTGTTGCCTCTGTAAAAAAAAAAAAAAAAACAACAAAAAACCAAGGCAGCATGCTGTACGGGGGGGCATAGGAAACACCATGTGGGGACATGGAGATGTTTGGTCTTACCATATTTTTCCATTGTTGCAAGTACACCAGTGGTGGCAGTCTATGATGACAGCTCTGTGTTTCTCTCTGTCACAGCAGACAGGGTGGTTTGGAAGGCTGAAGATCCTGATCAGCAGTTGCGGAGTTTTTCAGCATAGTTTTAAGGTCTGGTGATAATTTCAAGTATCCAGCTTGGATCTGGTGAAATCAACTGTGTCCTACATCTGTCATCTGAGAACAATTCATGTTCTTACCACGACTGTTTTCTATGGTTAGAAATTACCTGCGCTGACAGCAGATTTCACCAGCTAATATTATTATCCTGGGGACCAACAACTTATTTTTGAAAAAAATGACCAAAATGATCACAGAATCATTTAGGTTAGAAAAGACCCTTAAGATCATCAAATCCTGCTGCTCTTTTCCACTTGTCCCCTAAAGGAAGGTTTAAAAATACTTGTGTTTACTATAGCCACATTCCCCATCAATATGGATTTCGGAAAACAGTATGATACTCCACAGGCAAAAAATATATCCTCAATGATGTAAACAAATTTAAACAAATCAATCATGTCAGAAGAATTAATTAGTGACTGATAAACAGTTAACCTTTTGAGTGCTGCTAGAGAGAGGAACAAAACTCTAGTCTGGGATCTACCTGAGACTGTCCTGGGTGAAAAGTGCTGACTAGAGAATACTACCAAGCGGATTTAACAGCACAGGGGCTGGATTCTGTTCCTCTCCTTGTTTGTTGCTAGTTTGGGCTTTGCTAAATGGAATGAAATCCATTTTTCTCCTTCTTTCCTACACTGCTAGTGCCCCGTTGATCATTTGATTCTCTTGACACGGTTGCCAGTTTGCCTTGTGGAGGTGCCTCCTGCGTCTGCTCTCTCCAGCAGATGATCTCTTGTTGCACTATTTGTGTGAACTGGTTTTATGGAGTAAGATGAGCAACCAGACTGAATTAATATACATATGTGTATATATACATGTGTATACCTACATACTTCTTGTCCCCCTGTGATGTTGAACCCACTTGAGTTTTTTGAGAGCCCGAGAACCCAACCCAAGAGGCTCAGCTGGACATGTCCTGTTTTACCAGGCATATTGTGTCTGTCAGCCTCGCATCCTGGTGCACCGTCCTGAAGGGCTATTTGGTTTTAGGTCTTGTCTTGCTTGAAAAAAGCTTCCAGTGCCCTTTTGAGGAGGGTGTTATGTATTGCAGATCATCCACGTGCAGTTCAATGTACCCTGTACCAATACACTAGCTGAAAGCACTCATATATGTTATCTATCAGATCAGTATTTTAAATGCAAAACCAAATTTTCTGTGTAAATTCATTTGCTCTGTGTATTGGTTTTCTGCAGATCTCTGAAATCCAGCAGGCTTAAAATCCTGTTTTTGAAGGACATCTTGGGCTGACAGTTGTTTTGGTGTTGGAGGAGGTAAATTGTGAGTTCTGTCTGATGTGTCAGTGCATCCAGCACGGGTCGATCTGCGGGGGGAGACTCTTGGGGCAGGGTCCGAGCAGCATCCTTGGCTAAGAACCAGCTGCCCTGCAGTCATGAGGAAGGGCTGTGCAGTGCAGCAACCTCTGACTGTCTCAACCCAGGGTCTGTGTACATAGCAGGTCATGTTGTGATGTTAGGATAGTGTTCCACAGTGAAGGGACAACTGTCATGTTTCTGATGGCTCAGGGGAGAAATGCTTTTCTGCACTTCAGAACCAATTATTTTGAGAGATGCTTTTAGGTGCAAAGGTATCCGTGTCCAAACTGTCTTGTGACCAAATGTGAGATTTTCCAGGTTGGCTGGTCTCCCCACCAGCTGGGGAAGCTGGAAAATGAGTGGTGGTGGTGGAATAAGGCTTGAGTGAGACAGGTGAGGAGTCTCTTGATCCCCTTCCCCTGTCAGGATACTCGGTTTGGTGCTTTTCCAGAGGTAAGCTCTAAATATGAACTGCTCTTTGCTTTAAGTGGCTTAGGTATTCTGTGCAGAAGCGAGAGAGGGAGAGATGTAGCATATTAGCTTCAATTTTGCGGTATCGGTAAAGGCTCAGGCAGTATGTGTGGTACATTAATCTTGACCCATGAAGATGTACACAAAGAGAAAGAAAGCTGAATTGAATAAAAAAAGAAGTTAGCAGGTTAGTTTCTCGTCTCCTTTCTCTGAAAGAAGATGTTTTCTTTAGTTTGATTACATTTAGAAGGGAAGAGTCTTGTGATGGGAGCGTACTAAGCACAGTGAACAGAATTACACTCCAACTCCCATCCCGTGAACGTGGCAGCACAAAACATCATCCAAGGACAGATGCTACCCCACTGCAGTTCAATATGTGTGTGGTCTGCTGTATTCTATCTCACTGGATGGGTTTTCTCAAAGAATCAAAAGAAATTTGATTCTCTGGGGTCTTTTTCAGTAAGATGTCTCCAGACAGATGTCAGTGTAACTTTAGGAAGTGGTAGCGGGCATATTTGGAAGCGCTTGGCAGCGGGTGGGATTGGAAAGTTGGTTTTGCAGGTCTTTGAACTGTTTGCTTGATTTCTGGTTCAAAGGAATGTTTATTCTGTATGGTGTCTGCTTCATGGTGTTTGGACTGTATGCTCTGTCAGTTTATCTTCCTGTTTAGAAAAAAATCCACAAGACAGAACCCCAACAAACAGCAGCAAAACATGCTGGCTTTTACTGTATCTCTTATTAGCAATGAAAAGTGAACTAACTGCTGGTTCCTCTGGGACTGCTTCTGCCTTGATGATTTCTTAATATCTTTTGTTTTCTTCAAAGGTTAATCTTCTTTAGCTACCCTATGATATCTGGCCCCCTTCCACATGCACCTGCTTTTCTCAGCTGGGTCTTCAGTAGTGACCTTCTAACTCTGTAGACAAACATGATCATTGTTGATCTGTCAAATCCAATATCCCCTTACTTAAATGTTAGGTGGATTTGTGTTATTGCTTTGGGAGGCAATAATCCAGAAGGGAATTCGTTTTACAGAGAGGTCTTCTGCCTTGCTGAAGGGCTGTTGGTTGGATGAGTCATCTGCCTCACATCATCCCCGTTGGTTTGCTGCCTCATTTGTCCATACCTCTACTTGTTTCTCACACGTAGACTAAGCAGCAAAGTCTGATCTTTCCATCTGACACTTGGTAATCCTTGCTTACAGCCAGTGAAGGAGTTTCTCTCACTTAGGCATGTAAATATAGCACTGCTGAGGCTTTACTGCGTAATGCCATTGCAGAGAGGAGATAGCAGATGAAGGTTATTTATCATTTGGACCCTGATGCCTCTTTGGTTGCTTACAACAGCATTTTTAGAAGGCAGGCAAGTGGGACAGCAAATAAGAGCCAAAACCCACAAAACCAACTGCAATTGGCTGTGCTGGGGGCTTTAGGAAACCTCTGTATGTGTACGACTGTGGTCTCTGCTGTTCAGGCCTCCAGAGCAGTGCCAGAGATGTAGATTAAGGGCAGCACTACGAAGCGTTATCACATGCTCTTCTTTCTGGACGTGGGAAAAGTACACTGAGCTTTATGGAATAAAAATCCATTGCAACAGAAAGGGACTGAAATGAAGTTTATTAATGGAGATACATTTAATGATATCCTTGATGATTGTTTAGTCTGCTTAAAAAAAAAAATAAATTAAAAAGAATGCATTTTCCAGCTGGCTGTTGGTCTGGCTTGACTGGAAGAGGAATACACTGCATTCAGTGCCCAGGGTTTGTGATCTTTTACCTGGACTATGCAGGAACATCTCTCTGGAAGCAGGATGTGTTTGCTTGAGCTGCAGAGCTGTTGGACCCCTCGTTCCTGAGAGCCTCATGTCACTTTTGGCACCTTATTTAACATCTCCTGCTCTATGGTTTCAGCAGGAGCTTTTGCAATCTCCTTTTCTGTTGAAATGTACCCTTTCAACATCTAGCTGAGGAGTAGAAACAACTTAATGTGACTAAGAGTTGTTGCTTGCTGACCATGCATTCAGTTCAGACAACTGTTTCCCCTTCTGGCCATAGAAAATAGCTGTAAATAAATCAAGATCACCAGCACTTAAAGCACAGGCTGTTTCTTTCATGAGTATCCACGTGGAGTCCAGCCAGCCCAATGGAGCCCAGCTCCATAATGGAGCTGCTACTCAGTGCAGGAATATAAATATTAACAAATGCAAAAAGGTTTCTTGGAGTGCTATAAAACCAAAAGTAGCTTGAGGTGAGGTTACTTCATTTTATTGAAGACTTGTGAAAAGATGCAGGGACCAAATCAAACCAATGAGATAATTATTTTTCAAAAGTGTTTACAGCTTTGAGTTATTTGTCTTGTAAAACCTCAGAATGCTGTTGCCTTTGTATATAACTATGTATTTGTCATGTTTTTCATAGGGGAACAAACCCTATCTGTTCAGGGTATTTAACCCAGACAGCTTGTGATATAATTTTTTGGAACTGGTATAAAGGCAAAAAGGTTGCATTAAGGACGTGTGTGCATTTATTTTCTTAGAAGCGGATCTATTATTTCAAGATGCATATTTTCTTTAACAGGACAAAAGCAGGGGTCATGCTGAGTGCTTTCTACTCTGTGATGGCTAAAGGAGCTGGGCTTGTACCTTTGAAAATTTCCATGGATCTATTTGCAACTATTAAAGCAGCAATGGAGGATGCAGGTGCCTCTGCATTATGACTATTCAGAATAAACACCAAGTGAACCAACATCTGCTCTTCCTTTTCTATTTTCTTGCTTCTTCTCTTCCTCATTACCCCAAAACCAGAAATTTCTGGAAGCTACTGCCTACCAAAATGCATTATTAGAGACATCCAGTGGTCATTTAGCTGTCCTTTCTTTTGTATGCTTCGGGTATAAAAGACAGGTCCCATTGCAAACTGATGCTATGGCAAGTCCTTTTCTGAGAAGGAAAGTGTGGTTTTGCTTTATGGTAGTTCAAAGTTTCTCAGAATATTTTAATTCCGATAGTCTCTGGGCACTTTCTTCCTTGAGCTTGTTTGGAAGCTTCAGGCAGATTAGTGTTGTGGGTTTTGGTGGTGGTCATTTTTAAAGGGATTATTTTGGCTCCTCTGACCTGATTAGCAAGGTAGCTTTAATGCAGTCATCTGTTAGAGATGGGACTCCTTATGAATTAGACAGATTGGGGGCCTGAATTGACCTGGAAAAAAATTTGTTGTGAATCCCCTGAAGGAATGTTAAAATTTCAGTAGTAAAAAATTGCTCTCTGCTCACCTCTGCAAGTTGTGAGTCATTAGGGATAGACTCATTTTGTAAAGAGAGTTTTCTGTTGTTAAAAATTCATCCTGCTAAATATTGCAAGAGAAAATACATTGATAAACTTGGAACTTCTCTGTTTTCTATCTTTATGACAAATGCATACCACAGGGGCTAAGATACATTTTTTCCATCTCTTTTTTTTTTTTTTTTCTTTTTTTTTTATCCCTCCACAACCTGTCATGGACTGCTGGATCATTGGGACACTTGAAGCTACCGTGTTAACAGCAGCAGAACTTTGGAAAAGGACCTAGGGTTTTGTGAAAGTGTTTTGAAAGAAGCTGTATGCTGGGCAGTAGCAGGTGGTCTCTGCCCTAGAAAAGTCTTAGCCCAGCTTTTGCAAGCTCAGTCAGAAGGTTGCTTTGCATTTTTCAGGCTGGGAAGGCAAAGCAGCTGTGCCAGCACAGTGGGAACATCCTGGTCTCAACCTCAGTTACCTCCCAGCATGTCTTTTTGCCTGTCTAGGTGGCTTGTACCGGGTGCAGCACCTGTAGAGAGCCTTTCTGCCTTGTTGACAAAAATACATGTATTGATTGGCATATAAAATTGCAGCAAACGACATTTATTCCGTTATATTCTACACTTGCTAGCTGTACAGCTATATACACACAGGCAATGGCACTATCAATGTTTGCTGTGTTTTGAATGCAGATGTTTTCTGGTATATCCTTCGGTGCTAGGTGCATGTAAAAAACCTGTCACCATTAAAACAACAACAAAAAAAGGACATCAAATGGTTTTTTTCAATATTAAAAGAAATTTCAGAATCATTCTTTTAGCTGATTTTTTTTTTTTTTTTTTAGACAATCCATTTGGACAGTAAATGAGTTTTGAGACAGATTAATATGGTACCGTGGAAAGAGCTGAAGTAAAGTTTGTATTTCTGCATGCTACAGTACTGGAGAGATATTAGAGAAATAAATAAAACCAATGGTGGTCAGTATATTTGGGAAGAGGTTAAAAATGGAGCTGTTTGAAAAAGTTTGAAAATTGTTTTTTCTGTTAAGACAGAAGCAGCTGCTTAAAAGAATAAGAGGCTAGAAAGCAGGAAATTAAGGGAATGAACAAAAATAACTCTGTTTAAGGACTGCATCCAGCAAGCTCTCAAAGGTGATATCTAAAATTGCTGACACTTGCCTGTTGGCTACCTGTAACTTGTGCCACAGTCAGGAAAGATGAGAGTCCTGGGCTGAGATTGCTCAAGAACCAGGAATTATGTGGTCATGTTTCACCTTTCTGGAATCTATATGTAAGCCAAGAACTCTTTTTTTCCTGGGATGCCACATGTGAAACGTCCAGGCAGCTGCTTGTCTTTTGCAGAGTGTGTACAGTCCCTTCCTGGTGCCCGTTCTCAGCCCCACCGCTGACTGGGAGGTTTGAATGAGAAAGGACCAAAAATCTTGGATAGAAGATGGTGCAAAGAGAGCCAGTTAGACAGCCAGTGCAGGGCCAGGCATGTGATTCCATCCTCATCTGCACTCCCTTCTTCCCAAATCCAGCGTGCTCTCCTCTCCAGCTCTGTTGGGAGCTGCATGGGTTTGGCTTTGTGGGGACTTGGCACGAGGAGGAGGGTTAGGGCTGGGGACCTTGGGGATTTTCTAAGCCGGGATCACTCTGGAGGGTCCTGCTGAGCACAGACAAAGACTGGGGTCAGGAGAGAGCTTAGCTTGAAGGACATTTGGATCAGGGCACCAATCTGCTAAGCCCTTCTTGGATGGGGAAGGGCTTGAGGAAAAGGAAAGCAGGATAGCAGCTGGTTTTGTGGGTGAATTTTCTTTGCTCCTGACCCACCCAAGCTGTCCCTGCTGTAAGTTTCTGCTGTTTCTTAGTTCTTCTCCTGAAATTGATCATTATCTATTTGGAAGAGGACTTTTTGTGGGTATTTAGCCAGATTTTGGTTTTCACGAGGAGGGAATTACTTCAAAGGTCAAACATATGCTTGTCTTGCGTGCGGCATTGCTTATGGTCCCACTCAGCCCCACGGCAGCAGCAGGTACAGCCTGCCTGCTGCATCTCCTTCTTGGGCCATGGGGTGTCTTGGGGATTGTAGCTTTTGTTTCAAATTCCCCGTGTTTTGATTTGAGTTAGTTGAAATATAAATACAATTAGAGTTAGCAGAATACCTCTGACTTCGATTTTTGCCCTCTCGTTTATGCTCCAGGCATTATGCTTTAGGCAGCAGCTAAAATGGGATCTAAACCATTAAAAAGCTCACAGGTTCTGACTCAAAACTCTGTTTCATGTTTAAAGGGAAAGGCTGAGTTATCACCACTTTGTAGTGATGCCTACTCAGCAGGTGCACTGAAACTTGCAGAGAGTTTGAATCCTGTTCTGCATCCGCAAAGGAAGCAAAAAGATTGAGGTCCAGTTTGATCTGAACAAGTGAATTTGTGGAATGCATAGTAAATTGTACCTGGAGACTTAAAAAGACCTGATTATTATTTTTTACGTTAATTCAAAAACCCGACACATCTACAAAACTTTATGATATTTACATGCAGTTACAGAGCTTTGCATGCATAAGCATTTTTGTATAGTTTCACAGAATCACAGAATCTTAGTGGTTGGAAGGGACCTTTGAGATCATCGAGTCCAACCACATAAAAAAAACCCCACACAACAACAAAACAAAAACAAACCACAAAACCAACAAACAACAACCAAAAAAAACCCCCCACAAAAACAAACAAACAAACAAACAAAAAAACCCACCCACCAACTAAACCCCACACTCACAACCCCCCACACAACACCCCAGCACAAACCAA
>JAOQGH010000051.1:47326606-47410456 GCA_025769975.1 Gallinago jamesoni
GCCACGTCTACACGTTTCTTAAATACCTCCAGGGATGGTGACTCCACCACCTCCCTGGGCAGGCCGTTCCAGTGCCTTTGGGGCTTATGTTTTCTCTGGATACAAATTAAGTTATAAAAGCATGCAGTAAGTTCCTAGAAGGAAGGCTGCTGCTTCTCCAGTGCTGCACTGTCACTCTACATGGTTCCATGATATTTACAAACTGTGGTTTAAGCAAAGATGTCTCAGTTTTACTCGCTCTGCCTTTGCTGTTTTTACAGTTGTACGATTCAGGGTATAATTTTCTTATTCAGTTCAATTTGCATTGCTGCTATCTCTCTTTACAGCTATCTATTTCAAGCTATGCCCACTCACTGCATTAGCCTGTAAATGCAGACATCAGCTACTGGAACTTCCCAGAGATTGATTTTATGGAACTTAACTGGAAATAAAATGATACCAATAAAATCTTTTCCTTACTTTGCCTTGACAAACTGCGGGCAAAGTCTGCCGTACATCTTATGATGGGTTCTCCTTTAGTCTGTGAGTGGTCCTATTTTCCTGGAAAAAAGGGAAATGCAGAGCAGTACGCATGGTGTGTAGGGATACAGCAGAATCTGTAGCCCTGTAAATAGGGGGTGATTGCTCTCAACTGGAGTCATAAACTTTTCCACTTTTTTTTTTTTTTCAATTACCAGCAGTTGCCATCATTTGAAAGGTGGTAGCAGAGCTCTAGCTGAATGAAACTGTTTAAAAAAATGAGAGAATAGTTTTTTTCCTGTCTCTTATTTCTAGTGGGAGAGGATGAAAAAGAATCGGCATCCAGCACTGCTGAGCAGAGGAGGTCTCTGACCTTGGCGGAGCCGGTGTTTGAACTGAACAGTCCCCATAAGCTTTGTGGGAATTAGTTACACGGGAAATAGGCAGAGAGAGGATATGAAAGATACTATCTAATGAAAATGAGTCTTATGAATACGAGCAATTGGAAACCTTACCTTTTAATGGAGAATTCTGCAATCTGGAAAAAAAACACACTAGAGAGGTCAGTGTTAGCAACTCTCTGAATGAGGTAGATGCTGGGAGAGGTTACAGGGGAAGGGATGGGTTTGAGTATACTGCATAGTGCTGGAAAAACTGACTGATTTGGACACACAAGTTCTTCGAGAAACGAAAGCCACTTTGGTAATAACCCCCTTTTCATTTGCTGGTATAGTAGCTGATTGTGCACCTTTCTTTTATGCTGTTTTCTTTGCTTTATCTCAGACCAAAGATTATTTTCCTCCCCTTCCCTTTCAGATATGATCAAAATACATTTATTTGTCCTTGAGAAACAGTATTGTTATTATTTATATAGCAGTAGCTATGTTCACAGGGGTAATGAAATAATAGCAAAGCCCTAGTTTGCTGAGATTGAAAAATGTGATACATAGGAAAACAGTAAAAGTATGGTGAGTGGTTGGGGTTGAGTTATTTATTCCCAGGGTTTTTCCTTGTAATATTTCCTACATTGTCTGTGCATTAGAATATTTCTTTTTGTTATTGCCATTTTCCTTTTAGAAATTCAAAGACTAAAAGTTCTTAAGATAGCTGTTTCCTAAAAAACATGGAAGTAGGTGGATCATCACATAATTATGAACAACAATGTTCCTGATGTAGTGGAGCCTTTTAGAAGTCTGGTGATTGCTGGACAAGCTCTGTTGTTCTTAGGTATGTTTTTCTCCTCGTGCCTGGTAAATTGGACTCATGGTGAATGCTGCTACTAAGTACCTTCCTACCACAGAGGCAGATGCAAAAAAACCTGGAACATAGTTGAGATGACAGCTTTGGTACCCCTTCAAGAATCCTTTAATGTTGGTGGAAACTCCTCATTGGGGAAAATTTTGCAGGGGTGGCAAGTGTTACTTTCCCAGGTCAAACCCCTGGCATGGAACATCCTGTTCCTAGTCTGGATTTCAGATCTGATGGAGGTGCTGGCCCACAGCTAAGGCAGGTACCCTGCAGCTTCTAAGCACACATGGTGAGCATCTGGTGGGAGCTGGAGAGCACAACCCCAGCTCTGCAGCAGCGATAGTCTCCATTGTAATGCGATTGCTGTCTCATATGTCTGTTTCCTAGGCCTGTTTCCCTTTAAAGCTTGGTTTTAAATGCTGCTGGATTGAAATGTAAGATGTAGACCCAAAATCAATTCTGCTGTAGTACCTTTCTAATCAACTGGCCTCTGGCTTGCGTTTCTCAATAGCTGCAGGGATATTGTGGTGTGGCAGGTCTCCGAGTGGGCTTGTGCCTTTCAGCAGAGAACATGTCCATGGAGGGAGAACACCTGCTGATTAATCTCCACTGTCCTTCCACAAATTGGCTTCTTTCCATCACAGCACACTTGTGACTGCCACTGAGTACATGAAAATCGTCTCGTTAGACACACAAGAGCACCTGTGCAAGTAACACACTGAATTTATCTTTTCAGCAGGACAATGAAATATGTGATATTATCAAGATCTGTCCTATTTACATCCTACTGCTCCATCATCCATCCATCATTCCTGGATTTGGCTAAATGGTCCAATGCAAACTGCACACAGGAGAGAGGAAAGCTGAAGTGTTGAGAATCCTCTTTTCAGAAAGTGTCATGGAAACCGATAGTTTTAAATTTTACCATCTAAAAGTTAGACTTTATGGTGGTGTATCTTGATCAAAGTGATCCTAATATTAGAGATTAGCCCTCAGTTGTCCATTTTAGAAGGTCCCTGCATCTTATAAAGAGGTGGATTCCTAACCAGGAACATCATCCTGCTCCTTTCGTGGATGTATTTCCTCCAGACTGAACTGCCCTCTCTGCTTGTATAAGGTAAAAGTCCAGAGCATGTTCGCGTGGTGAACCAAAATGCCAAGGCTTTAAATTATACAGGTTATTAAAATCAGCTGTAAAGCTGCTGTCTTAAGAATGACTTGTTCAACTCATCGGCAGCTATTGCAGGTGCATCCACTTGCAACACCGGCTGTTTCAAGTCCAATGACTTTATTGGGTCTATTTGGGTGACTTGCAGCAAAACATGTGATCCTGAAAATCAAGCCAATGCTGGGCTATTGACAGGTTAAGACTCAGTGGCTGTGTAAATGAACATTGAGCAACCGCAGGGACAGTGTGACTGTGACAAACACTCTGCCATGGCTTCAAGAAGCTAGCGAGGATTCTTGAAAGTTCGTCTCTGATACAAAAGTGGACTGAGGGCACCATGCATGAATGGGATTCTTCTGGCAGTGTCATCCAAAATGCCCTTATCAGCATGATGGCATTTTACCAAACAGTCATGTTTAATAAGCTTTGCCAAAATTTATTCTTACTTACATGGTCCCTTTGTTGGCTCTTCCTCTGAACAAGGATGATGTCTCAAGAGCTGAATTCTTAATTTTTATTTTTCCTTCATCAGCAGCCATTGCCCTTCTGCAGAAAAATTCTGTTCTGTGAATTACTTTATCTGAAACCAAAGCTCAGGGAATGTCCTTGTATTCACAGTACAGTCAAGTTGGGCCTCTCAACTGCTCATTGAGGGAGAAATAATAAGTAGCAGGTTCCAAAATTCCTCAGTGGGGAGAAACTTGTTTGTGGTAGAAAGTTAGTCTAGAAGAGTGACAGAGCACCCGTGTCTACTGATCACCCACTTTTACATAAAAACAAGCCCAGATTGGAACTGATGCTCCCCAAATCCTCTGAAAACTGTGGATGCTCAAGTTCTGTGTATTCTTGCTTTTGAAAAGCCATTCATTCGCATCAGTTGGGAAGGAACTCAAAAGAAAGCCATTGAGCTGATGCTCAGCCTCTTGCTGCTGAAGCAATGGGATTTTTGGAGCACAAAATAGTGAAAGAAGGTATTCACAGCAAGGAGAAGACCACGCGCTCAGTGATCATCTCACTGTGTCTCGGTTCCTCTTCTTTCTCTGCAGTCTTCGTTTTGAAATAGTTTCTCAGTGAGGTTGTCACGGGGAACCCTTTGCATCACTTTATTGGCTTTTGGGGAAAAGTTGCTTTCAGTCCCTTGGCAGAAGGGGGTAGAGAAGTCCCAGTCCACGCAGATGGATTTTATTCTCACCTGTTTGGCATTTATTTCTTTATTGCCACCTTAGCATCTTTTTATTTTCTTGATGGCACTCCCTGCTTGTCAGTAGTTTAGACTGGGGCTAGGAGCACATCTTTGTGAGTCAGACACACCTTCTGATTTTGCCACCTTTTGTATTGTGCCTCTTACTAGTATAAAGCCTGTCTGTACCAGTATAACCAGGTATATATATATACATCAGTCTGTACCTATCTTACCAGTATAAAGCCTGTATCTGCAAGGCTGCAGGATAGAAATTATATTCAAAATTAATCTGGTCTTCCATTTGAATATGCACTTTTTATTATGTATTTAGCTGATGGCTGTTCATGTTAGCTTGTTTTCTTCTCTCTTCTGCTCCACCCTAGCAGAGGTGCTGCTGGCAGGCTCATACCCAACACCCAAGTCCAGCCTTAGATGGGAATTATTTTGGAGAAACTCCAAAAAGCACTTGCACTTGAGGAAAAACAAGGTGATAGCAGAAGAGAAGGCCTGGATATTTCCTATTTTTCCTTTTCTCTGAGTGCAAAAATGTTCTGAGTTATTCTCTGTGTTTTCAGTTCAACATTTGTTGTTTCCTTTGCTATCCCATCGGTTAGTGGTACAGTGCCTCCAAGATTTAGCCTGAAGCACCTGCAAAAAAGAGATGGCAATGACAGGTCAAAGGAAAGGCCAGGAATACACAGATATTTTGGTCTTCATTTGATCCATTTTCAGTGTCTTGTCACAGCCCTGCTCTACCGCCAACGTTTCCAGTCCATTTTTTCTGTATAAGTTCTTCATCCTTCAGCTTTGGTGCCAGTACCTGAGGCAACCATCTGGGATTAGGAGAAGGACTTTAATTGGCTGGTTTTATATCATCTGTAAGAAAGAGATGATATTTTTATCGTCAGGCCAGCGACAATGCTTCGGCAGTTATCTAGCGCTGTAGACTGACAAGCTGATCCTCCTTAGTCCCCCAACCCCCTCCGCCCCCGCCCTCCCTGCTGCGAAGGAGAAAGCCAGGGAAGCTGCAGCATCCTAATTTTCCAGATGACAGTGCTACCAAGCTTCCCAGGGAGCTGCAGACGGAGCTGCTTTTGGCTCCCCTCAGCTTGTGGAGGCTGAGCCAGGAGATTGCTGCTTCCTCTGGAGGAACGCGCGCCTTCCAGACTGGCCTATAAATGTGGGAGCTGCCTCAAGCCCCGAGCAAACAAGGAACAAAAACTGTAATAAAACATATTAATATGCCAAGAGTTCGCCAAGTTACCAGGGCACATATTGGCAGAGCTGTAAAGCAGAGAATGAAGTTCAAAATGCTTGCAGTTATTTCCAAGCTTCACATTGTTTTACAGAACAAATTATTTTATGGTGTTTTTTTTTTATACAGAAAAGGAGACAGGAGGGCAGCTCCTCAGCTGCCTTCCCTGAGACATCCTGATCAGAGTCTGGCCCTCCTGCAGGGTCCTAAATAGCCAACCAGGCATGGGTGAAGGAGGAAATGGAAGGATCCCCATTAAGGAAGCAAAAACTCAAAGACACCTTCTTCTTCTTCTTCAATTTTAAAAAATATGTTCTTTACACAAAGTTGCAGTGTCTTCCCCAAGTTTTCTTGTTCTTTGGTTCTAGAATGTCATTTAAAAGATAAAGGAAATGTCCTTGGTGGTTGAGATGTCACCCTTTCCTTTGATTGAGCAGGCCCATCTAATGCTGATGTTTGCCAATTCTGCCTGCAAACTTTTAATGCAGCTTGAAATTGTACCCTTTCCCAGTAAGTCAAAGCCATCTTTAGAGAGAAAGGCTAAAAATGGTTCTACAGCTGGTTTTAATGCTTTTCTGAGCCACAGATCTTATATGTGTTTTCTTATTAATTTACAATCCCAGCAATTCTCCCCAACTGTAACTCAAATCTTTTTTTTCTCCCATGAGACATGCATTTGGTACTAACCCACAGCATGAAATTCTCCTGTCCTGTGGCATTTTTACCCAATGCTTTTTCATTACCAGATGCATGACTCTGATTGACAGAATTACTAATCCATTATAATCATATTTTCATAATTAGTCCCACTGAGCCTCTGATGACTGCATGCAAGCATAGGTAAACTACAGCCTGCCACAATATGTTTTTACTTACTGACAGCTCAGTGTGAAGGAAATGTCTGTCTAGTTCCTGCAATGGTTATTAGAGTTGCCTTTTGTTTTTCTTCTCACTCTTTCTTTTTCTTGCTCGCTTCTTTTTTTTTTTTTCCAAGTCTCTGCTAATGTGGACTCCTTGTTGATTATGTCACCATTATCAACTTCTAATCCTTAAGAATATCAGGAAATATTGGAGATTGGAACTTCAAAGTCACTTTTGAATAAAAACACATGGAAATGAATAAATTATTCACCACGTAAAGCCTGAGCAGACATAGATGCCAATACCTGTTTGTTTGCCTGATGGAGGAAAGATTGCCAAAGCTTTCAAATTTGTCTTTTTGCATCTTTCACATCACGTTGTTATAGCTGTATCCTACGTGCCATGAAATCTTGTGTCCTATCCAGCCTTTTCTCTGTCTTGGGTGACTTTGAGGCATTAGTTCACTTCTTGGTGCCTCATTCCAGGTTTGGTTCTGCCATGGATGAGTCCTTGGAAGAGTGTAGAGACAGTCCTGCAGAATCCATCTGAAGGGCTCTTTAGCAGTAAGCGCTTTTCCCCTTACTCTCCATGGACCTCCTGCCATTCCCAGCTACTTGTTCTATTCCTCTGGACTTTGCAACCACATGACTTCCCTTTTGGTTTCAATAATTTTTGACATTTCCTTTATTTCTAACAAACTTACTGTAAGTCTTGGATAGTTCTTGAAACATCATATTTTAACTTAAATGATTAAACAAAAAGTGTTTAATAACCCCCAAATAAAAACAAACACACACACACACAAACAATGATGATGGTTTGGATTGGCCAAAACCTTAATTAGGATATTCTATGCTTTTCTTAAACAAAAGGTTTGAGAAAGTTCATCTGACTTCAGCCTGTCCTAAGATTTCTACCCCCTGTACCAGATCCTTTTTTCCAAAAAATTAAGTTTCAGACATTAAATCTGAGCACCTTTACTAACCTGCAAGTTCTTGATTAGGACAGAGGGCTGCAGTCCCCGGGCAGCAAAAAGTGAGGCATTTGATGTATTCACTGATAGAAAGATAAATCACTGCTGCAGGGATTATAAGGAGTTATCTGGCCACAGGAGAAGCTGAGGTCTGGAGGGGCACAGCAAGGATTTTTCACGTGAAAATCAGCTTCTTCCTTAATTACTGCCATGATAAGTCATCTGCACCTGCCATATGATCTGTTCTGATCACACAGTAGATAAGACAGCAGGAAGGGCTGTGTCTGGCTCTGTGTTTTTCTTGGCACACAGCTCTGCTCATCCCAATTGCAGATGTAACCTCCTGCCACCTCTGTGACCTCTAGGCTGCTGCAAGGGGAAGATGAGTTTCCACTTCATTTTCCATCTCTGGCTTCCCTGGTACTCACAGATGCTGGGGCAGACTGTGTCTGTTCTGAATCTCCTCCAGTGACAGGATGTGAAGTCCCCTAATCTCAGAAAGCAGTGTTAGATGGTGGAGAGCTCACATCAGACTCTCCTCAAAGTGCTCCTGTCGCCGCAGCTGCTCCTTGTGTTGCTCATCGCTCCTGTATGGGCAGGGTATGAGGATCGAGCACACCAGTGGCACCTACACGCTAAGGGTTTTGCTGGGGAGTGTTGGGAGCAGGACATCTCTTTTTCTGCCTCCCTTAAAGAGCACAAAGGAGATGACTTCTCTCCAATTCCCACATCTTGTTATTATGGTATTAGAGATTGTATCTTCCACTGAGCAACTCTCAGGAGCCACTTGGCATGCCTTAAAACAAATATGTGCCTGTGTGAATCCTAAGTAATGGATGAGTACCATGCTGAGCACTGTTTTGCTGACATGTTTATTTCCAGTAAGAAACCAGAGACTCCAGGTGAAACAAATCCCTCCTTACGAGACTCTTCTTCTGCAGAGACTCCCAGTGCTAATTCCTCAGCCACACAAGTCTGATAGGGTTTGGTTTGCTTCTTGGTTTACAAACTTGTTGCTTAAATAATGGCCTTTCTGCTCTTTATGGTGGTTTTAGGGTCTGAGCTGGGCTGTCTAGCTGGGAACAGAAGCATCACTGGGCAGTGCCTGGCCAGCACCCTTTCTTTGTAATGGGAGATGCAGCACACAACAAAAAATAAAATGACCTTCCCCTGCACTTTGTGACCAGAGCAGACCCAGCTGCATCTGGGCAGAAGATCTGGTGATATAGCTTTTTGTGTGGCTGAAGCTCCAGCTGTAACACTGAGATATGTTTATGCTAAAGGAAGAGGGACTTGGGCTCTGATCTCTGAAGATGCTTGCCCGTTGTATGGCCTTCTGTGCCTTTATGACCTGATTCTTGCATATTTGGACTCACCGTGACACAGCAGTTGAGTTTGCAAGCCCCCTCAGGCCTCTGTAACAGATTGCATGGCCTGCCTTCCCCAGAGTTACCCATCTTCATTTTGGAAGACGTTAAAAGCATTTTCTTATGTCTCATACACATTGTTAGGAGCATGGTTTTTAATTTGCCTTTTGAAATGAGCAAACAGCAGTGGGTATTTCTGTATCTCTAGACATTCTTGAAAACCGGGATGGAATGGAGAACTCTGGCTTTTGGCGTATCGTGTCTTGCAGTTGCAAAGCAGATGTCTTGAAGTGTGAGAAGCTTAGGATGTATGTAAGCTCTGCTAAGGTCTTCACTGTTGTCGATCTAATTAACGGGGGAGCTGGTCTGATACTCTCTAGGGGCTGTACATGGCTAAGATGTGTAGAAAGGCACTGAAGCAATAGGAAAGTAGCATCTTGGCTTTTCTAGTGAAAGTCATAGGTGAGTATTGGTTAATGAAGCCTGTGCTGGTGTTTGATGGAAAACTCGGGCCTTGAAGTCTTTCATGAATAAATTCATTAGCAAACCCTTTAAAAAGGTCTAACTCAATTTTCCTTCCCATTACCCCCAAAATGGATTCTAGCAGAAAGCCAGTTAAGAGCAATAAGGAGGGCAAAACCTGACCAGAACCTGCCAGTATCTTTTCTCTAGGTCAGATGGGAGGTGATTGCGTCCTGCTGTATCTGTGCTGGCAGATGCAGGGCACAGGGAAGGGCTGCTCGGGGAACAGCCACTGCCCTGGTGCTCTCTCCAACCCCAGGTGACGACAATCAAGTAAGACCAGGATTGAAGGTGTGAGCTGGTAGAATCATAGAATTGTCTAGGTTGGAAGGGACCTTTAAGACCATTAAGTAGCACTGTTTCTGTTCTCTCTGTGTTAAAATTGAGTGTTTTACCAGTAATAACAAAATTGTGGAAAAATAAATCAGTCTAGTGTTTTCCTTTGTCACAGAACAAAGACTTTCAAGCAGAGTTGGAGGCCAACTTGGTCTGAACACCTGGAGACAGGGCTCCCTTATCTGTAGAGCTGGGGCACTACAGAGAATCTCTATGGAGAATACTCCATGAAGCAAAAAGTGGATGTGTTACCTGTAATTTTCATGCGTTTCCATGCGTTTCCATGGGCTGTGTGGGTACACAGGGGTAGATACCCATTTCTTCTACCTCAGGGTCATGGCACTAAATCTCTCCAGCTGCTGTGGGAAAGCCACAGATGGCTGATCTTTTGAGGAGAGTTCAACTCAGGGTTATATCGGTAGGTCTGTTAGATACCGAATAATGTATCCTGGCAGCAACGTTTCAGTCAGTGACACAAACAAGACATTTGCCTGCATCATGTCTTTTTTCATCCACCTCCCTTAGATCAAAGAGGCTTAAAATCTCTCTAGTGTTTTGGATGAGTGGTCATCTGTGGAAAGGGGGGCCAGTTGAAGGTGAAACGGCTGAGACAGTTGCATCAAAACATCCTCGGAGAAACAAACAGATCCCGAATGTGAACGTGGCCCTTTCCCCAACAACTTGTATGTGACATGCGGCCGTGAAATGAAACTTGCCTGGAAATAAAAACGATGTGGCACAGTGCACACTGATGCTTATTTGAGGGCTTTGAGGATCACCTGCCATATGATTCTCTCTGAAACTGCTTGGGGTAAGTAGAGACTAAATAGAATCAGGTCTGCAACTCTAAGTGCCACAAAGGGAGTAATTCCTGTCATCGATGAGTTTGCAGCATAACTTCTTGGGGTGGCTGACAACTAAGAGGTTTGCTCTAAGGTTGAAAAAAGGATCATGAGGAATAGCCCATCTCTAATTTACACTTAATTAAATCTAATGGTTGGCAGTCCCTCAGAGCATTTTTGGTACTCTATATATCTTGATTTAAGTAATGTAGGCAATAATACTTCTGTACTGGAGGCAATGAAATCTGTTCTTGGTAAAATTGGGTTAGTATCAGGTTTTTGCATGGTTCAGCCCGTCATCTTTCAGAGAAACTACAGGGAAGCTAGATTTCAGACTTGTCTTCAGGGCAGTTGGCCTGAACTGGTCTTGCTGTCTACTAGGGAGGTCCTGCTGAGGTTCACCTCAGAAGTCATCAGATTTTTGTCTTCTGCAGAGAAAGAAAAAGGGATTACTAACCTGTGAACTATCAGGAGCTGGTCATGACAAACCCTTAACTCACAGCCCTGAGGCAGCCTACCCCAACTGCAGCCTCAAGAGGAGCCTCCTGAAATCTTTCCCCATCCTTCTTTAAATGCTATAAATTCATCCTTTCTATGTGTCTCCTGGTGGGACTGATGCCCTAACACTGTTTTCACCGCTTTTCATAGAAAGTAGGTCTAGATGGTAGTAGATAGTAATAGTAGATCTGAATGGGAGAGTTTAGTGAATTGCTTCCTCTGGTGGTGACTTCTGGCCACCCTCCAGATGGATCCCACATCTCAGAGAGGATTGCCCATATGGGGGACACTTGGGCAGCGACCTGGCAAGCTCTGTGGGAAAATCTTGTATGGTTGTTTTCCAAATTGCTCTGCAGAACAGACTAGCGTTGGGCTGCTCAGTTACTTGAGATGATGAGCAGGAAACGGACAGAAAAACCAAGTAAAGGTGATTTGATCAAATGAAAGCTATTGCAAATAAACTTCCCCAAGGGAAGAAACTAACTTAGCTGCACGATTGCCAGCCTGTCAGTTTATCTCCCACCCTCTGTGCCAGACTATCCAAGCACTCAGCGCTGCAGTGATTGCTTCAATTTACTCAGTCTAGGTGTACAGGAGGGGATGGGGGTGGAAAAGTCGGCGTTTGCCTCTGCATCAAAGTGAGAGAACTGGGGAAGCAGAGTGCACTGAGCAGTTCCCAGAACCACAGACTCTAAGGGATAATTATAGAGAAGACCAAACGCATCGCAGAAAGACTAATTGTAATAAATTGGCCAAGAAACTTAAAACTTTGGTTGTGCATTGCAGCAAAACGAGAATTAATTCCTGGAAGCAGGCAGGGCCCCAGGTTGGCAGAAGACTAATGTAATTGGCTCTGGGTGCGCTCAGACGGCACTGGCATCTCAGTGCCTTGGCATTCGAGAGGGTAACAAAGAAATGAGAGGCTGCCCTGCCAGCTACAGCACTAGAACTGATTGGATTTGGTGCATGTTAAAACAACAATGATCCTACTGTGTGGCCTCCGGATGATCACAGAACAAGTGAGCAAATGTAGATAATCACACAGCAAGAGCCACGGCAAAGGAAAGGCCAATGAGGCCTCAAGCTGGGAGAAT
Organism: Gallinago jamesoni; assembly: GCA_025769975.1. Lineage (NCBI taxonomy): Eukaryota > Metazoa > Chordata > Aves > Charadriiformes > Scolopacidae > Gallinago > Gallinago jamesoni. The sequence goes on from JAOQGH010000051.1 coordinate 47,338,413, forward strand.
CGGAATAGGCTCTATGTCCAGGAAATATGGGATTGCTGGCTGAGAAGTGGGGCTCCACCTGGGCTGGGAGGATGGAAGGCATCAGGCTTTGTCTTGTCCAGCTCTTACTGAAATAGGTAGCAAGGAGAAGCTGGAGCATGTGCTGGAGATGCTTTTATGGTATGTTGGTTTGGTTTTATTTTTGTTTGGTTGGGTTGAGCTTGTTTGGTTGTTTTTTTTTTTTTTTAAACTGTAGCTGCTCTGTCCTTCCATGATGTGCAAGGGATTAAATGCTGGAATAAGAAAAGTGGAGGTATCGGTCACAGTTTGCTGAAAGGGCTGTACTTATGGAAGTCTGAATTAGTTTACTGCTGAGGAAGGTGATCTGGGGTAATCCACATCAATTAATTTAAAACCTTTTCCTCCTTTGTCTCAGCCTAGCTTGTGGTGAAGACACGATACAGTGTAGGATTTTCCATGCTTTACAAGCCCTGAAAGAATCAGATGTCACAACCATCTACATGGAAATAATAATGGGTGGACTGGATGTGACACTTCAAATTTGCCAATGGAGTAAAAGTATCTCCTGTAGTAGTGTAGTCCTGCCCTGTGGGTTGCAGTGTCCTACACCATTCTTGCCTCTTCTGAACCTCAGTTGGGGTAGATGCCCTACAGTAATTGTAGGCTTGAGATTCTTCCTTTTTTGCCTTTGTTGATACCTGGAAGAGCTGATGTGCTTACTAGCAATGGGATATACCCATTTTTTGCAGCCCTTCATATGTAGTTAACTAAAAGAAAAAAAAAAGGAATACATGTTTCATCTTGTTCTTTCTCTTGTTCCACCTTCAGTAGTCTCCCTAGGGCTATCTGAAGCCTGTTTTGTTTCTCTGTGAATTATTTGTTGCCCAGGGTCCGAAATAACAGATCAGTAGTTCTGCCATAAGTGTGTTTGCTGTCTGCAAAACGCAAAGCGCTTTGTTCCTGGGATGCTGGGTGCACCCAGAGTGGTGTAACACTGAGAGAGCTGTGTGGGGAGGAGACACAGAGCTGCTGCTGTGTGGACAGTCGTGCAGAAGTCAACTGCTGCAAGAGGAGAAAGTTAGCACTTTCTCTTATGCCCTGTGTAAATAATGGGCTTGTCTTGTTATTACGTGTAGCAGTGTCAAAATTTTCTAAAAATCCCATATTGCCTTATGCACATTGAATAGACCATGCTGACAAAAGCTCCTGTGTCCCAGGACTCTGGTAGATGTTCATATTCAGGGACTCGGGTTCTTCTTTGCTGGCTAGTATCTACAAAAGGGATACTTTGAACCTTTGTAGCTGGAGTCGGTTGGTCTATTTACGTATAACTAATTCTTTTATCACCAATCATTGTGAATAATGTGCCTCTGGATAACTTCTGATAATTGTGCCTGAAACCTGATGGTGGGGATGTTTGTTTGTGTATTGTCTGTGTCGTAGCTCTGATCTGTTACTCTTCTTATGCATATATTCCATGAATGCGTGTATTTGCTTCAGAAGCGGCCTCAGGAAGATGTATTTGAAGTACATGTATTATTTCTAAGCTTGTCCTGATTAATTCTGGGGAGAACAGGGTACATGGGCCAGTGACAATGGAGACAATTACATTTAGTGTATTGGCTTCATGAGAGATGCAGCGGACCTCTGAGCCTGTGTTTCCAAGGGGTCATGAAGATCCTTATTTCATTTTTATCTGCAAAGCAAGGGGTAGTTATTCCACTTGAGCTATTGCGTCAGGACCACAGTTTAGGGAAATCCCTCAGGATTGCTGCATGCTACATAAGACCCGACAGCTCCCCAGAATGACTCCTTTCTGTCTCAGTTTCCCTGTCTGGATGGTCTCTGTGCAGGATGGGACCTCATCCTTTTTTTCAGATGTTATCAGATTTGAGGGCAGTTCTGTCACTGCTCTCCTGGCTCCCTTGGTCCTGGATGCTGCTCTTGGAGTCCTGTACTTGTGCAGCTAATACAGAAGGTCCACAGACTCCAAACATTGCTTTTTCTTTTAATCCTGCTACTGCAGAGCTAACAGACTGGTGCACTAACCTGGTGCACAGATGTCTGTGTTGCCTGAGAAGAGCTTTTCACCCTCAATAATTCAGAGATGCATTTGTAATAAGATATGTGATGAACTGTTATAACCTGACAATTCCTCACAATCATAGGAAAATGCCTATACCATGTGTTTAAAGAAAAAAAAATATTTTAAAAAGTAAGTCTTCTGTGGTCCAGTAACTTTCCAGACTACTTCAATGGTACGAAATTATCTCCACAAAATGCTTCCGTACATAAAACAGTAGGAACTTCTCTGTTATAAGTATGTTTACAATGCATATCTCCTGGGTAGTTGTTAAATGCATGAACATTACACTGGCATTTCCCCTTTAAACATTGTCATTTTATTGCTTTATCTATCTAGAGGAGAGCAGAAATTATCCTTTAATTACAATGAATTTAATGGTATTGGTTATGCAGCATTTTAGCTTACACACAGCATGACAAAGCTTAGGGTTTAGCATACTCCTATCATGCATCACTGATTCTTCTTTTCATCCTGGAGTGCCGTTTCCTAAGTCTCTGCTAAAAGCAGGTAAAAGATTGTAAGCTGGAGATGTTTAGAATGTCTTAGTCAAAAAGAATCAAAATGGGACTAGAGGGAGGCATGGGCAAGGTAGGTCGTGCTAATACTTTGCTGTGCTGCTCCTGAGAAGGGAGAGGAAAATATGGGACTAAAATGCCTGCCATTATCAAAACACAACACTATAACGTGAAGAGGTGGAGTAATTTATCTTTAAGTAACAGGCTGACCTATTCAGAACTGTAATTTTAATGTAAGGCTAACCTTTGAAAATAGATCAAGTGATATAAATTATTAAGGAACAGACATTTGTCAGATAGATGGTCTCTATTAGTAATTTTATGCATGAATGGTTATCTTCAAAGGTAGAGTTGCTGTCTGCTGAGAAAGAAAGTGCAAAAGCAGGTTACCTTAAGCTGATGTGTGAGGCTGACTTTTAATCAGTGTTTTTCTAATCCAGTCGAAAAAAAAGGCTGAAGTGGGGTCATCTCTCTACCTCAGGCTGCTCAGCCTGTGTAGTTCTTGGATTTTTTTTGCTAGCAGAGTAAACTCCTGGTAACGTTGCTGATATTCCTAAAATATCTTCCAGTAGTTTCAGGGCTCAAGCAAATGGGCATGTGTCCCCATTTGAGAATGGCAGCACCCATGCTGGGTACCACCAGGTTGTCCCAGCCTCTGGGCAAAGGGGAGCTGGTACCCAGATGGGGGGTGATGCTTGCCCAGGGTGAGGTGTGGGTCCCTTTTTTTTTTTTTTTCTTCAAACATTCAAGAAGAATGTTTTATAAAGTATTAGCATCTGTTACTCTGATGGTGTTTGGCCCACATTTTGAACTTGGAATGGGAGAAAAAAGAGAGGTCAAGCTACTTTTGAAAGATACTTATCCTCTATCTGATCATTCTACCTTTTTCCCCCCTCCTCCAAATTACTCTCTCCATGAGTTTCCTTCTGCTTTGTTTGTGTGTTTATTTTATATGCAAACTACCTTGATGCCCTTGTGAACAAAGTACTGCAGTGCTCTTAATGTAAAGCTAAATCCTTTTGAGAAGCTGTTGGTAGGAGACTGTAGCCATAAATTTGATTTTTTTCCCTATACTCCATTCTTTGCATATGCTTGGCATGGAAAAGTAGGAAAGCAAAGGTAACGTTAAGCTATACATTCCTAGCCTGTTTGGTCCTGTAAACAGAAACAACTTCAGGTTTTTCTTAATTTTTTTGATCTGCTGCTTTTGTTATGTCTTGTCTTCCAGTCACAGATGCTGCTGCTGCTCAGTTATTGAATGGGGTGTGCATAGAGGGTCTTACAATCCTTCCTCCATCTTTTAGCCACGCTGAAGCCTGTAATACCTCTGGAGAATTTGTGTGTACACCGAAGCACATCCCTGTTGCATGGGAGCTGTACCCAGCACGTGGTGCTTCCCGCAGTCCCTGCGTTGCTTATTTTGCACAGTGTCTCTTAGCCATTGCATTGCCTCTACGGCATAATATAATTCTATGACTCTGACATCTTTATTCACTCAGAAGGTGAAAGGGGAATAATCTACAATATTTGGCGTCTCCAAATTCTACTACACTTTGACAGACAACATAAGCAATCGTATCAGGGAGGGAAAGACATATCTGGCCAGCTTTAGCTTCCAAAAGAATCTGGAAACTGCCCATATGTACATGAGTATCTCTTCTCATCAGGAATCTTCTTTTTTCCCAAGCATCAGTCTCATCTATATTTCCACGTGAATTAAGCCCCCAAGACTAAGGTTTCTAAGGGAATTGGAATTTATGACCTTTTTGAGAGTATTTATGAAGAAATTTCTTTTCTGAATCCTATTTTCTTTAACTTAATTTGAAAAATTGGCAGGGAAAAAAAATGGAAGTATAAACAATTACTTCAGTGTATGGAGTCATACTGACTTCTCTCTTTTTCTCTTCTTTCTTCACCTAGTTCATTGCTGCGCCAGGATGAATGGTTTGTGGTTAAAGCACTGGAGTGGGATGCAAATTATGCAAGTTTAAATTTCCAGATGTGTCAAAGGCTTCCTCTATAACAACATTTAATAGTCCTGTGATCTCTGTGTATTCTTTTAGATACAAAAGGTATCTAAAATATGACCTTCTCTTGCATACTTTTTGTCTGTTCAATCATAAAACAGGCTCTGGATGTTTGAAAGCCCTTCACTTTGTTTCTTTGAACAAAATGCCTCCTGTTTGTGTTGAAGGGATGCAGGTTAACACTTTGAACAAGCAAAAAAGATAAGCATTCTGTGTACTAATTTCAGGAGCAACTGTTTTCAGTAGCCTGGAACCCTCCTGCAGTATATTGATGTTTCAATTTGTACAGAGTAGCAGCTGCCCTTAATGATAAAGAAAAGCGACTGCTCTGCTCTGCTGCGTGATGATTTGACATGGCAGCAGTAGTCTTGTGGAATGTGACACGACAACTTGAAATAATGGTATGTAGATATGATGCCACAGACGTGTCATGAAATAACATAAATTACTAAAAATGATAGGAAGGGAAAACATCTTCAGAGCAAAAATATTGAGACAAAAAGTTGTCACTTATCACGTCTGAGGTTGAGACAAATATGCCAGTTTATTTGATTCCTACTAGAAGCAGTTGAGTTTAAATGGTCTTTTATAATTGGGCTTTCTTAAAAATCAACACAGTTACCAGTAGACACTAACTTGTTTCATAGAGAAGTAAGATGATTTTCTAGCATCTACAATGCTTTATAGTATAAATTCTTTCTGGCTGTGGACATGTGTGTGACCACGCTCAAGAGCCCATGAAGGCTACACCCACAGTAACAAGTAATATATCTCAACAAGAACACATCTGCAGAGCAAAATGGTGCTGAAGGTCCAGCCCCCACACTACACACATTTTAGAAGTTTTTACTCCTGGTAGCTGTAGTCTGACTGATCTGCTGCCCACCAGTTGCCGAAGGGCAGCAGGTGAGCTCCTGGAGTGCATCTAATGTTATGCTGAATTAAAATTGGGTGCTCTAAGCACAGGCTGTGACAGGAAACAAATCCCAGCAAGTGGAGACAACCAAGACAATGTCTTCAGAAGCACATCCTTGGTCCACAGTGAAGCACTAATACATCCATGTCCAAAGACATTTGGGCCGAGTGCTTCCAAAAGGCAAAAATAAATTGTTTATTCAAACAATCAGATTAATCCTCCTGGAGGTAAGAGAATTATTGTGCTGATTAAAATTGGATCCATGGATGATCCTTTTATCCAGGAGCTTCCTTTGCTGGTTCAAATAGAATGGAAATTGTCTTTGAACCATCTCTGATGTTGCGTAATAGGGAAACCAAAGCCTGACCTCTTTGAATCATTTCCATTACAAATAATATCAGTGTGGCTCCTTAGACGTTCTTCCAGACAAATCTTTATGCCAATATCTACTCTGAACTTCCTGCCTCCCTTCCTGCTCTCTTCAGCCTTCTCCTTCTGTAAGAGAAGACACTGTGCTTCATTCTTCTCTGAAGGCTTCTGTTAAACAAAAGCAATTGACTCTGAAAGTCATATTCTGACATCAAACCCTTAGGCTTTTCAAAGCAATGCTCTGGGTTTCAGATTTGAGGCCCTATTGAATTTAATTGGATCTGTGCAGCTGCACCAAAGCTTTCAAGATGCACACCCTGAAATATTCATGTTGCCTTCCTCTCTTTCCTTTCTCTCAGCCACATTTGTTTAAGTTTAAAGGAAGTGGCTTCCAGTTCTTGTAGGTGCAAATTTTTGCTTGCATAGTCTATGAAGACATTAGCATTTAGACACTGAACACCCTTGATTTGTATGCACCAGTCACTTGGTAAACAGCTGGGGTGGCTGCCTATGTGCTGTCAGTAAAGTCTGGCTACAAAAATGGATTCCACTTTTTAAAAGTCAAGCCCTACCAGGTACCTGCTCTTCTGTTATTTGCATATAAATCCTAGAATCAAAATAATTTTTAAAATCCCCTCCATCCAGGCAGAAGTTTTCCATTTGCTGGTTGATCTGCTCTCAGTTTGCAGGATCCCAAGGTTGTCCAAGGCTGCTTTCCTTTTCAGTAGGAAAGCATGACACAAGACATAGGTGAGGTATTAAAATATGGATGTATTCCCTCACTTTGTGTATCACCCTTGAACAGAAAGTCCTAGGGGCAGAGCTTGGCTTTCTGAAAGGAGTTTGCTCAGTGTCTGAGAGAAAGGGTATGTGAGTGCCAGGCACAAGAGCACTACAACCTGATAAGGATGTTATATCATAACATTTTAGAGCCACACATGAAGAGGGTGTCTATCCCAAAGGAATATCATCTTCAGAAATTAGTTCAGAAGTAATTATACTGTCTTGTTCTGTTTTAACTATAGACTCTTCAGAATTAGCTATCATCTTATTTTCAAGCACATCCATCTTCAAAGGCTGCTTAACGTGGAAGAGTTCCTAACTGGTTGACTGCAAAACCAGTCTGCTGAAAATGCGGTCTTCTAGAAGAAGCAGGAGTGTTTCTGTTTATAGGGAAAAACTCAGGAGAAAATAGCAGGAATGCAGCTTTCTCTCCTCTTCCTCTTTGCTGACGTGCTGCGGAGCCTTGATTCAGCAACCTGTTGTCATCTCAGTCTGCCCATCAGTCAAATGGGTATAAGGGTATAAGTAAGAATAATGAAGGGCAACCTGTAACAACAGCCAACTTTATCATGGCACTGACCATTTTAGAGTTGCTGATACTGCAATCTCGTGAGTTCCTCTGCTTCATAATTTCCTGCTGGTTAGTTGTACTGAACAAAGTGAGCACGTGCATCGCCCCAATCTATTGCAAACACAGAGCAAGGTGAGGTATCTTTAACCACCCTGAGGGCAATCTGGGTGATAAGAAGAAAATCAGAAAGATCTGTTCACTCATTTGTTTGCAATTGTGAGTCCACACCCATAATTAATGTTCCTGGGCTGATCTGAGGCCTTCAGAAGCAAAGGATATGAGGAGAACTTCTACTTTTGATTGTTGTTTGTCAGGCTTTGTAAAATCTCTTGCATGGACTACCTTCAGAAATACTGTTTTATCCTTCAGCCTGGGAAAGATTTGCCTCATCAGCAAGGTGCTGCTATTTTAGCTGCCTACCTTTCTAATTGAATTTAGAATATAACAGAATCATCACTAGCAGCACTGCCAATCTTCCTAGTTTGCTTTGGATAATTTTGTCTTGTTGCTGCAGGGTTTTCTGCACACTGTTGGGAATACCCAGGGAAAAATGCAAATTGTGACATAGAATTACTTAGCACTCTGCAACAGCTGACAAGATCTAAGTACATTCTCTGTGTCTGTCTCTGACTGCTTCTGATTTCACTTCTTGTCATGTGTTTAGATTGGCAATTGTTTTGTATAGATAGACCTGTAGTGTTAATATCCTGCTTTGATGATATTACTCTTCAGGAATGTTAATGAGTGGCTTCTGTATGTGGCATCTTTAAAAGCTTTCCACTGCTGGTATTTTATTATTTTTTTTTAAGTGGTGAAAGAGCACTGCTGAAGGCCCCTTGGGTAAATAGTGTTTAAAGTAGTCCATGCATTTTAATTAGCAAAGAAATACATAGATAAGGATGAAAGATTTGTTTTCCTCAGGCAGACCATGAGAACACCAGGCCCACAGGTAGCTTAGTTTAACTCCAGAGAGATTACATTTATATCTCCTCATCTAAATCTTAGAAATGCCATTCTGTTACAAGCAGTACAAATTAAGGAAAGATAAAGGTGTCTTCTCTGCTGGAGGTTTAAGGTCTTTTTTGTTGCACATTATTAAGGTGTCCTATACAGGAGGGAGGAAAAAAAAAAAAGTAATACTAGAAAAAGTAAACTGCAGCATAATCTCTGTATGCGACTGTGTATTTTTTTGTGTGTGAAGGAAAAACGTGGGTTATTTTCGGTAATGGGTGGTCACAGAAGTGGGTTGATTGTGTTTCTGGTCATGAACCAGTGGGTTCATGAAGCATATTTACATGTTTTTATTTTTGAAAATCAGGTGTGTGTGTTAGCAAGCTTCTGGGTGATGATGCACCTCTGGTACTCGCCTTTGCTGTGTAGCCACAGGCTGGTCATTTAACTTCTTGAGTTGCAGGGCGGTTTCTTTGTTTTGTTTTGTTCATCAAAGGAAGGGACACAAACTACTCAATCGGACGCATCAGAGGGCCTCCTGGTTCCCAGTGAGAAGATGGGGCCACGCATGTCTTTCAGAAGCAGCTGGACTTGCTTGTGCCAAAACGCAGTGAAAGACTGAAAGCTAATGGTGAGATTTTTCTAAATGCCTGCCTTGAGACCATTATCAGCACAGCTCAGATAAAGGTGCCAGTTAGTTTGGAGATAAAAGAACCCGTTGTACCTTGCAGTGTTCATTGTGTAGGAGCTGGTCTTAAAAGGTGTCTGGTCCTGTGCTGTGACAGGCAGCATATAGACTCAGTGGTTTCAGAGGAGGCTGAATATGCCACAGAACTTGATGGAGATCCTGTGATACCAGAATAAACTCGTGTAGAGTTATTGTGCTTTATTCAGTGAAGCAAAACAGTTCTGAAAGGTGTTGTCTCCGAGTGCATGCAAGATCAATTTGATTTCCAGACCTAAGAGAGATTATTTAGCATTACTAAGCCCGAGACCCGAATGGGAAAGGGATGCTGTCCGCTCTCTAGGTTGTGCACTGATCTAGGTAGCCCCTGGGCTGCTCTAATTAATCTCTCCCCTGCTTTGGGATATTCAGAGCAAGAAGGGCAGGCTGGCAGCCAAACCCATTAGGTCTGTGCCAGACAAGGGTCCCACATGTTGGTAGGGTCTGTAGCTCTGCCCCCAAGTCCCCTTTCTGTGCTGATGCCATCCAAATGGGGCAGCCCAGAGCTGAGAAACGTGAGCATTTATGTGAAACGCTCTGAAAAATATCTGCCAGCACCATAACCATCATTGTGTGTGATTATGGCACACACAGAGGTAGACTGGTGAAACAAAACACAAGGTGGAAGAGCCTTCCGCTGCTCAAGCAGAAGCCTTTTTCATAGAAGCCTCTGCTATTTACCGGTCATTTGTTGTGGTCTTTTGAGAAGTAAGTCAGCGCTGTCTCCAACTTAATTACCAGTGTAGAAGACAATTTATCACTTACCAAAGCTTTGATTGCTTTTTTTTCAGCCTTGCATGGCCTCTTGGTTGGTAGGTGGAATTGTGTACAAGATTGGCTTTTTTTTTTTTAAGGGAAAATTTTACCAGGAAAAAAAAGAAAAATGAAAAAAGCCAAAAATTCAGCTTCCAATTCTGTGCTTTAATGTCTGTCTGATGTTTTAAATTTTCTTTGAATGTAAGTTTATAGTAGTTCTCATTTAGAAATCAGGAAAAATAAAAAAATCATTTAGGAAGTCTATCTTTGGATACATATTTTTTAAAAATTTTGCCCTTGAGAATGAAGATGCAGCTTCCCATAGCCTAAAATGCAAGAGTCAGCAGGAGAAATAACTCACTTGAAAAAAATCTGAGGTATAATTATTAATGTACAAAAAAAGATCTGGTGTGCAATAATCTCTGGCTTTTTCTCATTTCTGTCACTGATTTCCTCTTCTGGACTGTAGATGCAACTCTGAGCAAGCAGTCTTATGTTTTTACAGATCAAATTATCAGAAGAAAACAGGTCATATGTTTTGATAGATACCACATAAAAGGAAATGTTTAGACTGCTATAGCCATACTAAAATTTGATTATAGGGAATTAAGTTTCTTCAAAGCAAATGGCTTTCTTTTTCTTCTCAGTACTTCTCATGCAATTAGCAAGTTGGTTATATTAACTTGGTTGACAGACGATATTACTGATCTTATCAACTTCCACTTGTGTATACAGGGCTTTATTAATTTCTTGTTTGCTTATGAACTTCTTTGTCAACAATAAAATTGGTGGGTAAATGTGGAACATACATGTCATGGTAATGTGTTGTTTGCTTTGCTTATCAGGAAATAACAAACTTTTGGCAAATGAATAAGGGCAACAAGGGACCAGGTAGGTCTTAGGAGTTTCTTTTGCCACTGTTGGCACTTTGTCATGTTGCTAAGTTACAGAAGCTTCTGGCTTCTACTTCAGAGAGTAGAAGTTATTTTTAAATATAAAATGAACACAGTACCAGGGACTCACAAAGCTGTTCTGGAAGTGGCTGTAATACAGGAGGGATTGTGAATGTGGTCTGAAGGCCAACACTGCAAAATACTCATCTGACACAAAACAAGTTCCTACCATCACAATACAATTACAAAGGTGTGCACTTTATTTATTTTCATAAAATGCCTTAAAAATAGCAAGCAGCAATAATTAACAGCTGGATTGGACAGTACCTGCCTTTGTCTCACAGAGTGTAGGTTGATCATGGTTATTCTTCTGAGAATGTAGCAATTATCATGACCAGTAGCAAAAAATTCTGAATTAACATCCCTGAAGAGAGGATGTTTTCAGAATAGATTCTATTTCTTTATTGAAAACTTAGTTCTTTATATCACTAGCCAGAAGTTTTTATTCCTCACATTGCAAAAGTTATTTCATTATTACCGCTCTGGAGATAACACCGACCTCCCTAAGCAGGAATTTTGAACTCGCTCCAAAATCACCCAGCATGGTCCTTGCTATTCCTTCTTCTGAGGCACCTGAGGGAAACCGAGTGATATTACTTAGAGTTCAATTGGTCTGGTGGCATTACAAAGGTTGAAGCTCTGAACTCAAAAATGGAATCAGCTTTCCTATTGAAATTGGAAAATAGGTACAGATTTTTATTAATATTCCAGTTGGTGAGAAGAAAACATCATTTTCCTGCTGATTAGAAGTTGCGCTCTACCATCTGTTGCTGGACAATGTAAGCCCTTTGAAAGGGCTGGAGTTCAACTCCACTTGGCTTCACACTTAACCTGCTTCTCTCGTGGAGGAGAGGAGTCCAGGGGGTCATATGGTGGGAGCACATGACTCAAAGCTGCTGGGAGACATTGGAGGATGGCCTTTGTCCAGGGAGATGAGCACAGGGTAGCTTAATGCAGAAAATTGCTAAGTAATGTGCTTTGGCAGCAAGTTGTCTGTCAGAGCTGTGAAATCGTATGGGGCAGTGAGAGGGGAGAGGATGCCCTGTAGCAGGGGATTTAAATCCCAAGAGAGCTGCAGGAAATCAATGAGTTTACAGAAAAAAAGATGTGTATTTCTGGCCATTGGCTGAGCTTCTGGTTTATATCAGTTAATAATTTCCAGGTGTAAAGATTAAATCAACATACTGCTTGCCAGAGTTAGGTAGTGTTTGGTAGATCCTAATGCCCTGGGAGGTGAGACCTTGACAGCATGTTCTCTAGTCTGAGTTCTTCTACCTGAAGATATTCTTTCCTCCAGTCTTTCTTTTTCCTGCTGAAGTGGGCCCTGGAGGAAAGGTTTGGTTTGTTTGGCATTTTTTTGGGGGGGAGGATGGTGCTTGGTTTTTTGAATATTTTTTTTTTTAAGAATTCATAAAGTTGGCTCAGTTCTGCTTCTGATGAAGTCTGTAGGTGTCCTGTCCCTGCTAAAGATAATTCCATGGGGATATAGGGAATATTCTTGTCCGTGCGAGGGAAATGGTCTTCTCTGCTTGTTGGGATACTGATAAAAGACTGTCAATGGTTTTTGTTTGTTTGTTTGTTTTTTTCTGGCTACCTCAGTTTTTTCTCAGGGTGAATTGTCTAAATTCAATATTCTTATATGTAAGAAAAGAAAATATATGAAACCCCAGAATCACAGCTGGGGAGAAGCAGCAAGCCCCAGGACACCTGTCTAAGGGAAAAATCAGAATAGCTGTAAAGATGACACCAGTACTAAGCATTTCTGTTGTAGATGGTTACAGGTATAGACTGACTTGCATGAGGACTACCTGAGGCACTTCTCCCTTTGTGCCCTCAGGAGCCCGCTGGGATGTCTGATTCATCCCTGCAGGCTGAGACAGAACCATCAGACTCTGAAAAATGGATTTCAAGGGGATTTCACTCATTGTCTCAGCATGGCACTCTTCAGGACAGCTAGCCCTCTGCAGAAATCATCATAATTGTGCCTAGGCTTCTCAAAGCAGGCTGTGCTGGGTTCCCAGCCTCCCCTGGGATCTGGGATCCTTATGTGGTGACATGGCTTCGGAGGCATCCTTTCTTCTCAGAACAGATGAAGTCAACGGGGGGTCTGCAGAAAGAGGCTTTTGAAAGAACGTTGGTGAATGTAATGGGGAGCAGGAAACTTTCCATATGGTTTTAAACCTGCCCTTCCAGAGCCTCAGCTGATTACACCTGCGCTCAAACTTTATAGGTAAGGCTCTAAAATGCAGAGAGGAGGTCTGACCAAGCCTCTGTCCTTCTCTGCTCCACATCATCAGGGGTATTACAAACCAAAAGGAAAGCAGCAGATCTTAGTGGAGTTGCTATGGGTGAACCACAGGGAGACCCAGTAGCCAGAGCCAGGTCTGGAGCTGTTTTTTTTTTATTCCTTTCTTCCTATAGAGCAGCAAGAAATTCTTATTCCTCCTGCAGGACTGATCATGGAGGTTTGTTAAATGTGAACCAGAGTTTGGTATTCTCAGAGATTCAAGAGCAGACCCAGCTTAGAGCTCCTGCCATCTGTTACTTGTCACCAGCCCTGTCCCCACAGGCGAAGCTGCGGTGGGGCGGTGCTGCGGCAGCCAGCTGTAAAGCCGTGAGTGGGGAAGCGATGCAAAAGGATGATTATTCACTGCTTTTCACAATAAGGGAGTTAGGGAGCATCTGAATCTCACAGCAGCTTAATAACTCAGAAGCAGCATTATTTCCACATAGCGCGTAACTGAACTGTGGAATTTTTTTTACTGTGTGATTTGGTGGGGATAAAAAAGTTTAGTTGACTTCCAAAAGCCATTGGGAAACTACAAAAGGAAGATGCACTGACTGGTAAGCATAGTAATGTAAAAATTTGAGACTGGCAACTTCTCCCAGTTCCTCACCATGGAAGGATCAGTTTAGATCTTTTCTCTGCACTTCTTTAGCTGATGCTCAATGTGTACTGCAAGTACACGTAAACCAGCATGACAATTCCCATGTTTCTTAAACTGGATTTAAGGCAAAAAGTTCTGAGGTGGAGGTGATTTTGAACTCCTTTTGATACTCAGTCTCAGGCCAAAAAATGACTGAAGTAGTCAGATAGGATGGTGAGAACAGCCACAAAGATATTGCAGTAGGGTGGTGACCGGACGCATAAGAAGGTGGGTAGCTGGTCCTGCTTATCTTATCAAACCGGAGCTGCTGTCAGCATGGTTCACAGGCTTCTTCAAGAAGTAAAACATATTAGCCTCAACCTAATGAAGGAGGTTAGGATAAACACATCATCTTCATCTTTGTTGTGAGCTGAGAGCATGCATATGAGCAGTTACTGCAGCTCAGCCAATGTGTGGTAACTCATTACACTGCAATAGCTTGATCATACTTCTGAGCCCTTGAGCTTCTCAGTTTACTGCAAGGATCTTCGTTTTCTGCCAAGCTCATACCTCCTCTTTGTTTTTCAGCAAACAATTCCTTTAGCGTTTTATGCTCTTCTCTCCCTTTACCCGCAATTCCTTTGACATTTGTCTGCAACACACTTCAAATCCCAGTGTCAAGATATAGGAACTAGTAGATCTTGTTGTTCTTGACCTTTTTTGGAACCTCACAAGGAACAGCCCTGGAGCTCTTTCCTCTGAAGTGCGCTGACCCATTTATATCTGTGACAGATGCCTGGGAGGTGCCAAGACACAGGTTTCCCACCTTGGGAAGGAGCAAAGGTCTGTGCTCATTCAGCCCTGTGGAGGGTTAATTATAGTTTTGCTTAAAAAAGCATTCGGCTGCCCTTAGGTATAGGAATTTATTTAAGCCTTATCTGCATAATTATCATGTTTATTGCTCAACACAGCTGGATGGATATGAAGAGTATGCAGTTTTTGATACACGCTTTATGTCAGAACCATTACAAGGGAAGATGATCATCTCTTACAGCCCCTGCAAAGAGGCTGGCAGTAATAGTTAGTTTTCTGACTTTAAAAAACAAATCCTTGGACCAGATTTATTGGGCCTATTTACATATTTTTGATGCCAAAGCTTTTCCTCCCTTTATGGAAATGCGTGCTGTGGTGATGAATAGCCCGGGATTTTGAAGGGTGATTGGTGACCCGAGGTGCTTGGCTTAATAGACTCAAATTGCAGAGAGGAGGGAACTGTACCACGTGAAAGTCATTCACCTCTTTCAGGGACTCCTGTCAGGCAGCCAAAATCACCATTTATCTTCAGAAATCTTAGCCACTTCTAACATCATTGTTGTTGAGATATTTAACATGGACATTCTGGAGCAGCCAGAAAAACACAGAGAGTGTTTTAATCCATGGTTTTGGGTTGGTTGGGTTTTTTTGGGGGTTTGTTTGTTTGTTTGGTTTTTTTTTACATCTGGGAAGACAGCTGTTGCTCTTTTTGAAAGCATAGTATGTTGTATCTTTTATAGGTAAACTTTTATGAGGCATTGATGGGTATTTCTGTTTTTGTAATAGGGTGCAAGCATCTAAATGGTTCAACTTTGAATCATTCATTAGAGAGTGCTTACTATTTCAGACTGCTGCTATTGCACGTGGCAGTGTGCTGCAGTCTGAGGGCTTCCTGCTCCAGCCTGCAGTCTGCAGAAATCTTGCAAATACCTGCATCGCACCACCCTGGGGCAGCAGCTGGCTCACGCGCTGGTGTGACTGCCAGTGATCTGAAATAACCCCTGAAAACAAATACGAGAGACACACAAGTGCAAGCAAGGGTCGGACAGGGACGTCTTCTGTGTGTTTTAGCTATCAACAGCCCCTTTCTGCCCAAAGTGGGGGTAGGGTGCTATATTGACAAAATGAACATTTAGCATCATCCTGACAAAGCTGATATTATCTTCAGATGATGTCTGATCCCAGCGACTGGGTTATGTAATGAGAATACGCAAGACCTAAAAAAGTAGCATTTTGGTTACTATCACCTTCATCAGTGAGAGCTACTTAAATTAAAACGCCAATTGTGTGTGGTGGGAGTAGATATCAGTCAGTATGTTGTCATTACTTGGAGGCTAGCTACTTCTGTTTTTTGTTTGTTATCAAATGAACGTTTTAGTTGTGGTTGGCAAGAAGATGAACGCATTGAACTGACAGGGTAGAAATTTTACATAAAACCCAAAATAGTTAGAAGGGAGGGAGGTGAACACCCATCAGTTACGACTTCTCCTCTCCTCCACTAATCTCTCCATGTTCCATGGATGATAAATTACCTATCATTCCCTTTCTTTGGGAGATATCTCTTCCCATGCTAACATCCTGCCCCTATTCCTCAGTTACCCAACCGCCTTCTCTCTTCTGGTCTGATCACTATCTCTAGTCAGATAAATTGCTTTTCACCTGTTTACTCTGAAGAGTGTGTATGTAACTTCCAACAGTATGAACTCGTCTTATAAAAGTTCTGTTATGTCCAACCACAAACATTACCTGGCTCTCATTTACAACTTTGTCCCTATAAAATAGGTAGAGTTGTTATGTCCTGATGATTGTGGTACAAAGTACCCATTGGACTAAAAGGCTGTTTAGCAGGAGGTGGTTCCTAAGCTCTTACATGTATATAAATCCCTTTGAAATGACCTCCTGGGCAACAGCAGAAAACCTTATTTGCCCATTATCCTACAGGTTGTGAAATTTGGGAGAAGGATATAGAAAGTATCATTATCTCTCCAGAATGCTTTTCTAATGCAAAGCCATTTCAGAACCAAGCAGTTGTTTAATCTCCTTTACCATTTCTGCTTTACAGTTCTGCAGATCAGCACAAAATTCAAACAATTTGTTGAATGGATCAGGGGATCAGTGTCAAAATCAAGAGTCTGAGCCTGGGTTGTGAACTTGGGACTGTCTCAAGCTCGAGGATACAGTACTCTCAAGCAAACTTTAAAGGTATGTGTTTTAATTGCTCATGGCCACTGCCCAGTGACTTCTCTGGGTTTCCCCATTAGCTCTGCTAAGAAGTCCCCTGCATTCTCTGCAAAAGTGACAGATGAGAGCTCTCACTAGTAGCTTATATATTTGGCATCAGATCTAACAAGGTCTGCAAATACTCAACTAACCCTGTCATTCAAAGATTTTTCTGAATTTGTTTTCATTAACTTTTTTCAATTTTTTTTTTTTTTTTTGTATTTTTACCCCAATTTCACTTGCCATTATTCTGATTTGAAAGCTTTGGGATGAGAAGTAGGTGAAATGTTTTCATTACTCTTAACAGACTGACCATGGTATGAAGAATAATGTTACATTCCCAGTTAGGAGACTTTATTCAGCATTTAACAGAACTATCATCACAGCTCGTCTTGTAAACTTACCATCACGCTTTCAAGGCGTTGATTAGCTTAGAGGGGTCTCCAGCTTATCAAAACACCTTCCTTTCTCTTCTGTCATGTTTCCTCACCGTGAGATAAATAAGCCTTTCTAGAGGTGATCAGCACAACATATGGCCTCAAATTAGGAAGCAGTGAGATTTGACCATTTCCCTTGTTGATGAGTACCTTACTCCCAATGGGGTCTCATTGGAGCAAACGTAACCCTGTAGAGAGATGCGGAGGAGCTGCTCCTCAGATTCTTGATATGTAGCTTGCTGCAGGGTGAAATAGGTATTGTCTTGTGAAGAGCAGCCAGAGGCTGAGGCTCTCTCTTGCAAGCGTTCCTTGTGAGGAATGGTAATTGAGATGAGTGCCCTAGATGGGAAACTTTATGGAATTGCCTCATTTGAACTTCTCATACTCTGGACCTTGATGCTAGGAACTGGAATTCCTTGTAAGAAGATGATGGATCTGCGTGAAAGTAGGAAAAGTGTGTTTGGTTTGGTGAGAGTAAAAGAGAAATATGAGAGATGGGAAAAATGAAGACCATAAAAGTTTCATATAGATGATGAAGAGTCTGGTTTCTTGGGGACTATTGAAGGATAAACTTCTGAGACATTTAAGGCGTGTTCCTCACAAACTACATTCAGAAATAGATCTTCCTTCTTCCCTTTAAAGACTAGCACTACAGACCTCTGACAACTTGCATTACATTCAGCAGGACCATGTAGTATTACATCACGTCACGGGTTTTTTCCCACTGCCTGGTGCTAACAGGAGCTGACATTACATGAGTGAGCTAATGTAGCCAAAGTAGCTGTGATGGTGTGGGCTGTCACCTGAACTGCAGTCAGGAGGGTGAAAAAGACTAAAGCAAAGAAAAAAGTATTCTGTTCTTTGGAAAGGGCACTAATTTTGCAAGCAATAGGATTCAAAGTAGACATTGCTGAACTATTAGCAGAGATTTCAGCATTTTCTTCTTGAGGAAAGGAGGAGAAGGGGATATCTTACCACAATCTATTTCCAGTTTTTCAGGGTTTATTGTCTTAAAGTATTTGCCAATGACTTATAGAGTGTTCTTAAATATTCAGTTTACTTGTCGTTTTTGGCAATTAGTGCCTGAAAGCATATGTTGTAATTTCTGTACCTTGGTCAGCTAAAAAGGAACAATAAACAAACATGGGATTTGGGGTTATTTTTACTAATTGCAGGCTTCCTCTTAAGGAAACACACATGACCTGTGGTTGTGAAACCTAACAGAAAAAGGCCCTCAGGAAGAATTTGCTAATACTGTTATCAAAAATGTCTTGAAATGTTGTATTAATTCCAACAGCTTTAGGGGAGACAACAGCACTACAGGCTCTTTGGAGTAGCAATCTATTAAATTCTGCTTTAGGAGCAATCTCTCCCCATGCCCTTATTCACACAGCTCCAGATGCAGCCAGCCCTGAACAGCAGGGGCTCTCTCTGATGACAGAGTTTTGTGCTCAGTCTCATTGATGTTAACTCACACCTTTTTCTGGGGTACCAAGTCTCACCCCAGAATAGCCAAGAGTCCGGTTAGTGGAGATGCTCATTTAATATTTGGGTCCAAGCTGTGGGTCTGCTTGATCCAGAACATCGAAATGAATTCAAATATCCCCTTGGCTGGGCAGTGTTTTTGGGTAGGTTACATCCCTCTGCTGGATCGAGGAATGTTAATTTATATCAAGTAAATAAAATACCCCATTAGAAGATAGAGATGTATTTTTTTGTGAGGTGGTGTAAATGTCTTATCTCATTTGAGTGGAGTTCTGATCTGAAGCAGGTTTTTAAGTGTGGAAAACCAGCTTTTAGCCACTCTGAGGTGGTTAAATCTGTCTGATTTGTCCACAGACTCTGTACTGGACATGGGAAATATTTCTTACTTAAGGACTTGTCTAAACTGATACATATCCAGAAATTTTGAAGTCTTCTAATATAATGCCTGCCATTCTTTTATATTAAAACTAAACTCTTTATAACTCCCTTTATTCTGAATTCTTGTTGCTTTTTAAATTTTACTGTACTCTACCAGTGAGACACTGTTATGTGCAGAACACCTCTAATTTCAGACATCTCCCTCCATGTTTGTTAGCATCTTCCTGATAAAGAGCTCAGAGAAGAGCAATAAAATAGTTATGAATGCAAATAAATGTAATTACACAGAAAAATTAAGATTATATGGTGTGATACCTGAGTAAAGAATGATTAAGTGGTGGGAGACAGTGAAGTTTTTAGAAGCACTTACAAAATATGAGCTTTGGGGAGGAAAGAATTATTTACAGGTAGAAAGTATAAGGGAGAGTAATGTAATGAAAGAAAGGAAAACTTGGTTCTAGTATCAGCCAAACTTCTGACAAGGAGATGTATTGTGTTATGATATGGTCTCCCTGGGCAAGTGGCAGTAGTTCAGTATCTGGCACGTTTAAAGCTAGACTAGATAAGACACTGAAAAATGAATAATGAGGATCAATCCTACAGTGACAGGAAGACGAACTGGAAGACCCAAGTGGTTGTTGCAAATCTCAAGATCCCATGCTATCACTCCACAGATGTAGAGCCCAGGGAAAGAAGTGTTTTTCTGTATTCTTTCAAAGTTAGGAAGTTTGACTATGCCATCTGTAGTGATCATGTCTTGGCTGAGATGAAAGGAAAGGTGAGGATTCCAGTAAGCTTAATTATTTTCATGAAAAATGTTTTTTAAAATTCTGTCTCAAAAAAAGAAAGGTTAAAGTGACGGAGTCTTGTATATCTGCTTGCCTCTTAGGACTGAAAAATATAGATAAACTGTAAGAAAAAAAAATAAAAAACAAACTGCATTGTGTCTGATGGATAATGCAGCCAGAGCCTGGGGATGTATCATCTCTCTGAAGCTCAAGAGAACATACACTTACAAAGTAGCACCAACAACAAAATAAATGCTAAGCAATAATTGAATTCCCCACCAAATATCAGAAGGTTTAAAAAACGTGAAACTTTTTTTAGAGCTAAGCTAGAAAACTTCAGAAGTGTTTGTTACACTCCTTAAACATCAGAGTGAACACTTGCTTGATTTAGTAGAAAAAAGAAATATTGGATGCTTCCAAGGGTTTTTGAGTATGTTATTTCTGTGGAGATGGTGCCTGAGCATCATCTCACCAGAGCAGGAGTCTCCCATCCCAGCTCTGGGGTACTGTCTCACAGCTGGACTGAGTTCCAAGCTTAAAGCTCCAGTTGGGAACAGCTGTGTGTGTTGGCTGTGGCATCTGAAATATTTCAGTGAGGAAACAGAGAACAACGAAGTGGAGTAGCCTGTCAGTCTGCTGGATGTCTGAAGAAGTGATTTCTCAGGTGGGACAAGTCCTA
Organism: Gallinago jamesoni; assembly: GCA_025769975.1. Classification (NCBI taxonomy): domain Eukaryota; kingdom Metazoa; phylum Chordata; class Aves; order Charadriiformes; family Scolopacidae; genus Gallinago; species Gallinago jamesoni. The sequence goes on from JAOQGH010000051.1 coordinate 47,358,731, forward strand.
TCTTCAGGATTGCTAACGTGGACCAGGATATGCTTTTCCCAACCAGGACAGGGGGGAATTCATGTTGTCTTACTTGAAGGGAGCATCTCCAACTCCTTTCAAGGTTTGAAGGACTGACAGAGGTTCGATGGAGCTCAGATTTTAAGCCTGGAGCTTGCTCGTCCCAGTCTGCTTCTGCGCCAGTTGGAGAAGGCTGCCGCTCTCAGGGCTGATGCATAATTTCAGTCAAGGGCATTTGAATCAGCATAGTATTTCATTTAATGTAAATGCTCTGACTGAACCTTGTTTTAACCTTTGCATGACTGTCGAAGGCTGTTGGTTTGAAGAGATCCCATGGGGGTGTTAAAACTGTCCATGTGGGAGAGTTCATTTTATAAACATAAACTGCACAGACAGTTTGCTAGGGAACTACGTAAATTATTTGGTAATAAACGCTACTTGAGATTTCAGGAGAGCACTGCAGATTGATAAACTGACTTTGGGGAAAGGTCAGCAGCCAGGACTTAATTGCTCCAGGGCCCCCGCTAATGATCTCTCCTGCGTGCCCCATCCTGTGATGCCCTCCCTGAGCGGGGCTGGCAAGTGGCAGGAGCAGCATCTCCCAGAGGCAAAGCTGTTAGAACAAGTGATGCCAGGTTCAGTTTTCAAAAGCCCTCAAGTTGTCATCGGAATGATTTTTAGAAACCACACAAAGAACTTTTTGTGCAGATCCTGTGGAGTGCAAGTCCAGGCTGTAAAGAAAATTAATTTGGAAACTCTCTTTGTCTTTTCTGTTTTCCCTCCTATTTCCCTCCTTTTCCCCTGGTACACCCTGACTTAGTCCCAGACTAGTCATTTCACATCTGCCCTTGTCTCACTGGCCTTTTGTTATGTTTGACTAAAAATGTCAATTAGGGACGCAATTATTTGAATTGCTGAAGAGACTTGTGTGCCCCTCTAAATCTCCTGTGCCCACAATTTTTTTAATTCCATTTGCATCTTAGTTTCCTATTTCCCAGGGCTCTGCTCTGGCTAGTGCCATTAGTTTGAGAGTGATGGAGCTCTATTTTTCCAGAATTGTGGAGGATTTTCTGCAAACAGGTACATCTCTCTCCATGTTAGGCTATCAATTTTGTGAGATGAAGATTCGGAAGCGATAGGTTCTTTTGCAGGCTGTACGACTCAGTAATTTTGGACATTGTGACTCAGCTGTTTCCATATTGCTGACTCGCAAATTTGGGTTCTGCTGAATGGCGAGTTTTGATTTTGCCAAGTTGTGACACATGAAATTAGAGTTGTGCAGTCACAACTTGCTGAGAGCTGGAGATACCCAAGGTGCCTGGGTTTCTGAGTAGAAGCAACAACATTTTAAGTTCTTGAACTTGCTTCTCAAACAGGCTTCAGCTTGTGACATTAACAAAAAAGACATGGAACTGCATATTTTTATTTTATATAGGTAACTGTCCCGACCCTTCTAAGGAGAGTAGCTCTCCCTGGAGATCTCTGTCCTCACCTGCTAATGAGGAAGGAAATACCTGCATTGATTTCAAGAGGTGCTGGATTAGGTTTCGTAGGAATCTTATCTATTTTATATCCTTTCAGTATGAACTGTTCTTTTGGAGGTAGCAACCTAAATATCAGACCGCTCTGGCCCTCTGACAAGCCACAGGTACTGCAAGCAGTTCTTTAACATCGCTCCAGAGTCTCCCTTGAAAAGATCCATTTTAAAAGTGCAGGTGAATGGGGAGCATCCAGGGCGAAAGAGCACCAAAGTGCACAAATGGTCCTGATGGCAGCCAAATGAACTGGATCATCTGATTATTTTCAATTACAATTCGGATCCTTTCCTTAATGTTTTGCTATGCTGATATCTGTGTTGGTAATGTAGCCAACTCTGGCTTTATGATCCCCCTTGTTGCAACGTGCTGTGCTTAATTACTTTGCCTCCATAACAAACAGACATTCTGAACAATTAGACAATAATATGGAAGCAGGAAAGGAAAATAGCTCAAGATACTTTCATTTTAATTATGCTGATAGTGCACCCCATGGTTTTGAATCAAGGCTGGAATAATGTTCTTTTGATAGTCTTCAATAACTTTAAACAAGATCTAATAAATTTGTATTTTTATGTGAAGTTTAGAAGGAAAAATCCCTTGTTGTTGATTTTCCTTTCAATTGAAAATCACAACTCCCATGATTTGTACTCTTGTGTTCTAATTGGATGTCCACCCCCATTGAACAAATCACTTAAACACCTTAATTACTATACTGGAAGGTATTACACTTCAAGCACATGTTTAATACTTTCCTGAGTTGCTGTCCTGTTGCAAAAACAACCCTCTTGCATTTTAGAAATTGGTGAAATAGGAAGAATTATATTTAGGGCTTTTTTTTCCTATAGACAATCACAAATTTCTAAGCGTATATATTATTTTTTTTTTAAGCTAATAAGCTGACAGTGAGCGGAGTAAACTCTTTGCAAGTAGGAAGGAAGATTGGTGTCATAAAATGAATGCCCAGCTGTTTTGTTCCTTAAAATTAAATGAAGCTCATTTTGGAAGGGCTGCTACTGAGCCACGCTGACATTAACACTCAACTTTGCTGTGTTGTGCTACACAGCCACAGGTGCATATTTAGCTCCTTAAATCTTCTTCACCGATGTCACAATAATAGAACAAGCAGCACTAAACCAGCCAGTTTTCTGAGATGATATGGGAAGAAAACAGATTAATTCCTTTATTAATACTATTTACATGGAATTACCATAATTTCTAAACTACGACTTTTGACGGTTCTCCTAATATAAAGAAATACCTAAGGCACATGGAAAGCCTCTGTGAGCTGCTCCTGTAGTCTTAAAATAAATAAATAAATAAAGCAAGTAAAATGTAAATAGGGTATTTTAAAGCTCAGAGGATGTGATAAATCTGTTTCCATCATTGTGAAATGTTTAGGGCATTTAAGGAGACACCTGAGTGTGCCGTGCTTAGTTTCTAATGAACTCAGTAAGGGTCATGCCGGGATACTGCTAAACAAAGGTTCATTTCGCTCATCTTAAACTCCCAGTCTTTGCAGAGAAATGCCTGGAAATCTCTGCTGTTTGACTGTCCAAATTCAGCTTTGCAAGATTCAGCACCTTTTCTCTGTGTGCGTATAACTGAGGGCAGAAGCTGTCTTCAAAAGCCTTAGTTTGATGATGAGCACTCTCAGGAATATTTGCTTTGGTTTGTACTGGTAAACCTGGTTCTGAAAGCTCCGAGTTAAATTTGCACAGCAGCAGTAGAAAAGGAAGGTCTGAACAAGCTCCCAGTGCCTACGGGATGGCAATATGGTTGGCCAGGTTTGTGCTCGTGGCAGCGTCCCCGCCAAGCCCTTTGGGTCTACCTGCCGGCTGGTTATGCAGGCATGATCGTGGACCGTATGAGCAATATATCAGTTTGCCTAAGGAGCCAGAAAAATGACTTTCAATGGGTTCAAATTATTACAAAATGCGTACGACTTTGAAGGAGAAAGAAAAAAATCTTTGCTGATTGGATGATTAGTACTTTGCCATTCCTGTCTTTAGCTTCATTTCTTAAAAAAGTCCATTAAAGACTGACAGTGCTTTGGTTACTGTTTCAGACTGCACAAGTTTTTACAATTAATTTGGGAAAAGAGTTTTGGAGGAGGATTTATAAATGAATAACCAGATTTAGTGTGCGTATAAGCAGGATGCACTTTAAAAAGAGAGTGAATGACACGTACCAGCCTTTGAAAAGGGGTCTTAATGCAAGCATGTGACATTGGCTATCAAAAATAGAAGGCTCCAAAGTTATTACTCGCTACTGAAAACCTTGGCTGTGCATGCTGCACTAGATCAAGCAAAACCTACATGGTTATTTTTATTGCTGCTCAGCGCTGTGGTTTGACCTGACTTCTCCAAAATTGAGTGTAACAACACTACTGCTTAGATGGATATAGCTTGTCAAACGGTTTTAGAAACATAAATATATTATGCTAAGCTTTGTATCACTTGGTATACAGCTGAATATAGATCCCAGATATTCAGATGATAGCGTTCCTGCTGTAAACTCTAGACTGACTTCTCAATAATTCACTTTGCCCATGGGGTCCCTTAAGGAAAACTTTTGGAAGAAAAACCACAGATCTGCTTGATTTACAGTGATCAGGTAGACAAGTGTCTCTACTTTCCAGACTGAAAGCTGTTTTCTGTGAAGCAGCAGATATAGCTGTCAGTGGGGAAAATTATTTGATATCTCCCAAGTTTCTCAACCACAGCATAAGCAAAGTGCTTCCTGTAATACGGAGCATTTATGGATATTATTTGTGGAGTAATTGCTATGCAATCACTGCTCCACTGCCAAAGTTTTCAGTCAGTTGTTATGAATCTTGCAGTAACAATCCTATCGGGGACAGTGCGATGAAAACATCACAAGCATTTGGGAAAATGATGTGAGGTCAGTTGGTTTGATTTGACTTGATGTGGATATTCAATATCCTGCACTGCCAGGTGTTGAGAGTGTTTTCATTTCAAATCTGAAAAATGAGAAGCCTTAGATGAAAAAATTAGGGGGTAGCTGGAATGTAATTACTGGTATTCATGGTATCTAGAAAGAAACAAGAACCTGTTGTCCTTTGGGTGACTCCATGTGTTGTGCTTTTTTGGAAGCAGAGCAAGAAATCCAGGGCCAAACTACTAATAATTTTTTGTTGCTACCTAGCATATATTTGATGTGTCCTTACCTTTTTCTTGAAAAATACAGCCTTTTCATTTGTGGAAATCAGTTTGATGGCAAATCCAACTGAACTTTTCTTTGAATTTTTCACCTAACAGTAGAAAAATCTTACATCTCATCTAAATCCAAAGTCTAATATCCTTGATTTTTCTTATCTAATATTGAACAGTGGCTGATTGTATTTAACTTTATTGGTGAGACTTCATTGCTTTCTTCTGCCTAATGATAAATGTTTACTCTTTGCTACAGAAGATCAGTGATCCTTCTCTGTGGGATACTCCTTCATCATCATTTTTAGCACGTGTAATCTTACTTTTTTGACGACTTTCACTTGAAAGCAGTGAGAAATAGGATCTATTGTCAGCTTCTTTTGTGACTTTTAGAAAGTTGAGCCGGGGTGTGGTTTCCCTGCCGTTCTGCAGGCTGTGCACTTTCCTGAGTCTCTTGTGCTGAGTCACCAAAAGCAGGATCTCATCACGTAACGTTTGCTGTCTGCGTTACCCAGCTACACGATAGTCAGTGTTTTACTCCCAAAACCGAGCTGTCAGGGAAGCGAGCTGATTGTTTCTCATTAACGTTCAGCAAAATACTCAGCTGTGTTTGGAGGAATTTGCTGTGAGGTGTTTGCAACTTTCCCTGACCTTTAATTTAATTTATTTGTTTTTCTGCCGTCGAAGTTCTCCAAGTCAGCAGAAGAAATATTCCTACTGGGCTGATTAACCCAAGGAAGCATCTCACTTAAACAAGAGTGTGAGTTAGGTGAGGGACTCCTTCGGCAGATGGAATTTGGTGGAGATAAAGCAGCTTTGTCTGGCAAAGGCTGGCTGGTGTGAAATGAATTGTAATGGAAATGGGCATTTTGGTGCAGTTCCTACAGCAAGATGTCTCCTTTGCCACATTATCACATTCAGTGCCTCCTGCTGAGCTCTGCATAGAGCAGCCAAGGCTGTAGTGGTCAAGGACTGGTCTTCCATCCAGAGGAGGGCACCTCCTGGAGGAGGAAGGCAAGGGCTGGCTGTCTTGGCCTACAAGAGTGCTCCTGAATGATGGTGGGAGTTTTTGCTCAGAGAGGAGCAAACCCTAAATGCTATTAATGCTGTTATTTCCATGAAAATTTCTTCTTGTGGAACTGAATTTTCTGCTTGCTGCTTTAATTTCTTTGGTCCAAAGATTTTAGTACATGCAGAGAAGGCATTGCTCTGAGGACACTGTGACTCTACGTCTGACTGTGTGATGTCGAGGTGTCCCATTTTGAGCTTACTGCTTTCAGTCCTGCCAGTGTCTGCAAATCTTGATGCTGGATTTTGAATACTCGGTCACTCAGTGTCTTATACTGGCCATGCAAGTGCACAGTGTGTTTGCTGAGAGTTGCTATTATGTTCCACTGAGCCTTTTTTGTTTTAATTTTTTCCTCCCCAATTATTCTTTTTTCTTCATGTGTTTGACAAATTTCCAGGGGCTCCCTTCTTGGAGAGAGCCATTGGAGGGTCTTGATCCCCAAGTGACCTGGAAATGTTCTTATTGCTAATATTTTTCTCCATAAATTTTGTTTATGAAGCCTTATAATCAAAGGTCCAACCTAGCCCAGAAGTCAGATCAAATTTTGTGTTTGTGGTGGTAGGTCTGTTGTAAGCTGGTGTTGTTCCCTTAACCTTGGTAGAATTCCAGTGGGGATTTGTGTATTGTGTTTGAGGGGGACTGCTTGATTCTTCCCTTCACTGATCTGTTTTTCTTTATCGGTATTTGCCACGCTCCAGCAATGTTATATTTGCTCTTTCTGCAGAACACGAACTTCTGTTTTGAAATTTCTGTATTTTATGCTCCACTGAGGTAAGGAATGGATTTCTTCTTGTTGTATAGCAGGGATCTGTGCAAATATCCTCTCCCTAGCACTTGGGGGAATCTAATAGCTTAAGCACTTCATTAGCAGAGTACCACAGATGCTGCTGTTACTTGTTGGCAGAAGATGAGCTAGAATTAAATATTAAGCATTTGTTTCACCCTTTGCTTTTTGTGCATCCACAGAGACAAGCCTATATTCAACTTTTCCCAGTGTTGTGCTGGAAAGGTTGGCATTTTTGCTTAAATCAGGAATGTACTTTTGCATTCGGTGGTTGCAGAATTCAGTAAGATAAAGTGTGTAACATGGACTTGTAGAAATCAATCCTGTGGTTGAAGAAGAATCGATGACCCTAAACAGAACTAAGAATTAGAGTAGTGCTCTTTGGAGTGTTTGCACTGTCAATCTAGAGTAGGTGTGAATACAGGGCAAGTTGGGTACTGTTTGCTCATACCACCACACGATCTGGAGAGCATCTGCCTTTCACTTACGTGCGAGGATTCCTGCAGTTTTAGGTGAAATTAAAGGTTTTGTAGCTAAGTTGGCAAAAATGATCTGGAAAAATGTAATATCCCACAGCTCATTAACTCCGGAGCACATGATACTAGAGTCAAGATGTGAGATCCTTTGGAAACAAATTAGCTTAAATTTTATTGAAAATTATTGATTTTCATGGTCAGGGGTTAACGAAGTTTGCTTTCGTTTAGCTTCCCTGCTCTTGGGAGAATAATGAAATTGCCTGAAGATGCAGACCATTCAATTAAAATCAACAGATGAGTCAAACATATATTAGAGTTGATTTTTGGTACTCTATCAATTTTTTTTGGTGCACTTCAGTATCTTGAGCTTTTGAAGAAGCATGTGAGGGGATGGTTTTTGAAACACATGGCATCTATCAGTTTGTTTTCTATATAGATGAGCCTCTGACACCTCACTGATAGGAATGCACCCTGAAGACAAAATTATGTGCACTAGACTGACAGATCAGGATTGATTAGATAAATCTGCTGGGGAGAGGGGATGCATATTGAAGAGAACAGTATCAGAAGACAGCAGGATTTTTTTTTACTTAAAAACTTTATTAACAGTTTCTCTAGCATAAGCATACAGGCTAAAACATGCCTTTGTGTTTAATTTCTGATATTGTATGAATACAAACAAAAAACAGCCTTGAGCAGTGTGGTGCCTGATGGCTGCAAGGCTGACCCTAGCTTGTCTCTGCTGAGCCACTGCATCTCATTCCAGTAGCAAGATGCCTACTTTCCACAAAATTTTGAAAGAACCTAATACCTATGAGATTCCTGCACCTGTGCCCGACTTGAGGTAAGGTGGCCCAAAGGCAAAAGGCTCCTTGTGAAAGAGGTGGTATGTTTTTTTTCTCAAGGGGAGGACTGTAAAGTCTTCCCTCTGCCCAAGTTGAAGGTAGTGATTTAACTCTTTAAGAGTTCTATCACTTCGATAAGATCTGTGTTGCTCCAGCAGAAACACCTCATGAAACACCAGCTCCAGGTGCTGAAGGCCACCAGAGCACCACATGCCTGTGCCATGCACTTTCTCAGCATCGGATAATGTCATTGAGGGAATTCTGAGGGAATACACAGGTGGTACACCATTTCAGGTAGTTCTGCACACCCCTTAGGCTCCCAAATACTCAGGGAATCCCTGCCTGTCTCTTTGTGGCAACTGCATTTCACTGCCTGCTCTTCCAGCTGTACCAAGTGTCAGAGCTGTTGGTGGGAAACCTCAGGGCTCAGCATGGCATTTCATGCATTACAGATCAGAGGAGCTGCTTTACACAGACGCAGAAGTAACTTCTATTCAAAAAGCTTCACATGCTGCTCTGTTTTTCTGGAATAAATTGGGAGTGAGTCTGCTGAAAGCTGTGGAGCTGCTGCCTCCATAACGGAGAAGTAGCTGAAAGTAAAGCAGCCTGTCTTTCTCCTCCCTTTATTTCTCTTCCTGTGTAGCCTCCAAGCCATTTCAGGACAGAATGAGGAGAAAATAAAGACAAAAGCAAAAGTCCTTTGTACTTTTGCCCCATTAATATCGTTCATGTCTCAGGGGCAGCATGCAGTTCAGATGCCCTTTTTGGCTGTTGTCCACTTGGATTGGAGAAGGGATTCCAGCCAACCCAAGCAGTTAGCATGTCCTTGTCAAGTATCAAGGCTGAAGACTTTCCTAGATGTTCTCTTCAGTATAAGAAGAAATGCACCAGGGCTCAGAGTTTGCAGTGGTCTGTGTACAAGGATGTCCTGTTCACATGGAGTTCATAGCCACCCTGAGTTTAAGTTACCATGATGGCTGAAGGAAGACAGATACATTGCTGAATCATTGCAGCAATGTTTTGCTGCTTGTTCTTAGTCAAAGAGAGATAAATCTATCTAGGGACCTCATGACAAAGCACATGGTAAAGGCTGAGATTCTCAACACTGTCTTCACCTCGGTCTTTGCTCATAAGGTTTACTTTCAGGAATCTCAGGCCTCTGAGATTGGTGGAAAAGTCTGGAGCAAGGAAGACTTATCCTTGCTGGAGGAAGATGAGGTGAGGGTGCATTTAAGCAAATGATGACTGGGGCTGGTCAGTATGTATTTAGAAAGGGAAATCATGTCTGGCCAACGTGATAGCCTTCTACAATGAAACAGCAAGCTAGCGGATGTTGTCAATCTAGACATTAACAAGGCTTTTAACATTGTCTCCCTTGACAACCTAATTAACAACCTGATGAAATGTGGATGGTGAGGTGGATGGAAAACTGGCTGAACCGTGCAGCTCCAACAGTTGTGATCAGCAGCACAAAGTCCAGCTGTAGACCGGGCACCAGCTACACACTCCAGTGACAGGCACTGGGGCCAGTGCTGTCCAGCATCTCCATCACTGACCCGGATGATGGAATAGAGTTGCACCCTCAGCAAGTTTATAGGTGATGCAAAACAGGAGTAGTTGATAGGTGTGCCTATCTATATAAAATACCACTTTCTGCTGGATTTCTCTTTCTTATTTCTTTCTGATGTTTTGAAAGTGCAAAAGGTAATTTTATACCCCAACTGTGTCTGACTCTGTTCTGCCAGACCGCTGTGGCACAGAATCACAGAATATTCATGGTTCTCCTCTTTGTATGAACTGAGGTCCCTCAAAATGAATTGATTTGCTAAGTAGTTGAAAAAAAAAAAAAAAAGGAACTAGGGAAATTTAACCTTAGTAGTCATGTTACTATATGGTGGTTAATCACAGGAATAGATTAGATCTACTGACCAAAAGGTGCTTAAAAGTGGGTGCCAGAAAATCTCAGCAGTTGCTCTGTGCCCTGCTAGTATTCTGGCTGGCTGAAATGCAGAACGACATACTCCTGTGTAAATTCATAAAAGCAAATATTTTTACGAAGAAATTTAATGAGAGCCTATGTGGCTTAGTAAATAAGGCTTGTGGTGGTCTGAAGGGATCATTGAACATGTTGATCCTAAAGGAACTCTGTCTCTCCCTCTTTTTTTTATTTTCTTCTTTTTTTGCCCCCTCATCTTATGCCTCCTCCTTGCATAGTGGGGCCAAACCACCCTGCAAGTTTGGTTTAATGAATTCCAGAGCTGTGCTGTTCCAAAAGACAAAGGTGAGTGGGAGGGCTTGATCTCACCATGGTGCATGCCTCAAGTGGGACCTCCAACCTTGTCCATATCATGAGCAAGCAGCAGCAGCAGGGGGAATAAATGGACAGGCGGTGACTTGATACTGTAACTGTTCCAGGTGATGATCTGAGAGTTTGCATGGAGATCCGGGCACTGTGCTTGATACTGCTCAATTGGGAGCACTATTCAGCTCAGCAAGGGGGTTCCAAGAGCCAGCTCAGACAACTGATGTTTCTGCAGCATTTTTGACCTTTTGTATAAAGGGGTAATGAAGGTGCCAAAATCCTGAAACCTGGCTTTTGTCCTTTCTGTGGGCAGAGGCAACAAAGAGACTTGTTTCCTCTGAAATCAAGCTGATTTCTTCACAAAAGGCTGCAGGAAAACCTAAAAAAATGGCACAAGATCTTTAGGACTTAAAATTCTATCACTGTGGGGTACTAGAAGCTGCCAGATAAGCAATGAGGAAACTCAGTCTAAATCAGATTGGAGTGGCCTTCCTCTTTTCAGGCTGATAACCTATGCTACATGGGCCAAATTTGTCTTTGAAGTAAGGACTTAAAAGTTTATAGTTATGAAGGAAATCTTTAGATCATGGGACGAACCAGGGTGATGTCAGGGGCATACAGGCCCACACAGCCAGCTGGGATGGTGGCTCTTCTCAGTGCCGTGGAACTGCCTACTAATAGCAGATTGTCAAGGGATGCTGCTGCCTGCAAAATGGAGGACCTTTATAAAAAAAATCTGCATCTGTTGCACATTAGTTTTTAGAAATGTTGCCTCTGTTAGTACACATCATTCCTATGAACTGCTTCTTATTATGGGAGCTTTTCCATATAAAGCAAAATATTTGCTATTTTCAGGTTGAAATCTTCCCAGGTTCAAAGTAGGACACATCCTTTATCCTTCAAAGGTACACAGAATGACTTGGAAACTGAGGCAGTAGTCAGGGACAGAGAGGGTGTTTAGCCACATGCGTGAAATTAGCGTGAGACCAGGAAAACCAGTGTCAGACGAAGTTGGCAGAGTGTGGAGGATTAGGCTGCAGCCTCATTGTTACCAGCAGTGGAGGTGTTCTGCCCCTTGCCTTCTGTCCCACGAGGATGTTCATGAAACTGTCACACTGTTGGGAGAGCCAATAATCTTCATATAACTTGGAGGAGTTGATAACGTTTGTCAAGGAAATCATTATCTTGAGGGTTTTCCCTTTTGTGTTCAGCTTCAGCAGCTCTGGCATGGTCCAAAAGATGGATATCCATTAGATGTCCTGCACAGACACCCTCTGTTCCCTGACCAATCATGGGCTACAAGGAAAATAAATTTAATCAGTGTCTCAAAAGCACCAGAAGCTGAGGCTCCTTTTCAATCTGATTTCATTCCGAGGGTGTCCACAGCAGCAGAACATTGTAGAAAAATCAGCATTAATGCTCTAGCCTTCAACAGTTACCCTGTGTGAATATCATGAATGTTATTTCATCATCATGAAGATTAACCAAACGAAATAGAAAGGTCAAATACTAAAAAACAATTAAACGAGCATTTCCATCTACTGAAAAAATCAATCAAGAATGAAATTTGGTTTTCCACTTCCAGTAACCTCAAAAACATTTGAATGTATATCTCTGAAGAGCTGAAAAGACAACCTGCTCCTGTCTCACGCCTCCAACAAAACACATTTTGGTAGCAATGGAGAAGTGATGGCTTTATTTCAGAAGTGATGGCTTTATTTCAGAAGTGCCAAGCATCTGTACCTTGCACTCAATTCAGAACAGGCTTCTTTGATGGCTTTGAACTACAGATTCTACTTTCCACATTTTGTTGACACATTTTGATGTTTCTCTCATTCTGTGACATTGGCCAGACCTGGGAGGGAAGGGACCATGTGGCCCCAGGTCATCCTCCCAGCTGTGAAAAGAATAACAAGAAGAGTTGCTTAGGAAAGGGATATAGACTTCAGGATGTGGAGAGCAATCCTTCTCCTCCTATCTGCTGCTGCTTACCACCCAAACTTGGTGCTTTTGGATCATTGTGTTTATTGGTCCTGCTAGACCTCTCCTCCGTAACAGCATGTGTGTTCCTTTTCAAACTATTTGTCCTCTTGTGCCTTACCCAGGTTCCTTAATGATGTTTATTTATTTTTTTTTAAACTTTCCTTAATAATTCCTGATATTTTACTAGCCACTTTGATTACTGTTGAGGATTGATCTGATTTTCATTGGAAACTAACAGAAGGCTCCAGCATCCAACCACTGCATGGCAATTGTTTGTGTAGAGCCTACCAATTTGTGAGTATAACTATTTTTCCCAGTATGCAATGCTTTCTTCAGCAAAACTGGATTTCATCTACCATTTTATCACCCAATTGCTTATACTGCAAGTTCCTTATGCAATAGTTCATGGTCCACTTTAGATTTGATTATTCTGAATGATTTTGTACCACCTGCAAACTTTTTCTTTTCATTATTCATCTCTTTTTCCGGATCATTTATGAACAGAAGTGTACATTTTCTAGTCCTTAATGATCCACCTTCAGAAACATTGATTTCTGCCACTGAAATTTGCCTTTTGAAAAAGCATTACAGAATTCAATAAGAATTGCCAACTTTCACAGGATGCTTTTTGGGCTGTTTCATGAAAATACCTATTTCCAGTAGCAAAAATCACCAACTATCACCACTTTTGAGCAACTGCACTATTTATTTTTCTTTGATATAGAAGAGTTGTTTATATGAAATAGGTTGATATTTAATGAGTTTAGTAGTGAATTAAAATCACTATATGATAGTGTAGAGAATTTGGGTTTGTTTGAGTTGTATTGTTTGGGGTTTTTTTAACCTCCCTCCCCCCGGTGGTAGGAAAACAGCCAAAAATTTAGAACCGCAAAGCTTTCCACCTGTATGTTTGTTTTCTACAGTTTTGAGGGTATTTTTACATTCACTTTGACAGACTTAAGCTCTCTCTCAAAGCAGTGAAATTTCTGTCCCTTCTGACAAGCAATCTGGTTTTACTGGGCTGCCCAGCTTTGCTAGAACATACTGTCTAACTGTATAGTTTAGAGCACGGGGTACAAAATTTCTGGCCAAAATACTGATTTCCATAGGAATGAAATTGTTTGGAGTTTCTTTTCCTGTACCTGATCTCACTGTTTCTGGGGAAGTTGTGGTCATTCATCTTCTTTCTTGGTGTGCACCAAGACTTTCTGGTGTCTAAGGGCAACATACTACAGATTTCAGAGTCTCCAAGTCACTAAATCAGGGCTTAAAGCCCAAACTCCTTCATTACTTAAACATGTTTCCTATTAGATGTAGTCACCCTGAATCACATTTTACCTTCATCATGGATAACCCAAGAAGAAATCAGTGAAAAATGAAATCAGTGAAAATCAGTGTGGAGTTACCCAGGTGTCTCCAGAAAGTGTCCTTTTCTTGTGTTCCCTTCGTTAACTTCTGTTTCTGTACCCTTGTTCCAACCAGGCTTTCAGTTGTGGCACAGCATGTGGCCTTCCTTGTGCCTGAGAATCACAAAAAACTACTTTTATTAAACTTTTGCTGTGTGCCATCGCTGATAAACTACAGGTCAGCTTCCCACTTTGATACCCCTGTAAAGAAAAAATCTGAGTTCTGGTGTCATTCAGCCAGCAATTGGGTGATGATCACAGTTAATGCATGTCAAGGTCACTTGTCTGGAGCACACTGTAATAAAACCTACTTTGACAAGATTAAACCCTATTCAATCCCTATTACAAAACAGTGCAGCTCGATACAGACCCAGTCCATTCTGACAAGGCACCCAGGTCTTGAATTTATTTTTATAGTTTACAGAATTAGTTCAAAGGACTGAAAATATAGAAGTGATACGTCAGCATTCTCTGGCTACTTAACAATCCACTATTGTGGTTTAAAATAGCTTATTTAAGTCTTCATTTTGCTGTTAGTCAAATAGATGAGCAGTGTTAGCTATTATGCAAGTGTTACTGCCTAAATGATCCAAACAAAGCAGTAACTAGGCACAAACAGTAACTTCACCTCTCCTGGAGATAATTATTTTTGTGCGTGTCAGGTATTCAAAACTACCAGGATTTTATAATAGCAGCTAGTTGCATGGTGGCTTTTAAACACGAATGCTTTCATAACGTGCATAATAATATAAAGTGGTGTAGCAGATCAAGCCATAACTGCCTCACCGAGGTCAGTCGCAGTTTTTGCACTGATGGCAGTCGAGCTGGAATTTGACCCTGCAAGTTTAACGCGGCAGTCGTGCTTTGTCATTAACACCTCGGCTCTGTCAGCTGAGGACGAATCAATTCTGCATTAGCGCTTTCCAAACCCCAGAACAGTTTTCGCTGGAGCCGTCGTCCTGGAGAAGCAGGCTTCAGGCTGAATCGGATTACCTTACGCATGCGAGTCCATCCACCAGAACAGTAATTCCACCGCGGTGATTCTGCCTTGCCTCTAATCCTGTTTTCCGTACTGTAACTCTGCTAGCTTTTCTTTTTTGCAGTTATTTCTGATTTAATTTGCCATGCGTATTGCATCTTGTTCCTCTGTCCCGAGTGTGGGCAGAGCTATTGTTTCTCATGAGAGACTCAGCAATGGGAGCCAGAGTAGTAGGATTGCTTGGTTTCTATCTAGAAACTTTGCAAAATACCTCTGGTGGTGCTTTGCTGGTTCAGCTGCAGGGAACGCTCAGCTCTGGTGCAAGACCATAGAATTCCACACGTTTTCCAAAAGAAGTGTCAGGGGTGATGACACTACCACCAGACTTTGATAAGATCCATTTGAAAAAGGCTTAGCGCTCGTGTTGCTGCAGCGAATGACATCTGTACACGTGTGCCAACCTAATGTGACACGTCTTTGGCTTCAAGACAAGAATATCAGCGCCATCTAGTTAGCTAGGGAGTTTGGTGCAAAATCGTTTTAAGCAAAGGTGACACTTCTGGCATTAGTTGTGACAGCTGACCTTTCTTTAGATCATTGCACTCCTAATGGATCTCTTAACATAAATGGCACTGACACATGACAGAAGTCCTTAGGCGTTCAGACACTCTGCACAAGTCCATTAGATGTTACAGTCGACTGTCAGATACAGTCAAATCCTGCAGCTGCTGTTGGGGAAGCAGCATCTCTGCAGGTGATGGCAAGAATATGTCACCAAGCTCGTAGTCTGCACGGTCGGTGTGGCTGGCAACTCTGTCAAGTGCTCTCAGCCGAAGAAATCTGCCTTCCTGGATTGGGAGGGACAGCCGTGTGAGACGGAGCTATTCTTCCCTTTGTGTCTCAGAGATACAGTTAACTTCTCTGGTTATGCTGCTATGGTTTTCAGACAGCGCCAGTAAGACTCCGGTCTGAGAGGTCACGGTGTAGGGCTTGGCTTCCTATCGCTCAGTAAGGCTGTGGTAGGTCTGCAGCTGAACGAATGCTGATGCGCAGGGAGTGTGCTGAGAGGATTGGCTTGGGGCATGACATTGCTCTGTGCTCCCTCCACAGCCCACCTCTGGCAGGATTTGTGTGAATGAAAGCTAAACGTGTGAAGTTTTGATGTATTTCACCTCTTTTACCCCACTGCACCAGTGCAAATCTTAACTGTGACATTTTCCCACCTTGCACAGGGACCTCCTGGGTGTTGCTTCTTTAGCTTCTCTGTGAAGTTAATTCAGAAGGTCTCTCCTCCTGCCTTTAGAGGTCCCCCTTTAGCGGTCCTCCTTTAGCTTTTCCTGCTGATCTCCTGCCCAGCAGGATGCACTGATTAGGTAGTGGCTTATTAGTCATGGGGTGTATCTCTTTCAGTATTCCTTGAAATTGTTTCTAAGATATAAAGTTATATTGTGTCATATCAATCAGTACAATTAATCCTCTTGGTTTTGATTACGTTGTAATGGTTTTAGGAAGAGGAGAGTGATGGGGTGTTTTATCTAGCTACTGGCCACCTTCGTAAACGTTACCATTAGCAGGGCTGGGGGTGGTCATTGAAGCAAATCTTTTTGATATTTAGCTGAAGTCGTTGTCTGCTTCAGTGAAACTGTGGACGTTAAAGATCCAGAGATCCCCTGGTCCACGTGTAACTGATCTAGTTAATCCATTATCTGTTCTGTAATTGATCTTCCTGGATTAACTGGGAAGCCCTGCAGTGGGCTGTACAAATTAAGGAGTGTTGTTTACGCGATGGCTTCCCTCAGACTTCGTTCCAAAGCTCAGTGGGTATTTTAAGAATCCTATTTTCCTATTTGTGAGTCTTAAATAGTATTTGTGGCAAAAGAATATTCTTTAATATCTGTCAGCTTTCTTCTGAACAGTGCCCATGAGAGATGAGCCCAGTTACTGAATTGCAGGAATTGGAAAAGGCTACAGTTGTGATTGACTGAAATTTGAACTATCGTTCACAAATGCACTTTTTAAAGTTGAAGGTGATGCACACAATGCATATATTTTCTCTTGGTAATACTAGAGGATAGAGCATATGTAATTTCAGTTTTGTGTTTATGAATGTAAGTTTCCACAGCAGATAGCAACAAAGGAGCAATCCTTCTTCCTTCCCATGCTGCCCACCATGTATTTCCTCCTCTTCCTATAATTTTAACATTTGTGCAGTCTCACAGTGATTTTTATCTGTCCATTGATATAACTAAATATGAGCCCTGCCAAAAAAAAAAAAAAAAAGTTTAGCTTTTACTTGGAGCATCAAACTGATGGAACACAGTGTGAAGCTAACCCTGGAGAAGGAAGGGCAGGAGCTGTTCCCGAGAGCGAGCAGGGAGAGAGGCAGGGCAGCCCCTTCTGGTCATCATATGGATTGGAGATTGATCAGCTGTAAAATTTCACCTTTACCTGGACTTCAAGGATTTATTTGAGGATTCTTGGAAAAATCTGGGCCTCTTCCCTTAAAGTTTAGGGAATTCTCTTGAAGTTTGTTTTAACAAACAGGTGACAACTTCTGTAGTATAATATACTGCTGTCATTGTAAATATGAGTAACTCGTTCCACTACATGAAGAGCTGGTGCAAGTGAAATAAACCTTCTTGTGTTCCAGGAAGGAAGAAGAGTTAGAAAATTGACAAAGTCTTCAGGAGAGTTTGTTTTTTGATTCTGCTAAACAGAAATGGTTTGACTTTACATAGCAAAGAGTTGATGTCCTGCCTGGCATAGTTGAATGCTTTTTGCATTCGGTGGGATGGGTATGAGCGAGCTGCACCTCTAGAGCGCATAAGGTGAACAGGGTGATGCTTTCCAGAATACGTTGAAAGCAAGGAAGGTAGTTTGTGCTATGTTTCCACCTGTTCTAATAAATCTAGATCAGGTGCTAAGAAATAATGCAACTACCTGTCTCCTCCTCAAGAGTCTAAAGGCATTAGTGCATTTCTCTGAATGAAATATGTTCACTTCATATCATGTTACGATACATCATGTTGTAAAACAACATGACAGTGTGTCAGGATGTGACAAACAACTGGTGCAATGTATTAAGAAATTTAAATGAAAATTAGTTTAGACCATTTATCTTCCCATCAGTTGGAAGAAAAAGAGCTTGATCTGACATTTGTAGATCAGTTAAGTAACAGAGAGAAGCTGCATGGTTTTCTCTCTCTGCAGGGCCTAGTAGGTGGTCTGAGCTCGTGGCCATGTTTGGACATCCTTGATTGACAGTATTGATGGGATTCTGTGGTGGGTTGACCCTGGCTGGATACCAGGTACCCACCAAAGCCACTCTACCACCCCCCTCCTCAGCTGGAAGGGGAGAGAAAAATATGACAAAAGGCTCATGGGTTGAGATAAGGACAGGGAGATCACTCAGCAGTTCTGTCATGGGCAGAACAGATTTGACTTGGGCAAAACTAATTTAATTTATTATGAATCAAAATCACAGTAGGGTAATGAGAAGTAAAGACTAAATCATAAAACACCTTGCCCCCACCCTACCCTTCTTCCTGGTCTTAACTTCACTCCTGATTTTTCTCCCTCCTCCCCATGAGTGGTGCAGGGAGATGGGGAGTGGGGGTTGTGGTCAGTTCATCACATGTTGTTTCTGATCCTCCTTCCTCCTCAGGGGACAACTCCTCTCACTCTTTCCCTGTTCCAGTGTGGGGTCCCTCCCATAGGAGACAGTTCTCCACAAACTTCTCCAATGGTCCTTACCATGGGCTGCAGTTTTTCACAAACTGCTCCAGTGTGAGTCCCCTGTGGGATCACAACCTCCTTCAGGCATCCACCTCCTCTGGCATGGGGTCATCCAGGGCTGCAGTCCATGGACGGCAGGTGGATGTCCGCTCCACCTTGGACCTCTATGGGCTGCAGGGGGACAGCCTGCCCCACCATAGTCTTCAGTACAGGCTACAGGGGAATACCTGCTCCACTGACTGGAGCATCTCCTCCCCTCCTTCTTCACTGACCTGGGTTCGGGGTTGTTTCTCTCATATATTCTCACCCCTCTTTTAGGCTGCAGTTTCCATTGTACAATTTTTCCCCCTTCTTAAGTATGTTATCCCAGAGGCACTGCCACCATTGCTGATGGCCTTGGCCATCAACTTTCAACTTCTCTCGCTTGGTCTTCTGCTGGACTCTCTGAGTTAAATTTTATTGATTATTTTGGGAGTAAACAGACTTAGTTCCTTAAAAAAATATTTCCCTCTATTATGGTAAACAAAGAGCAGAATCTGACCTGTAAAATCATGTCTTTTAAAAATTAGACCCAGCCCATCTTATTATAGAAGACTAGGATAACTCCTGTAAATACTATACTACAATGAAAAATGGCCGTTTCTTAAATCTTGTGCTTTAGTTTAAAAAACTAGAAACTTAGTTAAGATTCATTCAGAACTCATTGCCATTTCTGAGTCTGTGTCTGCATAGTTTCATTAGTGAAGTCTTATGAAAAGCTTCAGGAAAGGTTTGAAAAAAGTGAAAGTTTTTGGTGAAGTTGGTTTTCAAGACTTTGCTGACCCTTCGGGAGAATTTCAGGCTTAATTTTCCTTTATAGACTTTGTGCTGATATCCATTATGTGATTCTCATCTAGATACTTTATAATTCCATTTTTAATTGACTTTGAATTGAGTATCCATTTTTTCATTCAAAATCATTCTCTTATCAAAAACTCCTTAGCCAGTCTAGATGGCACTTAATTTACCATTTCAGCAGTTTCTTGCAAGAGCGATATTATGTAAAATGATTTCAAATGTTAATATTACAAGCTTAGGGGGAAAGGAAGTTTAAAAAGTAATTATTTGAGAAACAACTTATTTCAAAAGTTACTGGAAAGAGACAAACAACGTGTTTGCACAAGCCTTGTTTCTCTAGAAAACCAAGCTGAAGACAGGGTCTCAAAACAGCTGGACATCTGATAAACTTCGTGCTTGGTCTGGAAGTGTGTGGGAGCTAGCGAATCTATTTTTACATCAAACATTTCAGAAGCACCCAAAGCAGCACAATTTCCTTTTATACATAGAATTGGGATATTTAACATTTAATGCACTGTATGTGAAATGAAAAACATATTTATTTATTTATAATTACTTGGTACTCGGACCTTCAAGATGAGTATAACTGCAGCAGATGTTTTCCACCTCCCTCAAAGAAAGAGAAGCAAGAATATAGATTTCTTATCATCAATTTAAATGAGATCAAGATCTGACAGGGAGCCCTAGACTTTCTCTCAGTTTAGTGGGTGGCTTGGGCAGTTACCTAAATTCTGGGGAAATCCTTGAAGGCAAAAACTCTCAAGGGGAGCTTCACCTCTTAAAATAGCAATTGGGAACTTCACTAGAGGTGGTGAAGGAGGTAGTAACCACAGGAGTTGGAATAGGTTGTCCTTCATGCAGGAATATGAAAAGCTCTGCTGTAAATGACATTACTGCTCTAGGAACACTTGGAGAATTGAGATGACAGCCTTTCAATGTGTTTTCCAGTAAGCAGGCTCAGTTTTTCTGGGCAAACTTTCCACCTGCACCTATAAGTGCAAATCTAGCCTTGTCTGTTGAACTTGTAAACTTTTGGCTTGTTGCTTTGTTGGTATAGAACTGTAAGGGTAATTGAAGGGCTGAAGTTATTGTTCAGTCCTTTGGAAAATGCATGTTTTTGTGCACTCAGAAATGGCCATTTTCTAGTGCTCTGACAGCTACCTCTAATGTATTAGCTATAAAATAAATGTTCATTCAGGTAATTTGTTGCATTGAATACTTTCTGGAGATTATAAAAATTCTTGTCACTGTGCGTTTTTTCTCAGTTGGCTATAGGAGGCTAAGCAGCAGAAGAAGGACTGGGGAGTCTAGGGAATGCTTGTTTCTCTTTAGAGAACCCCACAGAAATACCTCTTCCAGATCTACAAGAGTACTTTGCAAACAGGGAAAGCAAATAGGTTGACAAAGGAGAGCAGCTATCACCTGCTTGCCTCACATATCATATCCCTAGGCTTAGCAAAAATTAAGCAGTCATAGTTCCGTGGACTATGCATGATGAAATTCATTGAATTGGTTTCACATCCCACCTCTCCAAGCAGGACTATCAAGTTTCTGGAGCTCATTTACCTCTCACTGCGTTCTCTCCTGGGACTGCTACTGAACCAAGGAAGTCATCTCTGCCAGGACAAATTTTCATGTGATTTAAAGGCAGGGAAATTGTACCCTCTGTTCCCTCTGACACATTTTTGGAAGAAAAATCAGTAAAAAACACCCTTGCAAATGTTTGAGTGATATTTGGAATAGATGGTGTGATTTGGTTGCGACTTTGTAAAGGTTCTCCCTTTTTCTCTTTGTCATTACGAGTGCTATCATGCAGAGCAGTTCAGTCCCTGTTGAAGACAGTCCCTAAATGTCAAACCTGAAAAGATACAGTTCTTTAATTAGCTAGGCTATTTTATTCCATGGATGCTCCTTTAAAGCTTCCCTAGACCCTATAATTTCTGCTCTGATAGATTGAGATTTTTTTATGTTCGCTTCTAAATGTCTTTGTTTCTTTTGTAATGGATTAAATGAAGTTTTAACAAGGCTTATGGTGAGATTCCTCATCATTAAAATAACAAATGGTTGAAAAGCTGCCTTCTGTCTTGCAGAAATCTAACAGCATTAGTGGACCATAATCCAGCTGGTAACTGATTGCTGAACAACTGCAAAACCTTTCATACTTTGAGATGCTATCAGTACATAAAATATGTTTTCATGTAGTTTATTGAGCAGCTTATTAGAGGAGGTTAAGGCAATGGAGCTTCACAAATTCCATTTAGCATTCAAAAATATTTTATTTGAGAATTTCAGATATTTCAAGTCTAATTGGGTTTCTTTTATCTAATATGGATACATCAAGGTAATATTTCCTGAAAGATGTGCAACGTTTTCTGGTTCTAGCTTGGTGGGGTTTTTTTTGTTTCTAACCAGATTTGAGAAACTAAAGATGTTTGTAGCCTCCAAGGATGGATTTATTTTGGTTTGTTCGTGTTTTAACATTTGTGCTTCATCAGGATTCTCTGGTGTCTTCCTGGAGCAAAGCACTAAAATGTTACTGACATTGTCACAGTTATGCTGTCCTCATTTTACCACTTCCCTTAAAATCCTCCCCAGTGAGTGTGCTCCATCCTAACTGACTTGCCCGGGGACACATCCTTCCCGGTTGGAGACCTTGTTCTCCATCGCATGGCAGGTCATTGGTGCTATTCCTGTAATGTGAAGCTGACACGTTGCTGGGATTCCCTCAGGCCAAAGGGAAGCACCAGCTGATGCAGAGCCTCACGTTTTCTCTTCTTCCCAGATACAGAAGTAACACAGCTGTAGGAAAAGCACCCGTGCATCCTCCAGCAATTTCTCTCTGCCCTTGCAGTTTCTTGGGCTTATGGGCACCCAAGCACAATCTACAGTTTTCCTGAGGCTATGCTTGTTCAAATCACAGATCAGCAAGGAAAAGTGCTTCATGCCACTGCATCTACTTGAGGGACAAGGCTGGAAACATGACCTTTGTTATCTCTCTCTGTTTTTGACAGCCCGAGCCCCTCCATCAGGCAACTGGCTGGAAGCAATCAGTTGCAGCTACTGCTCAGTCCATCTGTCCGTCTGGATCGCTTGATTGTGAGAAAACACAGTCTGTGGACACCCTTTTTAATCCATCCTGTTTTACACAAATCAAAGCCCTTCTCGCTGCCATTACGGTCTCATCCAAATTTCTTTCCAGAAGTGCCAGCCAGTTCTCCAGTTTAATCTAGTGATCAAGCCTTTTGTAGTGTGTTAGCAACAGCATAAAGCATTTCTTGACACTTCCTGTGCCTTCTGGACACTGAGTGCTCGACAGCGAGTTTTATGGATTGGCAATGGAAGTTATAAGTCTCAGTTCACAGCTAAGAATGGAAGCAGACAATTTCCTCCTGGAATTGCAATGTTCCTTTGTTTTCTTTAATACCGATAAGTAAATTGGGTCCTGCTTCCGTGCTCTGCTCACCAAAGGAAATCCAGTGAGGGGGAATTTTGTTGTTGTTTTCAATGCTGCCAAGATATCAGGCCTCAGCATTCAGCTTACTGGATCCAGTATGGCCTCACCTACACAGAAATTTCCAAGATCCATATTCATCTTTTGTCTCATTTATTTCTGCATCCTGGATACACAGGAAAAACACCCTGTTACTTTGAGGCTTTTGTATTTAGTGTGTGTGCATGACTTTTTTTTTCTCCCCCAGGATTGCAAAACCCTATTTCAGGTGGATTGTCAGATTACTGAGACCATGTAGGAATTTCTTAAATCTCTTTGGAGCTTCACATTCCTCAGACTATAACTTCTAGGGTTAGTGATCAATTCTTACTACAGAAAGGAGGTTTGCTTTCAGAACTCAGTCAAAGGAATTTGGAAGTCTAGTGGAACTAAACACAGTTTGCACTTACCCTTAAACATGAATAAGCTATAAGCTACAGCTCTGTAAATTTCTGTTACAGCCCTTGAATTTTTAAAAATATTCTTTATTTCTTAGATAAGCAATGACCTGAACAGATGATTAAAAATATTTTCACTGCATTCTGGCTAGCAGATCCAGAGACATAAATGTTGAGGAATTTTTACCATCCAGGATTTACATTTGAAACCATTTCATGAATTTGATGTTAGGGACTATAAATGTCCTATTAAACTTTAATTGAAAGACTGCTTGAAAACCTGTAACCATTAAGTATTACCCCAGAGTTGCCTTTCTGATATAGCAATATCACCAAAAAAAAAAAAAAAAAAAAGGGGGTTTGGTTTTCTCTAGAGATGCTTTGAGAGAGGTCCGTGTCAGTGAGCTCCAAGGTCAGTGCGGTACTGCTTTGAAATGCCTTTAAAAACATGACTGGCAAGAGATCCTCCAAAATTAAAAGTCTCTGCACAGATAAAATATGACAGCCCTGTCTACTGTGATTACTTCAGTTCTGCAGGGTCGTCATTCATTCCCAGTCATCCCTCTGACTTTCGGAGTCACGCTCTCCATCCTTCTGCCCCTCTGCCTGCCCACCCTCGGGCACTTCTGGGAGAAGAAGGGTCTCATTCAACTCCTTGCTCTTACCTCTCCTCCCTTTTATTTCTGTGTCTGCCTTCCTGTCTTCCCCAGATAACAAATTTTCCTTTGCCTGTCTCGTCCTACTATGTTTTGAAACCCAAAGGTGCTCAGCAAAAAGGGTAAGGTATTGCAGAGAAGGAGGATTGTCATCTCTGCCCTTCAGCTCATGAAAGGATATGTAAGCTGTTCCAGGCTGGGGAAGGAAATCCCTTGTAGGTATTTTTATTTATATATTTATATATACTGTGGCACATCACCGGCCTGCTGTGCTTTATAGCTTTCTCCTCTCCTCTGGCATGTCCCCATGGTCTTCAAATGTCAAGGGGAAGTCATTAATTTTATCTCTTTATCATGATTCTGTGATTCCTTGAAGAAGCTTGGTGTCTTTTGTTCAAGACTTGTGTGTTCTCTGGCATCTGCTGTACTGTAGGTCTCTGGGCAGTGGGTGAGTTCTGAGCAGCAGGAGGTGTTTGTGTGTGTCCAGAGAAGAAAAAGAAAGCATTTTTATGTCCTTCCTGAAATAATTCTAAGCTGCTGATGATTTGTGTGTTAAAAAGTGGGTTGCAGAACTTTAAAAATCAGGAATGCAAGTAAATATCCTTTTACTGCCTCATTACAAGAGAGGAAAATGGAGAGAGGTCAAGGCACGAGGGAAAGGGTACTAAGAAGTGAAGGTTTTGTGCTCAGCATTAATCAGTGTGGCAAGCAGTGGAGATACCAGGGGGGCTGAAATGCATCCAATTTGCAGAAAGTACAATTAAGTCTTTGGCAGAAAAGCTGGCCGACCTGCTTTTGGGAGTAAGGGCAGGGGAAAAAAAAAAGGGGGACAATCTTAATAGCATCTCCCCCGTCATATTGGCAGTCTCTTGGATGCAAAGGTATCTGGAGACCTGGCAGAAACGTGACAGCTGCCCTGTCTGCAGTAGCTGGCCTAAGGCTAGGCTTGTGGCAAGAGGAGGGAAAAAACCACTGCTGGCCTATTAAATGGAAGTGTGTTTGTAGATTAAATTTAGAAACTGTACATCATGTTGTAGAAATTAGACCTGCAGGAGAAAGGACCTGTTAGAGCACAGGCTGTAGCGTGTGGCCTCCATCTCTTATTCAGTGTGCACAGATAATACCCTTGTTCACAACATTTCCTCTTAAAATCCCCAAAGCTCTCAGCAGAAGCCTCGCAGAGTGCCACGCAATTATCAGGGGTGGAAGAATTTGCACCTTTCAAGAACTGCTCTCTGATGTGTGTGCTGTGACAGGAGAGTCGTGCTGAGCTCTGCCGTGGTCCCATTCCCAGTGCCTGTCCCCTCTTCAGCAGGGATGAATAACTGTAAAGCTACATTTTGAGAACTTACTTGCCCAGTTTGGGTTGGATTTGGAGACAGTTGGTGCTTTTGCAGCTTGCTGAGCTGTCCCATACCTCTCTTCAGCATCAGTCTCCTTTCAGTGAGTGGGATGTCAGGCACAGGCTTGGGCAAAGAAGTGCTTGGTCAAGCTCAGTAGTGTGAGGTCAACTTCCAAGCATTTTGGTAGGTACCAGAGCACAGGAAAAAGCACTGGTGGTACCCCCATCTCTGCTGAGGAGTCATATCTAATTGTTTAATTTTGCACTGAGGAAAGGTGAATCTGGTAGAAATCAGAAAGAGACCGTGAGCTGAGAGGTGCATGGTGGTCCTGCCCTATACATCAAGGCTTCTTGGTTTCTGTACATGACATTCTGTCATCTCAGGGGTCCAGAGAGATTGCAATGAGAAAAAGACATGAATCTCATCTCAGCTCTGTGCCTGCTTGTCTCAGACAGTTTGCCAGAACCACTTGTCTCTTCCTGAGAAAGATGTCAGGAGAGGCATGTGTTTCAGGTGCCTGTCACTCAGGACAGTGGTAAGAAGCTGTGCATCTCACACTCTTATTGATCATGCAAAATGCTCTAAGTTAGCCAAATGCTCCCCAGAACTTCACCGTGTTCTAGCAGGATTAGTGAGAGAATTGATAAAGGCATCATTCTCCCCTTGACACTTCCTATTGCGCTAAATTCACCTTGTGTTTAACACCATCGCTGGGAACCAGTGAAGATTGTTGTAGTAATGAGGATAATTCATAAAGAAGCTTTACGCTGTTGAGAGCTATTAGTGCCTGAGCTACAGTGGGGACTGTCCCAAAGTGGGTGGAACACACTTCCCCGTGAACTTCTGAGTGTGTATGTCTGGGGCTTAGCGTATAGCAATTCTTAATAGCATTAGGGACTCAGGAACACCATTTCAAGCCTGCTTCTAGATGCTGCTGCTGTAATTGAGCATGCTCATTATTTATAGGCTTCCAAATTAAGCATTCATTTATGCTGTGTTTGGAATAAATGAAACCAACAACATGCCTTTTGGTGAAAGAGCTGCAGATGCAAACAGAAGCGCTCACAGCTTTCAAGTCTTGTGTTTGTTTACGTCAGTGAATGTGGACTGTTAGAACAACTTCCACCGCTGATTATTTTCAATTAAAGCTTCAGGGATTTTAAGAGGAAACTGTCACAATACTGTGATCAGGGATATTATAGCCTCTGGATGCAAATTAGCTACCAAACTTTAAAACAACAGATTTACAGGATCTGTTTCAAATTAATTGCCAACTGGCCCGTAAGCACCTCCAGCTCTTGAAGTCTGCCTCCACAGCTGATGGAGAAGGTACTGTGAGTTTGTCGAGCTGCTGGGCTGTGGGCGGTAGTTCGCCTGGGAGGAGAAAGGGACGTGAATGATTTTCTGAAGCGCCCTTCAAGAGCCTTTTCCCCCAGAGTCTTCTCACTGCCGATGCTGGATGCAAACCCAGCTCAGGTCCAGCTCATGGGCCATCTCTCCCTCCAGCGGTCACCCCTGAGCAGTGGGCAGCCCCCGAGCGTTGCAGTTGGGCAAGAGGAAAGTGGGAAGCCGGGTTCAGACCACATCAATTTGTTCCAGGCTGACTAAAGGTGTGTTCTCAAAAACGCACTGCGGCATGGGATTGGAAATGGAACAGACTGATGTTGTTCAGGACTGAGATTCTCTGGTAAGATGCAGAGAAAATTTATATGTTGCCTTTTTGCACTCAACAATACTTACTACCTGCTTCTGTAAGTATTTTGGCATTCTGTAGGCATATGTGTATAAGAAAATACAGTCTTTAACATTTCTTGAAGACATGAGCACCATCTTTTAGATTTGTGTCTACTGCATAGCCAACAGAGAAAAATAATTTTTCATTCTTCTTTACTATTAGATATTATGCCACAGAAACTTCAGACGTTTAACACTTTGTGCATTTATTTTTAAGGCAATAAACCAGCCGTTTATTCCCACAAAAAAACTTAGTAAATTTTGGCAGTTAGTGTTTTTAATTCTAATATACATTATTTATTATAATTTCTTAGGGGAATCAGAGTAATATGCCTACTTAATATTATCTTTAGTAAATATGAGTAAAAGAAACTTGAGTAATATTTCCTGTGGCTCTTGTAGATCTGTGCTTCCTTGTGTCACAGTCTCGGAATACAGGCATGAAGTTGATAAAGTATATTTTATTTTTATTTTTCTCCAAGAGTGTTTGATGTGAATAATACTGAAAGAGGCTGCTGTTTAATTTTAAAGGCCATCAGGGGTAGCCCTTGGGAAATATGGAATGTTTGTATATAGAATCATTTAGGTTGGAAAAGACCCTTGGGATCATCGAGTCCAACCATCTACCCTACTCTATGAAGTTCTCCCCTACTCCATATGCCCCAACACCACATCTAAATGACTCTTAAACACGTCCAGGGATGGTGACTCAACCACCTCCCTGGGCAGCCTATTCCAATGCCTGACCACTCTTTCTGTGAAAAATTATTTCCTAATGTTCAGTCTAAACCTAATGTGCAGAAAGTATGGAGAAAAAGGATGAGTTGCTTATACTTTGGTACCAGATCTTAAACTAGGATAGAGTTTGAATCCAGTAGAGTAGTTGTCCTTAATTTGAAGGAATGAGTAAGGACCATTAGTGCCGTGGCCACATAAAAAAATGTAGTAGATGCAAATCGGTAATTATTGCCAAAAAAACCCCAAACCCCTAGTATGTGAGTATGTGACTATTTAGGTGTTTTCCTGAAATTGTGGAGATTTTAAGTAGAAGAAAGCTTCATATCAGATACAGCCCATCAGTTTGCAAATTCTGGATGGCAGTGGCATCAGACTGAAACGTACGGACTGCCTCTGCATCAGGATTTCACTCCTCAAATGGGAGCCTGCAGGAAAAGGAAAACATTTAACAGATAACACTTCTTGCAAAGATAAATCATGGTCCTTAGTATGAACAGCTTCACGGGAAGTCTATCCATTGGGTTGTTTAGCGCTGTGTCATTATGCAGTAACTATATGTGATCAAATTTCTGTTATTTTGTGTGTCATTGTCTGGTGCTTAAATAGTATAACAATAGGGATGAGATAGGAGCTGCAAGGGAATAGCAAACAACTAAAAGAAGCAATTTGGCACTTTCTAGGTGGTGTCTATTAAGGCAGTTCAGCTTTTGTGTGTATTTTACATGCCATGAAAGGAGCCTTTGGACAAAAGACAGAACAGTGTATGAATTTAGCACTAGCACATTTAGGTGGAAGCAAAAGCAAACCAGAAAAATGGTGGCTTTTTTGCATTGTCCACCACTAAGTGTCTTTATGGCTCTGCTGTAGCTTTTAGTTTCCCTTCATCATAAACCAGAATAGATTAATTTCTCCAGCTGTGTAGATTGTACAGCGATACCAATAGTTTTATGTTCAAGTTTAATGCAGTAATCAGTCTTTTAGAAGATGATTAGTAATAAACAGCATGCAATATTTGAAGGCAGATGCCCTACTATGACCTTCAGTAGGGTGGTTGTGACAGAATAGCCAAAATGTTGTTAAAATGCTTAATATTTAATTTGAAAGTTATGAAAGGTATTATGCTATCTAGCGATTAACATCATCCCCACTGAGACAAACTATTTTTACCAGACACAAGTAATTTCTTCCGGCCTCTTGTCTTTAAAGAAGATGATAAAAGCAAACATTTTGCAAAGATTATGCATGAATACAAATTACGCTAGGACTCAGTCTAACAACTTGACCCCGTGTTAAACTGCGTAACACAGCTACGAAGAGACACAACTCTGTATTAGAGCAGCATAAGCTCTAAGAGTAGAAACCGTTGTTTCATGTTTGTTTGAAATAAGTGGTCTATTTTGATTCAGCTGTCATTGTCATCCTTTTGTGTTTGTTTTTTGTAGTTGTATCTGTGCTCAAGCTCTACTAATGAAATGACATCCAGGAAGTAAATATTTATCTAAAACAGTCACTGAAATCAGCTTGTGAACTCCGTAATAATTTTTGGCATTGTCAGTTTGTACTGTTGTGACCATTGCAATCCAAAATCCATGCTGAAAGTCCCAGGGAGTCATACAACATTTATATAAATTACAGCATAAATGAGGAATTATAAAAAATTGATTGCCGTGTACGTTATTCAATTACTCTGCCAACCAAGATTATTTGCTGCTGACAGGCATAGGCACATGTACCAAAGTGACATACTGGACAGCCACCAAGGGGAATTGTTCAAGGGAAGTTGGGTTTTGGATGTCTGAAAGCTAGTTCAGATACTGACTACACGACCTTCTTCAGTGACTGAGGAAACCGAAATACAAAATGTTACCAAAAAATGCAAATTTTTACTTTTTTTTTTTTTGCAAAAAGTTATCCTTAACTAGATTTTTTTTTTTCATTCCTGTGGGGACTATGATTTTCATTTGTTCTCACCAGATATAAAATACCAGCCACACAGCTTATCATCCACTACATTTGCAGTGAGCTTTGGGCTTTTGAGTAAGACAAAAGGCATCCGTTCCTTAGCCAAATCAGAATAAACTGCTGTTCTCTTTTTAATGGAGGGACAGGGGCTTTTGGATTTTGATCCAAAGGTTTAAGAGCTCTGCTCTTTTCCACGTATGTGAAGTCCAGGGTGTATTTTATCTACCTGGGAAAGATGGAGATCAATAGGACCCATCTGTCTCTTACCCACCCATGAAACATGCTCAGCTTAGGATATTTTCAGGCTAACTTAATGAAATAATATGTTTTCTTTTTTTGTGGGGAAGCTTAGAAAGAAACCTTAACAGCATTGTTCTCAAAGTGATAAAGTACAGCCACTGTATAAGAAACACATGGTAGAAAAGCATAAGGAGGAGAAAACTTGGCAGAAGCAACAATCCATAATTTAGAAGTGATGCTGTCTTATCGCATTCTGCAAATATCATTCCTACCGGGAAGTTAAATTACTGCACATTGAAAGTGTAGGCAAAGAGAGCAAAATTATGACCCAGAAGAGGTCTTGCTCTCACATGCCTGTGTGGGTGCGTTCCCCTGGCTCTGTGCAGGGCTGGATTAGTGCCTGTGCACAGAGTCCCTGTGCTGCTGCAATGCTTTTGTTCCAGGACACACGAGTATTTTCCACCCCAGAAAATTCCACTCTTTTCCCATGCAGAATTATTCTTGATCATGGGCTTTTCTTGCTTTGTCTTCCCAGTGAGAAAAGATGCTGAGGTCAGATAGTTGCTTAAAATTAAACAAGAGGCGACGCAAAATGTTTTCAAGGAGTAAACTAAGGAAAGTGATATAAGCCATGGGTATGGAGTAACTAGAGGCTTCTCATTAAAGCATATAAAAATTTGGTAAGATTGCCCTTAGTTTAGATTGTCGACTGCTGCCTCTGCAGTTAATTTATACTGCAAGAACAAATCACGGCTCTGAACAAGGAATAGCTGCCCGAGGTCTTATACATCATGTATAATAAGGCATTTCCTCTTCTGAGAAACTTTGGGTACCTTAAACCCAGCAGATTCAGATGTAGCTGTATCTCCCTGCTCAGGTATAAGCCAGCTCTAACCTTGACCATGGTAAGACTCATTTGAGCAGGACCGTGTCCATGTTTGTGGCTGCATTTGTTAGTCTAATCCCTTAGCTCAGCTCCATTGCCACACTAGTGCTGCTGTTCAGGTTTTATCCCAGAGCCAGGTGACATCTGGCCAGATCAAAACACCAGCTGTGGGGCTTAGATCCCCCACCACCCACCTCAGCATTGTGCCTTTAGGAAGATTTCAAATGTAGCTTAATTTTCAGGGGTAAGGGACAGAAAAATGTTCATGTTAAAAGTGTTTCTTAATTAACTACATCTGAGTAAATAATTCACAGTGAATAATTAAGTGATGAATTTAGCCTGTCTCTTTTTCTTTCTTTGTCTTTTTTTTTCTTCCTGTGCACAAAACGCCCTTGAACAGATTGCAGGTTTCTTAACTTGCTGCAGGAATGTATCTGATATTTTATCTGCCATTTTTATTGGGTTGTTTGGAACGGGTCTGTTCCCTGCTTGCCTTAGTGAAACTTTTAAAGGCAGGAATTGAAGAATAGAAATAGTGCTCTCTGCAGGGCAATTTTAGGACCCATGCTAGGGAGGGAAAGCATTAAGGAATTTACAACATTTAAACCCTTTTATTTTATGGGTAACACTCTCTTCAAGGTCCTAATTTTATGTCTGTATATAACAGACAATGATATTTCCTTTGGTGAAGTCCTTTAGTTTGGACTTGTCTTACAAGACAATTGCTTTTTGCAAGTGTGATTGCAGTGCTGTACCACAGAGTTGGGCATTTTGCATCAAGTGAAATCTCTGTATTCCAAACCTGAAATTTATTCCTTTTGGTCTTCATGGGTGTTTTTCTATCTGAAATCTCCTGGCAGAATCTAGCTCTTTGCTAAAGAGAGAGCCTCACCCTGTGCAGAGGCAACGTCATTACTCAGTCCGAATTTGCCCTGCAGGACAGTGTTATCACAGCAACTGTGTGCTGCAAGGATGGCCAGCTGAGTCTCGGCAGGTTAGTCCATCGAGAGGGTGGGTGTTCGCCTTTTATTTGGGAAATCGTTGCTTTTTGGGGTTAGATAGTTGCTGCCAGCTCAACCCATCTGTCTTTGTGGTGTTGGTTTTGCAGCAGCATCATCCAGATGTAGCAACTCCTCCTGCTTGTTTGCAGGCAGATGCAGCATACATACCTCCTGCCTAAATTAGCAGAACAATTTGCATAAATCTCTTTTGGGCATATCACTGGGAATGTGACCCAGGGCATAACCCAGTTGACTGGCAGTTTTGTATGGCTTAGCTGACACTGTGGTTTCACCTGTTGCTGCGGGAGGCAGAGAAGAGGAGGAGGCCAAGAGGCTGCAGGTCTGTTGATGTCCCCGGGTTGATGTAAATATGGGACAAAAACAGTGGGAGATCAAAGTGTCTGCATTCAGAGTACGGGTGGCAGCAGATCTTTCACCCCAGCCCTTTGGGCTGGCAAAAGATGCTTCTGAATCCCTGGTGAGAAACATTTTCATGCCTTGCGATGGGGCTGCAGGCACTGCTCTGATGGAGATGGAATCCTGGCGTCAACCCTCTAAGCTGTGACTCAGAACAATATGGGGAAAAATACCCCAAACCTGACGTGCTCCTTGTTAAATTAGCATAATGTGAGGATAAAATAAAGTAGGACATTTGCAGCTGCTTTCTACACTGTAACTGGGGCAGGGTATCTTAGCATCCTGCTGGAGATATTAGCCCCGTAGTGTCCTGTAGCTGCTAAGAGAAAAGGCTCAGCGTTATCGGTTAATGAATGTTGTTTCTCACACAGGAAAACCAGCAGAGAACAGCATATGGAGTTTGTGACAAGAGTGACTGTAGGATGCTGGACTCCACTGACTTGATAGTTTTCCTTACATCCTACTTAGCCGTAAAATTCTAATAAAGAAGAAAGAGGCCATTATATTAATGGCGTTATGGGGATTGCAGCATGATCTCTAGGACCCATGGGGATTTCTCTGATGTCCAGAATAAATGCTCTTCTATTCTAATGACCATAAACGACCTTTTTCCAAACCTGGTATTGATGAAATAGCTTTAATGTTTCAACATCAATACTCTAAGCTTTGCTGAACAGTGACATTAATCTGATATTGCATAGCACATGGGGAAGAACAGCCAAAAAATCTGCTGGAGCTTATAAAGTTATGCAGCTTTCTAGCCTGACAGCAGCTTTCATGCTATTTTCCCACCAAGTGGAAACAAGTCGTGGGATACAAATGACAGAGACATTTTCCCTGAAAACCTGATGGAAGGAAATCGCAGGTGGTTGGAAACTGCTTGTAATTTCAAAGGATACAGTGTAAACAGAGAAGTTCTCTGAAAAGTTGGTGCACCACGCTCCTGTGTTTGCTTCTGTCAGGTTACAATCTATTCTCTTCCTCCTAGCAAACATTTTTGATTACTTAGCATATCTTAATTAATATGCAAACACAGACATGGATTCTCAGAGCATAAAAACAGAGGCATTGGCTGATTTATGATTTTAATCAGGTCAGCCTTAGCTGATATGCAGTAAGAAATAATTAGCTAGCTGTTTGTACACAGAATTGCATTGTATCCAACCCATAGGAGACAGCTTTTCCTGACACTTCAATCCCCTGCTGACTTTGTTTTCTTAGCTTTCCTTCTGGTCACAAAATAAGAACTGTGTGTAATAGATTTCCACCTCTGAGATCCTTGCCCTCTATTCTTTGCTCAGGGTAGGCAGGCCATTTGCAGGCCTTAGGAAACAATTTGGTATACAATTGGCCAAAATACTGAAGTAAGAGTTTGTTAGTCACGATGGCTGAAAGATGTTCAGGAAAATCTCTTTCTGTGTATTTAATAGCGGCTCTTCCTCTCTGCCTTGCTGTTTCTGAGATTACCAATGCCTTTAAAATGCATCTCCAAATTTCTCAAGTATGCCCCAGGGCACAGAGAAGGGTCATGTAGACCGGACAGTCGTGACATGTTGGTATTGACTGGTCTGAACTGGATTCCAGCTTTTCAGAAACTGGGGCATAGACCCAGGGTTCCCCCCAGAAAGGGAAGTATTGCAGCCGCAGAGAGGGTGACTGTTTCCCCTACTCCTCCCCCAAAATTCCAGCTGTGCCAGTGTCTCTAAGCTGCAGAGCCCAGGTAGGTGGTAATCAATTATGTCACTGTATCTGTCCCATGAAAAGAGAGGTTTAGCCTGCAAGGTTATTAGTTTAATCAGTTTTAGCAGCAGCTGAATGTGGATTCTGTGCGCCTGGCACTGCCTCTGTAGCCACTAGACATTTTATGCTCTACCATATGGGAGTGCAAAGGCTGTGTATCTGTGGCTCTTCCTTTTTGCCTCTATATTAACAAAGGAAATCTGCAAAGTACTGAAATTTGTTGTGAAACTTGAGTTTCACTAACCCTTCGTGAAAACCCATAAGCCTCTTGCATTGGAGACCAAACAGACGCCATGATTTCTGATGTTGCTTCTCTGCAAACTAATTGATGTATTTGGCACCAGCCAACAGACATCACAACGTTTGTACAGATGTGAGGGTCTGTCTAGACTAGATAATTGCTTCCCCTTTTGGCTTGATTTCACCGGTTGCCAACTTGGGTAACATTTAACCTTGAATTCTGGAGGCACAGTCACTGCCCAAGCCCTCCTAACGAGGAGCCATCTAGCAAGTTGACATGACAAGACCATGTTAATCTGAGTCTTCTCCCTGTGAGTCTGGTCACACTGCGGTCAACGTTGATGTATTTGAATTAATGCTGCTTCTGTCCATACATCTTAATTCACCCTGAGAGCACTGCTAAATTCTTTTGTTAATCGTTTTCTCCCCGTCTCCCCCCGTGAAGAGAAGTTCATTCTGTGAACACCGCCGATGCAGCCAGGTTAATAACTATTGATGTCGCCATGTTAATAACCATCTTGCTGCCCATGAATCTGAGCCTCCCCCTGACGAGGTGGTGGACACGAGCCACTTAATCATTACATCTCCCTGCCCATGGATCTCAGTTCGCCCTGTGAAATTTTAATCATTCTGACTAGCTAATCATGATAATTTCTCACTGTCTGAGGGTGTGGGTTCACCCCATGAACAGCTCCAATGTCCTTCTCAATCATTGTAACCTCTTACTGCTCAGAAACTGCAAAACGCAGGGATGTCTCTGCCGGTCGCTTCAATACCTTGCTGTCTGGGGGCTGGAAGAGCTCCCCGTGCCTTTGCAAGGGATGCCCAGGGCACTTTATCCTTCTTCTGCTCCCAATATCTGGAGCCACAGCGAATCCTTCTCTTCAACAGCAAAGTTTTCCTGGCAGCTGCCTACATGCAACCAGCTGCGTGCAGCCTCTCAGAAGTGACATGTTGAATAACAGAGTGTGTTTGCGTGCCGAGCAGCCTGGCTCTGTTGGTAGAACGGTGCTTTCTTGAAAGGTGAGCTCCGAGCAGGGAGATAAGCATTAAGTCAATGAGACATTTGGGTTCATTCTGCTGAGATGCACCATTGTGCCGGGTAGGTCTGATAGGACTGTAAAACTAAATAGGTGTTGATGTGGTGCCACACATTGTTCCCTTATGTTGGTTCCAGCATGGGGCCCGGTGCTTTTAATGAACACTTACAGCTGTTAATGCCTCAGCCTGTAACATCCTGAGTCATTGCAGGAACCTGACGGACAATGAGAGGGAAGATCAATCACCATTTTAAGGCGTTGTAAAGTCCCACCACGTTTTCCACCTTACACCTGGAGAATGTGGTCCTGATTGAAGCTTGGAAAGGGCATAAGGGAGTGCACTGAAACCACACAAATTGCAGATGTTTTGCAAACTCAAGCCCACGTTCTTTAATAAAGGCGCATGAATTGCAGTGAAGACTGGAGCTGCATGTAATATTTGAATGAGAAACTTGATTCACTTTCAGCAGGTTTCTCCCATGTGCTCTGTACAGACCATCCCAGGGCTCCTCGAAGTGCTGGTTTTGTCTCTGAAAACCCAGCTGCCTTCAGCTGCAAGTAGAATTAAGAAGCAGCTTTAACAGAAGCTGCTGAAAGCAGCTTTGTGAGCCAAAGGGGTAGAAATAACAGCATGAAGCAAATTCTAAAAGGAGCCACTTCCATCTTCAGAGAGCTGCAGAGCCACTGTCACCAGTCATCTTTTGGAGGTAGTAGGCAGAGGTCATCTTCCCCATGGAATCCTGAGTGATTGCTTTTTTTTCCAGAGACTTTAGCTTGGGCAGCTTACTGCAATGTATTAGAAGAGACAGTAGACTTGTTGTCAAGATTTTGTTCCTTTTTTTTTTTCTCTTCTTCCCTTCATTTTCCTCCCTCTCATCCCTCGATTGGTTTGGGAGTTTAGATTAATAAACAGAGAAGCAGTTAGTTTGATTAAAAGTGGCATATGTTCTGCTGTGGCAGAGACAGACTCAGGGGTGTTTCATGCCTGCATTTTGAGAATAAGAAACCTCTGTCACTCTTGGGTATGATGGTAAAGAACTGCTTTCCAGTGAAATTCTTGAAGTACTTTCAGGCAGATGATTTTGCTCTTTACAAAAATCCAAGGGAAGGGAAGACTGGTATCTTGGAAAACAAAACAAACCAAAAAGTTGGAGAGAGGGAGACTTATACCTCAGTGACGCTAATTAGCATGAAAACGAAGCAAGTTATGAAAAGGTGAAACTAAATGCTGCAGAAATGCTGAATTAAAAGGATAGCAGTTAATAAAGGTTGAAATGATTTATGGAGGTATTTCCCATCGGTCTAGTCCAAGGAGTATAGAAAACCACTGCTGCTGCTTTTGTAGAGAGCCAGGGAGGAAGGAAGCAGAGACACCCTCTTTCTTTGCTGGTGCTCCACTCTCAGCAGCCTGGCCGAGGTGGCTGGAGCATCCCCAGAGAAGCCGGAGGTTTCTCTGGTTTTACCCAGGAAGGTTCTGCAGGCCCTTCCTGGGTAATCAGAAATGACAGCCCTCCCGCGCCTGAGCCGCCTCCTCTGCAAAGGGAGGCAGGCAAACATCACAAATTTTGTAAACCACCTCATTTGCAAACACAAAGTGTTTTTTTGGACTTAACTTCTGGGATGCCCCGAGCACACAGCTCCCAGCCTCTCCCTTCCCTGATTAGCCCCAGAGTGAACCTCAGCTTCCCCAACAGCTCTCTTCCTTCACTCAGATATAAAACATCTCCATCACTGCAGCAGATATACAGTGCACAGGCAGGGAAGGAACATTTTTTAAAGGAGCTTGGGAACCGAAATCTCATTCCTAAAGATAATTTCAGCCATGTCTGCGCTGCAATAAAGCTCGAGACTAGGAGCCAGCCCACTGTTTATATTCACCTTAAATCTTAGAGTGTAAGCTTTTAAAAATTGGGTTGGTTTTTTTTCAGCCAGGCCAGGAAGCTTTCTCCAAGCCAAGATCAGAGCACGCTGACTGTATTTACCACATGTAATTCATTCTAAGGAGAGTGACAAAAAGTACTTATCTCAAGAAACATGAAATCTGGCAAAAAGAAAAGGCATCAGGGCTGTGAAATATGAACTATCACAGCTTTTCTCTTAAGTGTAGCTCTATGATAAATAGAAACATTTAATTTTCTAGCTTGGGCGTGTTATTCTGGATAACCCCCTTGGCTTCAGATAGAGATCTACTGCAGACAGACTGGTGTAGGCATCAGGAGAAGACACAAAGTGTTTTTATTGGCGCCATTAGGATATGTTTTGTGGAATGACCAATTATCATTCTCTGATGTTGCAGTTTTTCTCTCATGCAGTTGTATGTGTATCACACCTCCCTAACGGTAAAGGCAGATAAAGGAGAATGTAAGCAGAGTGTAAGCTTAAGGTCATTGATCAAAATGACAACAGGTTTGTGTGTCCTCATATGCAATGCTCGTGGCGTGTGTATGGCCCGTCTTGGTGTTTATCGCTGCATCTTCTGACCTTGCATTCCTACTTTGTAGCCTTGTCCTGGTGGTTGCGGTCCCCTGGGACTCACCTGCACTTCGGATCTTCTGTCTTCAGATCTTACCTATGACAAGTGCCAGCTGATGGTGGCAGCAGGTGTGGAGGATTTCGGTCCGTCTGTTTTCAGCGCTCGGGATGCACATGACAGGATGGTGACTGCAGGAAGATGATTTTCTCTTCTGTGGCATTAATTGCATGGTGGTCTTCTCCTGTTCCATACACCATGCACAAAGGTAGGTGTTTGCGGTCCCTGGTACTGAACATACATTAACTGTCCTCTGGTTTGGTGAGGTTTTTCTAGTAGAGATTATAACAGGATCTCCTAGTGTGACACTTCAGGTATAATAACTTCTCGTCCTCTGATGGGGCTGACTTGTGAAATGTATTAAGCTGTGTGGTTCTGGCTCTATTCCTGGACTCCTCAAGATAAAGGCTTTTTAGTTTTTTGTTCAAAGTAAATGTTTATTTGTTATCAACAGTTTAGATTCACCAATTACCAGTATTTTGAACCTGTGGATATCTCTGATTAGAAAACATTTGTATGTTGACCATCTAATGCTCACAGTTTAGGAGGAAAAGCCAAGCCTGGTACTTAATCCAGTCCCCACAATTTCCTCCGTCTGAAACTTTGAACTAGCTCAAAATCAAGGGGTAAAATAAAACAAAGGATCTTCTGTCTTAAGAGATTGGAAGGATTTTCTCTGAGTATAACAGCTTCCTGACACCGCTTCAGAATTTGATTCCGCAATACCCTGCTCCTATCCCTGCTTAACACAAAGACTTTCAAAGTTATTAAATTCTGTACTTCTCCTCATCCTCCTCCCTCAGAGCTCTGCAGATGGGCTGTCACTGAATGCCAGCACCAGGTCATGCCTTCCAATGAGTCTAACCCCTATCGGTGCCATCCCCAACCCATCCCTTCTCCATCTCATCCCAGCTGCACTTGGTGCAGGCTCCTCACTCTTAAACGGGTGTTTCTCTGACTTCCAGGATGCTCTTTCTAAGCTGGACAGGATAAGTTAATGAGGAAAATGTCTTTTGTGCAGGTCTGCCTGCAACTATCTATTATCTGCTTCTGTCCGTTAGACTTTTTCAGGGGGAAAAAACCCCAACCCTTCAAAAGAAAAGAACGTCAACTAGGTTCCATGTAACAAATATCTTCAGGGGTTTGATGCAAATAAAAATGTGGAGCCTTTTGGGAAAAATACAGATTTTATTTTCATTTTATATTAAAACTTTGATAGTTGGTGGAAATTTGCTTGGATTTGCACACGCGTCTGCTAAATTACTTTAAAAGAAAATATCATTTCCAAGCCAAATTATCTATTGGGATGAATAATTTTCCTGATTTTGAGTGGATTTTTTCCAGGAGAAAATCTGGCCAATCTTGCTTAACCAAATCACAACTTGGACTGTAGGCCTGGAAGCAGGATCCATTTGGATGTTTTAACCTCCAGTGAATAGCAAATAGAGAATGCTGATGTCATGCAGCGCAAAATAAAATACAACAATATGTGTAATGAGCTAATTTAAAATGCAGCTTTAAAAAAATCACTTTGCTTTTTCTCACAATCCTTTAGGGCATCAATAGGTCTTTCATTGCTCCAGCACATTGTTATTAATAGTGCCAAAAAATGCAGATTGTAGGCTCGGGGCTTCCATAAGTTTGCTATGGATATTCTAGGAAAAGTAAAATGCAAGTTAGATATGCTGTAGGAAAAGGGAAGAAAGGCCAGGGTGGGCAGTGTGGGAAGCAGTGACACACTGGCAAGCCCTTGGCTACATGGAGATGCTCAGGCTTTGTCCAAAATAGTTGCACCTGTGAATTAACTAAATCAAATAAAGCCCCATATGGGTTTCCCAGTTCACAATTGTCAGTGACTTTGAAGAAATTTCATGAAATTCACCTCCAAAGAGGTGAATATGAATTCAAGTACGGTCATTCCTAATCAGAACTTAACCTGGCCACCATTCTGGTTAATACAGTAAAGGAAACAATTTCAAAAGTTAATTTGGATTTGCTTTCCTGAGGGCTCCTGTGTGGGTAAATCCTAATGCCCATCAGTACGTCCACACAACCTTAAAAAAATCTTAATTTCCAGTGTTTTCCTGTCTGTTCACATTTCCTACTGCTGTTTGGAAAATGTCATACCTACCTATCCATCCTCCACACCAGAGCAGACTTCCACTCAGTGAGCTTGGTGAGTTTTACTTCTGACTGGTAAATGCCATTCTAAATTTATTGCAGAAAATGAACAAAAGATCGTTCTTTTGTTCCTGTGTCAGATCTTATTTTCTTTTGAACCATAGCAACTACAAACCTAACGGAGATAGCAACCAACAGAGACCTCAAAGTCAAAATGCACTAACCTATTTATAAAGAGTACTGTAGACTGCAGGAGTATTTTATAGCCTTTAAGAAGATCTTTCCCTGAATGGGTCAATTTAGGACCTCTATTAAAGAAAGTTCAGGGTATCTTTCAGATTCTGGTTGTTTTTGTCAGCCAACAAAGCATAAAGACATAACTGCATTTTACAATATTAATGATCGGCTGTAAAATCCTGGCATAACATTTTTATAGCTCTATAACTAATCTTTTTATTATCAAGTTACAATGGTATGCATCAAATATGTATCATCTATAGTTAACTTTAAAACTTTTACAAGTTGATGGTATGGAATATTGTTGTAGATTAATTAAGTTTATAAATACAAGGGTTTGTTGGAAATAATTGAAATTTTATATGAACTGTGTAAAAACTTTGATTGAAGTCGGTCCTGTGTGTCAAACTTTTCCTGCTGGAATGACTATGAGAGTGTATCTCAGTTCACAGGTGGAAGCAGAGCTGACTTATAGCTTTGCCTGGGATGTTAGCTGAGGGCACAAACCTGACTGCTGGGATTGTAAACTGAGTTTATCAGTTACTTGACCCGTCAATAGAGCTTAAAATTCACCAGTGGTGGACTTGAGGGGATGCAGTGTTGCCATGAACTCCTGGGAGTGCGGCTTCCAGAAGTCCTGCATAGTCACAGTCCTCCAGGAATTTTTATTCTAGAAGAAGTAAGAGGGAAGGCGGAGAGGCTACGGAGGGAAGGCTGTAAGAAAAGCTCTCTTGACTCATGGTTAATAGACTATGGGAAAGCAAAACAGGCAGAATCACAGTGCCTTGGCTAAATTGCATAATGGAAGTGCTTGAGCGAGAATTAAAGGCTATTTCAAACTGCTTCCCCATCTTTATTCTCAGTGACTTGCAATAAAAAGGAGCAGGAAAGGGAACTGGCTCATGCTCATCAGCAACTGCTTTTCTTCCTTTACCTGAGCAAAATCTACCCTCTGGCTGATGCTTAGACAGTGATGTATACTTTGGCTTCACCCCTTGTTTAAAGGTCTCCCAGGTTTTGTCCTCGCTGTGGTTGCTTTTGGAGGGAGTCTCAGGAAAGGTGGAGGGACCTTCTCTGCGTCCTCAGCACCATTGATTGGGGCATAGTGTTACCTCACTGGAAAACCTGACTGCTCACGCTGTCTTTGCAGACTCAAAATATCTCCTGTGGAGCTGGTGTGGATGGGGATGATCAAAATATTTGCTTGGAGCTGCTGTAATTGTCCCAGCAGTGGCCCTGAAATGAGTCGTCTTTTGTGCATGAAGCTTAAAAGCACTGCACAGATTTGATCCTGTGCCAGATGTTTTGGTGCTGGCCTCCAGAGAGGAAACCAGACTATGCGGAATATTCATGACATTTTTTTATATGTTTTCAGCTGACTAGTACCAAAGATGCAAAGGTATGAATGAGCTGTCCTGCTGACCACCTGTACATCATTAGCTCCATCCTTTTAGCAGACACATAAGTTAAAAATCTAGCCAACTTGAGAGTCGTCACAAATTGGAGCTTAATTAAAATGCGTTGGAAAGATGCAGGAAAAGCTCAAATGATCGTGATTTCTGGGCTTTTGAACCAAAAGGGAGACTCACTGAAGTAAATTTGGTTCATTACAGATATTCTAAACCTGCCTTGCCTGAGTGAATTTAATTTTTTTCACCTGTCACTTATCTGCTTTTGAGAAGCATAATTGAAACATTTGTTCAGAGCTATAGGCCTCTGAAATGGGAAAGGGATTTTTTTTTCTGTGCAAACATTCAAAAACAAAAGGGAAAAAGAAAGACTATTTTTAAGACAGGCTTTGCCACACACGCATGCCTGTGCACAGACATATGGCCTCTTTCAGGTTTTCTTTCTTAATTTTAATAGCTTAAAAATACATATATCTCTGGGGGAAGCTTAATAAGAAACAGCCAGCTGAGGGAAAGACTTTAGGAGGAAAAAGAAGTCAGGGGACTCGTGCTGTAGAGACAGCAGTTCAAACAGTGAAAAAGAGGACACAGCTGTGTACATCAGAAATCCACAGCTGGGGAAGTGGAAAGAATATTCCCACATCTGCCCTTATAAATCATCCTTCACCTTTCAGATCCCTTAGTTTTCTGTTGTGTTGATTAATTTTATATAGAGGAAGAGGTATTTGCATTTTTCTCCTCCTGCTGTTTGTGGTATCTAGGTCAGTTTTGCCTACTGAAGCACCAAAAAAGCACTGTGGATTTCTTCAGTGTCCTTTGTAGCATGGTGTTTTTCTTACCCTTCAAAGTCAAGGATTCTCCAGCAAAAGAACAAGGGAGGCCTTAGCAGCAGGTGCATAAACCAATATACAGAGAAAAATAAGAGGAAAAGGCAGCAAAGACTCTGCCTTCAAAAGATTCCTGCTACGAAGGTCTAAGGAAAAGGTGCAAGAAGCATTGTTTCAAAAGCACCTCTCTGGACCCCAGCTGAGCCATAAACCAAGCCAAACTTGGACACTCACTATAACTCTTTAGGGAGCAGGAGTAGAGGAGCAAAGCACTGAGTCTTCTCCAGCCCCAGGAATTACTGATTTTCTTCCCATTCCTCACTGCAGCTGAAGACAGGGCAGCAGAGACTCTTTTTACACTGTTTCTCCGGGATGGTCAATGGCTAAAGCCGTTTTGGTAGAGGAACTGGTCTGGCTGCACAAGCACTCGTCGTTCTTTGGGACCAGGCTAGGACAAAGCACTTTGTGCCACGATTCTGAGTTGTCGAGCAAACACAATCCCTGCTCTGGCATAAACTGTGACCAGAACCAAACGTACAAAATAGCTAGATCAAAAGGTTTTGGTTCAATTTTCCACCGAGCTCTGCCAACTTGGTACTATACCATCAGGTGAACAGATTTTTAAGATGTTGAATAGTCAGATTCCTTTTTAAACTGAAGATGGACTTGAAGGTTTTCAGTCTTCCTGCATCCCTGGGATTTGATTCAGAATAACAGCTCATAAAATCTGGGAGGGACCAGTCCACATCTGCAAAATCACACGTACCATAGCTCATATACTATTGATTATGCTCCAGAGTTGAACCTTGGCAATAGCTTACATGATAATGGAAACTAGAGAGTTTCACTTCTCCTGGCTAAAAATAAGATGTTTCCATAGTAAGTAAAATACTGAAGCGCCTTTTGCTTGAATAATACATTCTATCTCAAAACATTTAAAAGAACATTTCCAATTTCGTTGCCAGTTTTGATGTGCAGTATTCCAACCCTTCAGCTGGATTCATTATAAAATTTAGCAGAAGAGAGGGAGAATAACACATCTACCTTAGAATGGTGAAGGAACCATGGTTAGACAGAAAAAAAAAAAAAGAGAGAATGGCATCCTGGCCACGTCCAGGTTGGAAGTTCTGCCTCACCTGCTATAGTCAACTGGAAAAATACCTTTAAATTTAATAATCATAGAAATGGGATAATTTGGGAACACACCTCTCCAAATTCTTGGTGAGAGCTTTGATACGAGTTTTTATAGTTATTTGGGGAAGAAAAGAAGTTTGGGTATATGTCAGTACAATAAGAGTTTATCTATTGGTGTAGTAGGAGTATATCTTTCTCATGCCAAATGTAAGGGAGTTAATATGCATCTTGGTGTTGCAGAG
The DNA here is from genome assembly GCA_025769975.1 of Gallinago jamesoni. NCBI lineage: Eukaryota > Metazoa > Chordata > Aves > Charadriiformes > Scolopacidae > Gallinago > Gallinago jamesoni. The sequence continues at coordinate 47,402,240 of JAOQGH010000051.1, forward strand.
CCAGGCTGAATACAATCCCTGATATAATGCCAGTAAAGTTGTGCCAAGGATAAATTATGCTATTGGGTAATTAGCTCAAGAAATCTGTGGATAATGCCAGAGACTAAAGAATGGACAAGCAGAACTCACAGTATGGTAAGACCTCTCCTGCTTGTCTGTCTTCTCCTGTCCATGCTTTACATTGAACAAGACAGTTGGCTTCCCCAGAGGTGGTTGAAAGTTCTGCTTTCCACCAATACTAAAAAGAGAAGATAAAACTTTTGCAGTTTATTTTGGAGATTTTTTTTTATTATTATTGTTGAGAAAAATAACATGAATGAAAATGTTTTATTTTTGTGATAAGTCCCCAGAAAAAAAACAATGAAAACCGATAACTACTCTCAAGTTTCTAGTTAATGCTTTTTAATGCTTAACTTGAAAACAATATGTAAAAAGACAGATTAGGTCTAAGCTTTGTAGTTATAAACACCCTGAAGACATTAGGTACCAATTTATAACAATGAACCATTTCAGTTTCTGAGAGAAGCCTGTTTTGAGAAAATATTTTTAGCTGTTCAAGTCAGTGTTTTTCAACAAGCAAATTCACTGTAGGAAAACATTTTAAAATGACCAGCAAGTAGAAATCAGAGTAATCTGAACTTACTTTTCTCCAGAAACTGTAAGCTTTCATTAAGTGCAAGGTAGGCTAAAACAGAGGGAAACATAATTATTACCGCACAAAATAACAGAATATTGATACCCTGTCATGGGATCAATTGAATCTGTTCTGTAGGCTCAGTTAATAAATTGCTGTGTTAAAATATGATTTCTTCTTATAAAACACATTTATTTTTTTCTCTCAGCATTTATTTTAATAACTTCTCATACCAAGAATTTGTGCGTACCTGCTTTTTTCAACACGGTGTGTACAACACCTTCCATGAGGCCATTTTAAAGGGGATGTGAATCTCAGCACTTATGTCTGCATGTCCTTGGGTGACGAGGGACAAGTGGCAGGACGGCTTGAAATGTGCAGCAGGGTGCCTTACAGCAGCCTAATTATCTCATGTCTGGGTGCATATCTACAGTCATCTAGACAAGTTTCTAATTTGTTTTTCGGTACTGTAAGATGAGTCAACTTAACTCTAATTGAACATTGTCCATTGTGGTGTGGCCAGAGAGCCAAACAAGACCACAGTCTGCCATAATTACTGATTGTGGCCAGGCTGCTTTTCTTACCCTATATAGGTCGAATATGGTCATGAGTGTGCAGTAATGTTTGTAGCAGATATTATTTTGTGAAGCTTAGGAAAATGCTTGTGTGCTGCCTGACCAGAAGGTTGTCAGTGAGCATGGAGAGCCATGGAGATGCCATGGGCACTCTTTCCTCCATCTCATACACTGGTCTATCCTGCTCTGAGTTACACCAGGACTCAGACTTGTGAATTCACATTTTCTTATCTATGTAACGGTGACTCCTAGGACCCCATTGAAGTTTCCTCTAGTTAGCACCTAAGCTTATCACAGCCCTGGAACCACACACCAGCAACAGAGCATTGCCTGATTTTCTCATTCCAGTGGTGGGAGTAGCTAATGGAGTTAATGTCGCAATATTTTCTGCTCTATCCTAAGCTCAGTGATAAGGCACTTCAATTTATTGTCCCCTCGTGTAAGGGATCAAGTGAGTACCTGAATTATGGGCAGGCCCTAGAGATGCTTGTTGGTTGATAGATGTGCCCCATTTCCAGAAGTCATGACTGGTCTGGCCCCTTCTCTTCTCCCTCACCAGACATAGACGTGCCATCAGAGACACCACACAGAAAATCATTCTTCAGCCTGGTTCCTGGGTATTGCACACCACTGAGATCTCTCCAGATCTTTTGTCTTCACCCACCAGCCTCCATGCTTCTTCTCCTTTTCCTTTACATGTTGTCTTCCCCATTTGCTCTCTTTCCAGCACTTTCCTGGCCCCAGCATATCAGTCTTCTGTTCCCACATGACTCCCACTAATTACAGAGCTATCTTGCTGCTTAATGCTGCCACCCCTTTCCTCACTAGTTCTTTAAAAAGGCCGTTAGCTAGAAATACATCATCCTTCAGCTTTGAACCTGAAGTCCACTCAGTAAGCATTTTATACGGTCTTAATAAATGAGGAGAGAAAAAGAAAACAGCAGAGGAATACAAAAAGGGTCCCCTGGGAGTAAGGTTGTCAGAAAGTCATGGCTACTTCATAACTCTGGGCATTAGTCATTTTTCTTACCATGGGTGGTCCCGCTATGGGCTGAATTTTGAAAGGTTTTTCTTAGCGTTCAGCAAAGATGTGACATTGCAGAGTGCTGGAGGAGAGGTGAGACCCGCAGGTGCCAGCACTGCCATGCTGTGCGAAGGATGACTCTTTCCCAAAAACTTTAGAGCCTGCTTGTTCTTGAGGTTGCTTTGGTGCTTTGTGGGAGGCCCTAACCCTGCCAGGAGGAGACCATCATAGCTGGCCTCGGGGCAGGGGTAAATGGGAAGTTTGACCCTTTATGTGGCTGCTATGAAAGGCTGCTCTCATTGCTGTGCCTCAGCTCCAGCCTGGTCCCAAAATGAAGGATGACCAGCAAAGCTCTAAGAGGTGACCAGAGAACTTGAGGCTTGAGGATTTGTTTGTGTGTGTGGCTACGCCATGTTGGGGGGCGATTCCAACCTGGACCAGTTGTCTTCATCTCTTCTGGGGAGAGGACAGGGCTCAGCGTTTAGTGTGTGCCTGGGCTCGGTGTATGGGACCCTGCGGCTCCCAGATCCCCCAGTGTACCAGCACTGAACCATCCCATTAACACAGGTGCCTAGAGGTGCTTTCTGGAAGCTGGGAGGAATTTGGAAGCTGCTGGTTGTGCGCAGGAGGCTGGTGGGGCAGTGTGGGCTCCCTGGGGGACTGTTTCTCCTGCTGAGAAGCTCCTCCAGCAGCACGCAGACTTCCTAGCGGGATACGTGAGGCTCCCTCCTGGGCTGTGCTGCTGCAGCCTGCCTGTGAGGATGCTGGTTCAGGTCTCTCCTTGCACCTCTGTGGTCTGGAAGTAGATGTAGCCTTAACCTTGGACCAGAAGAGATCCTGAAGTACAATTAATTCTTTAATTTTTTTTTAGTTATTTTCTTAGTAGTGGGCTTGTGCTGTATCGTTTTCTTGTCTGCATTGCCAAAATACAGTGTGTTTTAAATTTCTATGAAGGATCAAAGGAACTTTCTCTGTTGGGTGGTGATTTTTCATTTGTGTCTAAGCCCAGATTCTTGGCTGTTGTTCCTCACTGACCCAAGAAGACAGTTGACCAATAAGATAAATCTCAAGGTAGAAAAAGGCCAATTATGTAGGTCTGATTAGTTGCTGCAATAATTCAGATGAATGAAGTATGAGCAGTGTCGGAGCTGCTGGTGATGCTTGGATGATGGAGTGGTCACTGCTGCAGAACGTGGAAAAAGAATCAGTTGATTTTTTTTAAAGAGTATAAAAAACCTATTAGGTTGAGTGGTGACAGTGAAATTTGGATGCGTGATAACTTCCTTCCCCGCTTTGCTTGAGCAGGTTGTGGGGAAGCGCTGCCCCATTTTACACTGTTCCTCGTGTCAGACACAGCATCACGTGAAAACTCAGGTTCTGGAAAGCTGAAGTCTGCTGGGAAACATGTCTGTGCTGTCTTTCTTCGGCCAGGCCTCCTGTGCTGTGGCTCTGATGGCTGTGGAGCCCATTGCAGAGCAGACTGGCTGACCAGAACGTCTGTCCCTCTAGCTTTTATGTGCCCAGGTTCAACACTGGTCCCAAATGTTTGTATGTTGCTGTGTCCCTCCTGAATTCAAATTATACCGACAAGCAGCACTGTGCATTTACTGAAGCTCATTAGAATGAAATGGGAAATACATGTATTTCAAAATTATTTTATTTGGAATACTAATCTTATTTTAGAATTCACGTTAAGCTGTTGAATCCTTGGCAACTAACATGAAAACACACTGAATCATAATGAAATACAGTGTTACTGTATTCCATTATACACTACGCCAACATGACAGCAGCTTTTTCTCTTGCTGAAAATAGGATTACTTACATTTTATTTTTATTTATTTTAGGGGAGCATTGAAAAAAAAACATTTCATAATAAAATCCAGCCAATGGCTCATATCTTGCTGCAGGTACTAGTAGCTGCAGGGCAGGGAGAGGGGAACTGATGACTGCACTGAACTTTAGCAAGTGTTTCAGTGCCTAGTACTTCCATTCTGGGCAGTCTGGACCCTCTGTTCAGGCTGCAGAGAGTCAAAGTGCACAGAGCAGCGTTTCATGCGCTGGGCTGGGGCTGCGATATACAGCACATCAGCCAGCAAAGTGATCCCACGCGCTGTACATCATCATAACGCTGTAGGTAAAGAATACTGTGGTGATATAGGGGAATAATACATGGCCGATGCCACTTTATGGCAAACAGTCGCTGTGCAGTCATATATAACGCCGTAGGAGTCAACACACTGCAAACTTCATCCTCTGCCCTCTTGTGGAAACAAGCAGCTGTAGAATAAGGATTACCGAGCACACAAATCAGTGTGAAACTCTTCTTATCCCTTTCCCTGGCAGATGTAAAATTGTGGTTGAAGGCTGAGGCTTGGTTGCTTTGGGAACTACAATTCAGAGGTACTGATGGAGCAGAGAAGAAATATATAGCACCCTGAGTGGGTTGAATCATCCCAGTTGTTTCACTCCCTTTTATGCTGAAGCATTTTATTTTTAACAAACAGCCTGAGCAACAGAGATTTAAGGCCCAATAATAGCATGACGTGAACGAATTATCTAGTAACGCCAGAGACTGCATTGGAAATGCACTATACTCGCCACAGTAATTACTAATTTTAAGAAAGTAGATTATACCAACTGCTCTCTATTTTTTTCTTTCTGTTTTCCTGAGGAGTGATGTTTGTATGGGATACAGCAGAGAAAATATCAAGCTTTAAGAATCAAGGAAAATTGTAAAAATCAGAAGGATAGAAAAACCTTAAATGTAGAGGTGTTTTATTTGTATTGTGGTTCAAACCAGCTCCGAGTTACCTGTAAGCTGTGGGCTCCGTTCCTCAAAGATGGGCCAAGAGTGATCCAGTTTAGAGGAAATGTTAAGGACAGTCAGGAGAGGATGCGATGTACATTCTCTCTTCAAAGATTTCAGTCATAAGTTAATTTTTCTCTGGACTTCAGTCCGCTTTTGCTTGCTGTGTCTTTCCTCCTGCTGGCTAATACTCCCTTGAACTGGGAGTACACTCTGCTTCATTAAAGAAGTGAAAAAGTGGGAGATGCTACATAGATGAAATAGGAATTAGAAGAGTGGAAGGGACCCAGGGAGATCATCTAATCCATCTCTCTGCCTCAAAGGAGGTGAACATGTAATTAACTGCTCCTGGTGGCTGGCTGGCTGATCTGTTTTTCAGAACTTACTGCATGGGGATTTCTGTCACCTAAGAGTTTAGCCCAACATTTCACTATTTTCATGCTAGAGAATTCTCCTTAATCTCTAACTAAAATCTCCTTTGCTTTTATTTAAGCCCCTCGAGACTTATTCTCATGCTTTTTTCATGCTTTTTGAGAATTTTGGTTATTCTTGTGGTCTCTGTTGGACTTTTTCTCATTGGCCTGTAAACTTTCATTGTATGCTCTGGCTAAATCTGTCAGTGTTGCCCTCAGTGCTGGGAAGAAGAGAAGTTTTTCATGTATCATTTCCAGGTGATAGCTGAATCTATAACATAAAGACATCCGGCACTTCTGCAGTTTGGTCACTAAGCTCTTCATTTCAGGTAATTCCACTGAATAGTAATCTTAAATTTTCAATTCGCCCTTTTGAAAAACTTTACTTACAGACTTTTTCTTTAAATTTGCTTTCACTTTGAAGAAAATCAACTCATGCTGATTCACTTATAACAAAATTATTTGTTATAACAAAATTATTATAACTTATTACAAACAAAATTATTTGTTATAAGTAGGGTTCCTACCTGAGTTTATCACTCCCTAAAGCCAAGTATTAAGCACCTTGTTTACTTAGAGTCCATGCAGCAAAGAAATGTGTTGGTAACCACAATCAAGTGTCTGAGGGCCACTGTAATAAGTAGCATTTGTCTCCAATTTCCATCTGGAACATTAAAGCCTTCCTACTACAATTCCTGTAACCAGAGCTCTGGCATCATTCATATCTCTAATAACATCATACAGATTTCTGTTCATATCGTATCAGATATAACAGTGACTCATCTTGTTTTTCATCTCTGTCTTCAAGGAAGACAGTCATTGTTCTGAAGATGGAACAGTCGGCTTATCTGAAGTGTCTTGAAGAGATACCGGCTCTTTTAACACCATTTTTATCAGCTCTTTAATTACTTGGAATTTTGTCATGCAGTCTGTGAAGCCATGTACACATCATGAAGATTTTGTCTTTCCCTCAAGCTGCTAAAACAAAAAGGCTTTTGCACGGAAAGCTGTTTCAGATGACCTGCCACCGAGTACCCAGACAGAACTCCAAGGGAGAGTTTTGCACACAAAGAATTTGGACTTTCCTGAGATCCAACATGGACCTCGGGACCAGAGGAGACACCCAGCTATGAATCCATTTGACCTTGCTTAACTCCCCTAAAATGCCTCTGAGCTATTTGCTGTGTGCTAACAGAGGATCCTAGACTTTTGCATGCTTAGAATGTCTCGTTCTGCCTGAACAAGCTTCAACTTGCTGCCTTCACCTTAAAAACTTACCCCTTCCTCTGGGCTCCTCTCTCCCAACCCCCTGCTCATGCATATTTCCTGAAGGAGACTTTTTTCAAACCAAACAGTGCCAGACAGAGATTGTCTCTTGCTGGCTTAGAAGTGCCAATTTATCAGCCTTATCTAAGTAGTGACAATCTAATATTAATGTAGCTGAAGAGTCATTTTGTTGTTTATTGGAGACAAAAATCCCATCTGAAGTCCATGGATGGTTTTCCCTAAATAAATGTTGTATGGTAGGTGCAGATAAAAATAATCATCTGTCTAGTTAAAGTAAAAGATGTCAGCAGGGATTCTGTAGTTTTTGAGCTCACTCTTGCTAAAAAAGCAAAGTTTAACTCTGGTTAAACAACTGAATCCAGTTTTGTTTAAAATTACAAATTTTCCTGCATGGCAGCAACATGTAAACACTCTTCAGTACCCTTGTCCAGTACTTCTGTGCAGACAGCCCAGTGAATGGCAGCAGAGAGGTCAGGACAGTTCTGGCCTGTAGAAGAGAACCACAGCTCCTGACCATCACAGCTGAGAGCTGCAGAGCTGTGTGTATGGGGGGGTCCCTCTAGCATCAACACAAGGGCAAATTTGGCCAACAACCAGGAGCAAGGATGAACTGCAATGCGAAGTGCCTAAACATTTTCAGTTCTCATGCAGGGCGGTTGCATTTGGCTTCAGCACTTGGTGCCTGTTAATCCCAACACAGTTGGCTTAGATCTTTCTTGGACGATGCTCATGGAGGAAATGGCAGGAGGCCACACTGCTGTGGGGCAGCCAGGCAGCACTGTTGAGGTGTGGGTTCATTAGCTTGGCAAGGAGCCATACCAGCACAGCTCTCTTGCATAGGCGTCCCCAGCAAGTCTGTCTACCCAACCTTGTATTGTGTTTGTGGAGGTACCAGGTTGGTACCAACCAAAGGAGTTGGCTTTGGCTCATGTCCTCTCTTATATTCATTTTAATGATGGAAAGTTGAAGTGTTGGTGTATTTTCGTCTCTGGGGCTAGCAAGCATTTTTTCAAAGAGTCTGGCTAATTTTTGTCTCAGCCCTGTCCAAGCCTTCTTCCCACTTCACCTTGCAAGCCAGATACGCTGCAGCAGTGGAGAAAACCTGCTTGCCTCTTTCTAAAGCTTCTTGCAGTTGCAGCTCCAGAAGACACCTGGAAAAATTATTTGCTTCTCTTAAAAATGGTTCCTTCTTCTCCTGAGAGCAGAGGAGTGATAGAGCTCCTGTTTCCCCAGAAGCCTTCCATGAAAACTGAAAAATAAATTCAAAGAAAGGTATGACCTAGTTCAAGGGAAGAAGATTGAGCTTTACATGAGAAGAACTGAAGCATGCATATTCTGGCCCTGTGTGCAGAAATCCCAGCAAGCTCACTGCCTAGATCTCTAGCTGCAGAGACGTAGATTTTTTCTTTTTTCTTTTTTCTTTTTTCTTTTTTCTTTTTTCTTTTTTCTTTTTTCTTTTTTCTTTTTTCTTTTTT
>JAOQGH010000051.1:47410556-47538325 GCA_025769975.1 Gallinago jamesoni
TTTTTTCTTTTTTCTTTTTTCTTTTTTCTTTTTTCTTTTTTCTTTTTTCTTTTTTTCTTTTTTCTTTTTTCTTTTTTTCTTTTTTTCTTTTTTCTTTTTTCTTTTTTCTTTTTTTCTTTTTTCTTTTTTTTTTTTTTCTTTTTTTTTTCCCCAGAAGCTTGGCAAGTTGAGGTGGCAGAGACAGTGATATCTTAATGTATAGACATTATTTTTGCCTGTACACCTGAGCTGGTGCAAGGGTGCCATTTCGTAATTCCTGAATTTATGGGAAGAACTATTAAAACCACTCAAGCCATAAGGAAAGCAATGAAGGGCTGTGCATTGAGTATGTGATGTGGATGAGGGGAGGTAAGCTGCTAAACAAGGGGTGCATAAAATCCAGCAAAGAGCACGCCCAACCCTTTGTTGTGACCACTGCCACTAGACAGGAACATGGCCAAAGGTCCTGATCTAATTTATTCCAATCAGTTCATAACAGCCCAAAAAGGCTCCTGGAGTATTTAGCTCCAATATCAGCTGTAGCAGTAATGGGGAAAGAAAGGAAAAAAGAAATCCAATTATAAAATCTGTCCGTCACACTGTGAATACAGGCTCAGATATCTCATGGTTTTTAAGTAACTAAACTTCCACTGACTTCTCTGAAAATTTAAACTTTCAAGTAAGAGGAAGCACCAGCATATCTTTACAGATCTGATGGTTGGAGTCCAGAGCTCAGTCACCCATAGCACCCTGTGAGAAGGAGATAAATACACATGACACCCTAGAACAATGGTAAAAAAAACCTAGGTGCAACCCTAGTTTATTATGGAGAAATTCAATCTTTCCAAGACTCCCATCCTCCCTACTGCAAGTACAAGAAGGTGAGGTTTTGTCATCACAGTCCAACTGTTCTTTGCTTTTCCCAAGGTCTTCTAGAGGTTTTCTAGTCCCTTTTATCCCATGGAACAGACGGGTCAGAGTGATACGAAAAGGGATTGGAAAATCTCTGATGAGAATGACAATGGTTGCCCTGTCAGGTGTGATTAACACCAACGTGGTTAAACACCTTACCAAGGAAGACCTGCGGGATGTGTGTGAAATTTTAAAAAAGCTGTTCTCTTTCCAGTCATGCCCTCTTGGTATATTATAATTTTCAGTATATTAAGCAGAATGCTGATGAAAAATTTAATGTGGAATCTGGCATTCTGACAGCCCAGCAAAATCTACAACAACCCTTGAAAAACTCTTCCTTTTGATATCATGAGGCAGCTTTTCAACACTGTCACGTCCATCCTCCTGTCCGCTGCACATCAGAAGTTTATGATTACAAGTCAAATTAAATGTTTCTCAAATAATCAGAACAAAAGCAGATTTACTCAGCATTTTCTTTCTCTCATGGAAAACCCCCTGCAAGAAAGTTCACTAATCGTTAACGAAATTACAGGCTGCTTTCTGGTCTCGTGTTAACTGCAGAGCTTGTGACAAGATGAGCTGTGAGCAAGGCAGCCTTCACCGGGTGCCGTGAGCGGCGCGACACAGCACCACATCACTAATAGCAGAGTCAGGGCTCTCGAGCTGTCATGTACAAATCTTGTTATAATGAGAAGAGCATTAGTAATAGAGGCTGAAATTTCCAAGCTGCCTAAGGGATTTAGATGCTCAGTTCCCATTAAATTTAATGGGATGCGTGCCTCGAAATCCCACCCACAATAAATTTTTACCAGGCATTCTTTGGGCAAAGGAAGGAGAGGGGAGAGAAAAAAAGAGGGACGGAGAGAATCAGGTATAAGAGTGTTCCTTACTGGGACTGAAGGCCAGCTGGTTGTTGTAAAATAGCATCCAAAGGGGGACCAGAATGAAATACTTAATAGGGGTCTCTTCTGATACTCGGGTAATTCGAGTCTGGACTCCGCTCCAGCCTTCCCTGTGAGGTGGATGGGAACATAATGCCCTGTGCGCTTTGAGAGTTCTATTTCTGGACTGCAGACCTACTTGCAGTCATTAAAGCACGCTTAAAAATGAAAATTAGGTAGAGAGACATAGATGGGATAGCAGTGGTCTTTAGAGATATGTAGGAAAAGGATGAAAGGAGGCTGTGAATTGAGAAAGCCCTGTGTTACACCGATTCACTTCTCTAATTAGTTCTTGTTGCATTTACTTCTTCAACCCGATTTATCTGTATTTAAATCAGGTGCATTTTTTAAGTGTCAAAAATACTAAAGATCAACATGTTTCCCTGGTAACCGTGGATCCCATTACTTTGCTTCCAGTAAGCCACCAGCTCCTAGACTCAGCTCCAGCCTTCGTAAGTTCAGGCGCCAAACAGTGAAAGTCACTCTTGGTTTCCTCCATAGATCAGGAAAAGAGCGGGATGGAGAGTGAAGTACTGATGGTTCAGCTCTTGCCCCTGGGGAGGAGAAGGGTTCATCCTGTTTAACTTCACTAACTCATACATTAGGCACCATCTCTTTGATCTCTGCCTAAGCTTCCTCCACAGACTGGCAGGTACTTCCAGTAGGAAATTGCTTCACCTGAAGTTACGTGTTTAAGATAGGTGCCCTGATGGGAGCCTACAGTTACATGGTCCTGGCTTGAATGAATGCTGACAGTTAGCTAGGATGAACCTATGCCCAAATACTCAGTTATGAGTGAATCCCGTTGGGCTTCAGTTGCAGATGCTTTTGATCATCATGTTTATATTTGCTCGTAATGAGGCTTTCCCTTATGCCCATACTGATCTTCTCTTTTGCCTGTAAGTCACCTACTGGAACCCTAGGTTAACAGCAGAAAACACAGCACAGGTGTCAATACTTCCAAACTTCAACCTGTGACTTGTATTTCCTTTTTTCCTTAGGAAGAGTCTGTTTTCAAGATGACTAAGGTGGAGGTTTTTTTTGGTTTTTGTTTCTCCCCCCCTCTGTTGGCTGTTTCCATGGCTCGCTTTTCCATCTGGAAATAAATAAGGATAAACCACTCTCTCCACCCTGTGTTTGCCCTGCCTGTTCAGCATGAGTGATGTGGAGGCGGGTAGGAGGGATTCCAGGCAGCCTGCTGCAATGTGGCATCTGGAGACACAAACTTGGAGGGGTTCCCGGGAAGGGAATATAACATTTGGCAAGGAAAGAAGGAGCTTAGATGAGAGAGGGCTGTGAGGTTTCCCCCTCTTCTATCCCCGTCCTGTTGCTTATTTCTGAATATTTGTTTTATTCCCCAGCCATATTAGAAGTGTAAATTACACAGATGAGCTAATGAGATCATCTGTGTCTGTGCCATTTGGGGAAGAGGGAAACATGGAGATGCTTTCTCCTTTCTAATAATTTACCTTTATTTTGGGACTAAGGATGCTCAGATTCTGCACACGTGGCTCTGTGAGCCTGGGACAGATTCTATGGCATTTCTTCTGTGACTTAATATGTGTTGTTCCTTTTTGTTTATGTTGTTTGCTCCAAACATCTCCTTTGTCCTACAGCATATGCATGTGGTGAAGTTCTGGTCTATGGAAGTTTGGGTTGTACAGAAATAGAACCTGGTTTTTGCCCATGCAGAGCTTTAGGTTCAATAAATATAAGGAAGAAGGTGTTGATAGCAATCTCCTCCTATTTTTCCCTGAATTCTGTTGAGCAAGGACTGTAGGCAGCTCTGGGTAAATGTTCAGCTGGCGTAAATGTAGGCACCTCCAATGCAGTGTTGCTGATTTATTGGGATGTGACCCTATGTTTGCAATTAAGATTATGTCCATAGAACAGATGGGTCAGAGCGATGCATTTGCCTTTATGAGGCACTGAATCAGATTTCCCACAATAGATCATTCATATCACAAATTGGTGCCATGCTGTTTTAAATAGCAGTGGTGCAAGGAGGAATTTCTTGGAGCAGTTGTCAACTTTCAGACTTTAATACGTGAAGTTTCTTCTCTTGCTAAATGCTTATTTGTGTGGAAGGGAAATGAGTCTGTGAGACCTTTTTTTTTTTGTTTCTGTGCTGAAATTACAGTTCTGTTTTTAAATAGAGCTTGAAGGATGCTCAGTTGGTAAAAAGCCTTTTAGTGGGAGGGTAAAGACAGTTCTTTATTCAGAAACAGTTTGTACAGTTTGGTTGTGAATCCCTCCATAGAGACACCACTGTTGTTTTTATCCTTACTCTTGGTAGTTGCCTCAAATGTATATTCTCAGAAATACACAATCTCCAATTGGGAAACACTTAATGAGTTTCTCAGCTGAGGTAGGGACGTCATTATTTAAGTGCTCTGATGCTAGAGAGCTGGATTGACAGGTAATGTATGGGACACTGCCGTGTTCCCCATTACATGCTACTTTTTAAAGAACATTAGTAGTCACTGGAAGATGCTGCTTCTACTCTAGCCCAGAATTGGCAATACTGGCATCTGGCTTTTCCTTTTCTGTGCCTTGGAGTTAGTTATCATCACTCCTTTAGGAGTAGAATAAATAGCTGTTGGTTCATTCAACTCAATTGTCAGTAAACATGAAGAGATATGAGAAGAAAGTACCTAAAAAGAGAAATCTGCAAGATCAAGAGAACAATAAAAAAAGATAAAATATATTACGTTGCACAGATCTTCCTTCTCATCTTTGTTCCCCAACAAAGTACCCTACCTTCCTCCTTTCCTTAACTTACAGGTAAGCTTAAAAACATAATGAAATTTCATATACTCTGCATTGTAAGGGGCCTGTTCCCTCCCTCCTGGGAGGGGAGGAAGGTAATATGCCATCCCAAACTGTAATGCTCAGTCCTACCCAATTTATCCTTCCAAACTTTACTTTCTTATTTCTTGCACTGGGACACTGGGACCCCATAGGGGAGAGAGGGGAGAGACAGAAGGAGGAATTACATTTTTCCATTTTTCTCTTTAATATCCTTTGATAAACATCTTTAAGCTACACCTTAATATCTGGCTTCAGGCTGCTTTTCTGTTTGGATACCTTCTGCATGACAACACAGATAGCAAAATTAAACAGTTTTTTGGAGTTAAGCTGCATTAAATTGAGCTGAACAACCCTGCTCAGGGTCTCCTTACATGCTGGGACCAGGCTACTCGTAAGTTGGACAGTGTCAACACAATTTTTAAAAACATTTTGAGTAGGAGAGCAGCAAATCACCCATCCCTTCCAAACAGAAGTGTCACATCTTGTCACTGTGACTTCTAAGCCTCAGGCAAGGAAATCTGAAGGCAGTAGTAATGTTAGGAAGGGATCACTGTACTCCATAATCAAGCCCTGAGTGGAAAAGTCCTGCTCCTTTTGCTGTCCAAGTGGCATCTCCCACCAACTGGACCAAGCTGTCACTCTGTTCCCTATTTCTTGCTCTGTGGAAGTTCAGGCACGGCACAGAGGATAGTAAGAGCTCAAAATAAGGGTTCCCCTCCTTAATCTGGAGCACAGTGGAACTTCTTCCTTTTGCATGAATCATCCAAATTCAGAATGCTTAACCTGTGGCAGAAATAATTCAGATTTGAACACATTAATTGCACCAGGTCAAGCTAACAGTTGTTTTTTGCACGGATCATTTCAGAATATTTTCTGCGGGTGTTTGTGGCAAGCAAATTATAGGATGCAGTTGTTGCTATAGCAATAAGCCTCCTTTAGTGAATGAGGTAGGGTAGCCCCCCTCAGACAGACCAGCATACTCCCACCAATTATCACTGCAATGAGGTACCTGACACGGATTACTTACAAGGGATGTGATAGGTATCAATAAACCCTGAATTCTAGGAGCAAATGGATCCCATGGGATTTATATGTTTCTGAAAATCCTTCTTTTTTTGAGGTTTGACTCACCAGTGAATTTGAAATTTTCTGACTATAACTGTATCAATTATACTAATCAGTGATTTTTTTCAGTTGTGTATGATCTGAGTATGGGATATGTAATTTCAGCATGTGTGCGATAAGTTGTATTTTAATTTGGAAGCCGAGAGAAACACAGTGGCTTGGGCAGCCTCTGTGGTAGCTCTGTGAGCAGGCTGGACCAACTAGGGGAGTTAAAATAACACAGCTAATAATTCTCAGGGAAAAGATTCGGTAAAATATCCTTGCAATATTTCATCTAGAAGAGAAAAATTAAAGCATAAGAAAGGCTATAATAGTAACTTTTTCCTGGTGTCTGCTTTGTTTATTGGTTCATACAGCGACGGTGGCATGCAGTCTTCAGGGAGGGAATGTTTTGGTTTTAGAAAGGCTGTGGGCTGATCTCAGGAGATGGGCTGGGCAGGGCTGGTGGCACACACACCATGTGAGGTGTCCAACCCTTGTTCCTCCTGTGTGAGAATCTGGGTCTGGTCCAAATCCCTTTGAAGTCAGTGCAAAGCTGGGATCCTTTGGAAGGAACTCTCGGATTGGGTCCTGCAAACAGGACTTAAGGCTTGACCATTCAGCTCTGAATCCAAACTTGCTCCCTGAGTCACTGGAGTGATTCTGAATAAAAACCAGAAAGAAAATTAGTCCCTTCTTCCCAACGTTGGCACGTAATGAGGAATTACCAGCTCAGTTCACTTCGCAGGTGTTGTACTTACTGTTTCCTCTCATCTCTTCTCTCCCTTGTGTTCTTCATATCTGTTGTGAGCCCTTCCGATGGCTCCTATAGGTGGCATCTAATTTATGGTGATGATGGGATAGTGGCTGTTGGAGAAACAGAATAAAAGAGGAAGGAGTTGTAAAATTGCAGCTTTTTGTGGAGTACTTGCACGTGTCTGGAAGTATTTATTCTCCTAGATGGCAATCTAAGTGATTCTCCTTGATGTACTCCAGCACTAATAAAGGAATTTTGCAGTATTATTACAGCAATTTTAACTCAGTTCACTCAGAGAACGCTGTTGATCTCCCGAAGTTAATTGTAGATATCACTTAAAAAAATAGATAACGCAAATCTGGACCTGTGTTTTCATCAATACGTAGAAAGCAAAATAAAATTACAGTACGGGAAATGCACATTAGAAAACTGGAGGTGTTGTGAAGGGAGGGGACCCGCATGAAAGGTGACGTTTCTGGTGCTAGGTTTTCTTCGGTCTTTGGAGCATTACTGACACTCTGCCACCTGCTTTGCTTTCCTGTCTGGCTCCCGAGTGGCTTTCAGGCAGAAACATCGCATCTCATCATGGCTTTGCTTTCTAGAACAGGTCTTGCTAAGGATCATCATGAAAGCACCCAAGAGCCATGTCTGGGCCTCAGGTGAATTAAAAGATACCACCTGAGGTTAACGATGGGTTCATCCTTCAAGGCCCACAAAAAGCTAGAAACTGATAAAGCATGTTGCACCATGTGAGGTAGATGCCTGCTTCTTTAATATTGTGTTTTATTCCCTAGACACTGAAAGTCCACATAATTTTCAGTTCCTTCTGTCACCGTGTCCTTCGCAGAAGTGATTTTTTTCTTGTTGTTGAATCTCCTGGGAGTATTAAAAGGATTTCTATTATTGTGGCTGGAAACAGTCACTGGTTTGTAATTCTTAAATTCTTTTTCCCTCTCTTTTATAGAGAAAAGCCTTGAAGGATTTCTGGCAGTCAATTTGGGTTTAATGCAGAGGGGTCCTTAGAAATGAGGAGTGGAAATAATTTGTGATTGTTCACGACTCTAGGAATTGAGTCTGATCACTTGATAAAAACATTAACTAAAGCAGGACATACAGCAAACAAGTGCTGGCAAGAGATCTGTGCAAAATAAGGATAATAGTGCCTTTTCTTTATGCTTAGAAAGGCTCTTTTTTTCAGCAAAATACTACTTTATCTATAAAAATCTGTTTTTGATGCCTGTTAATAGTCACATCTCTGGGCAGGGGGAGTTTGAAGTTTCAGGGCAGAAAATACCATGCCAACACTATGATAAACAGCCAAGCAACTGTGCTCTATCTTTGGTGAAAGATAAGCTCGAATAAAGAGAGTGATTAAGAGTTGTGTTCAAGATTTATCTAATCAGCTTGGAGACCAGGTCAGCGTGTTGTCTTTATACGATAGTTAAGGTAAAGTTGCAAGTTCAAGCAGGTTCGACCTCAGCATACTTGCTGTGCAGACTGTGAACCTCTTGTGATTGTTCCCTGTGGTTTATAGGATAATGAAATGAATACAGAGGGGAAGAGAGAACATAAAATATAATTGCTTTTTCCTCCGGCCACCCCCTGCCAGAAGCTGTGCTATCACACAGGGTATGTCCTGGTCCCTGTCGGTCTCTGGGCACTGAACCAGGGTAGATGAGCAAGAGCACGAACAATTTTGCAGAAGAAGATGAAAGTGTCTTCCTGGACTTTTTGGTGCCAATCAAATAAGATCTCCCTGCTTCTGAATCCAAAACACGAGTTCTTGTGCCACCTGACTTTTAAGTATCAGTTCCGATTATTTTTCTGTGCAAAGAGTGTAGCTATGGGGGGGCTGGGAGGGTGTGTGTTGTGAGGAAGCGAAGCTGAAGAAGCAGGTCCTCGGTGGTAACTGATCAGCTCAGATCCATCAGGCTCAGCCCAGAGGCTCTGACACAGCCGAGAGTCACTCAGATGGCAGTGCCAGATCTAAAAGAGAGGAGCGAGAAGCCACACCACAGGGAAGAGGAGTAACATAGTGTGAAAAGCTGGACATCAATCATAATTGCAGTAGTAAAACATTTTAGACCACTTCCAGGGAGCCTTGTTCTGCTCTCCTTCCCCATCTAAGCCCCCTGTATGTACTGGGCTGATAAAAACTTTCCGTCAGCCTTCTGTTGCCTGTGTCGGGGTGAAATTGCTCAGCCAGCCTTGGGGCAGAACAAGCGGTGCTGCTGTCACGTGGCGCCCGCTGCAAATTGGCTCCATTATTTATCACTGATGGAGATGTGTACAATGGAGAGGAGGGGAGAATTATTGTATATAAATGTTGCAATATACGCGATTCCCACTTAGAATTGATTTTTCCCTTGTGAGATACGCTGTCTCATTGAAAGAGGGAGAAAGGTATCATTTTAAACCTGACTCCTGTAAGAGGAATTAGACAAAAAAGAGCCGAAAAAGTGGAGGCATTATCTCAGGGGTGCCATTAATAATTTTCTTAGGAAAATGTATTATCGCTGCGCACCTCACTGACCTACTGAAACAAGCCTTCCTGTATCTGCCCACTCTGATATTGAATACTGAGTCCCTCCAGCTTTTTTCCTCTGCATTCAACACCAGTTTGGCTTGTTTGTTGCAGGTGGCAGATTGGAAAGAAGTGGAGGTTACCTCTGACAGAATTGTCAAATTAAATTTAACCTGATCCCTGTACCTTCTCCAGGAGACCCCATATTTATAGTAAAGCGCACACAGCTCATAAGCATTGGTTTTCAAAAACACTTTGACAGCAAATAATAAATATAAAATAATACGCAATACAATATGCAATTGACTTATAAGCCTCCCAGTCGATGCAAGTGTTATCCAGCATACATAATTACATTGCAGGCAGCGCATCCTTTACCTGGGAATGACATACTCTGATAAAAAATAAATAATAATAATAACCCCCCCTAAATATGCACCACTGGGTGCCTTGTCTAAACCTGGCTATGAGGAATGAATGTGAAATTAGCATTCGATTAGAACTGAAGGAAATGCAGGATGTGAATGTAAAGCAAAGGACTATATCAATGTCTAAATATGAATGTGACATTTGTATGGCTGCATAAATAGTCTCCTTGTGCAGCATCACTCAGAGAGAAGATCTGCCACAGGAACAACGGAGTGTGATTTTCCACAGGGTAGGATAAATCCAGATTTAAGGTGGTTTTCTCAAGTGGAAGACCTGCCCTTCACTTCTGTTCCCATCCCCTTTTCCCCTGGGATCAGCAGGGACCTGGGGGCGCTGCAGTTTTTTGTCCCTATCTTATTTATCTATTGCACAAGGTTCATAACAAGTGGTTTTCTCTGAATTTTTCCCCTTCCATTTTTTTTCTCACTGGTTTTCCATAGAGTTCAGACCAGAGCTCCCTGTGTCTTCTGAATGGTTTTCGTCTTTATATTTTGCCCTTCCTCTCCAGAACATAAACCAATGAAGGTGGAGTGTTGGTCATCCCTTACTCACAGGCAGGCATCAGCAAAAGGCAGTTCATGCCGTTTAGGATCTAAAAGCATTTCTGAACCCTTGTCAGCATTAGATGTGCTACAGCTTTGACCCTGTCACCAGGTAGCTTTTCACCTCTCCCAGGGGCTGCAGGTGTGCTCAGTAGCACCCTGCACCCACGCTGCCCCGTTCCCATGTACTGGGCTATAAGGGCCATCGGTAACATCTACCTTTTTATGAAAAACAACTTCATGCTCTGAGCATTTCTCTGAAATCAAAAAGATGTATCCACTTCCCTATTGGTTTTGACTGTGAGAATTAGGGCAGGTGGGACTTCCTCTGACCTGTATCCATTCAAGATTGAGGGTTTATTTTTTAGCTGTTGTGCTTATTGCCAATTACATTTAAATGAGAAGGCAAGGTATGCAACTTGTCAGGGTAGATGGCATTAAAGTTAAATTCATGGGGTTTGCTTCAGATGTGTCTGATGCCACCCTCAAATCAGATCAATTTGGGAACTAAGAAAAACGCTCATTTTAGAAAAACGAAATTGTCCTTTACCATCTTCCAAAGATATCAAGAAAAGTTTGCATTTGTTACAGACAACTTTGCCATCTACTTGACCTTAAATCCAAGCATTTATGTGCTGCTTCCCAAAATAAGCATCAGTTAGGTTTGGGAGAATGCCTTAAGGGTGTGCAAGCCAAATTGTACCAGTCAGAAAGATGCTGTTTTTAAAATCTGCTTTACGGGTGAATCTTCCCATCACTGTTAACGTTTAACATATCCCCCTAAGCCTGGATGCTCTTTGAAGCAAGTTACCAGCTTAATTGGGACTCTTTAATAAAATTTAATGCTATTTTTTTTAATGAAGAAAGATGAAAAGTTGCCTAGAGGGGAATCTTGAGCACAAGGTATTTAAAGAAATTATTCTTTGAGAATGTCGATCTCTTATCTCATTCTTCACAAATCATTTAATGAAATAACATTAGCATTTCACTTCTTGCTATGTTCACTTCTCCCCTCTGTGTGCATTTCTTTATTTTGGGGGTTTTTTTCTCCTTTTCAAGGAAAAAATAAGGCACAACAGGGCGCTCAAACAGCAACCTCGTGCTATTGAGCAACAATTAATATTGTCTCATTCTTGCGAATGGGGAGCATAGGTTTTTTTTCCCAGACAATTAGGTAGATAGCTTTCTCTTGCATTTGTTGATGCTGATCTCAACTTTAACAGGCTTGGCTTTGTCAGTTCCATAATTACTGCAAACTCGGGTATCTGCAGCCAGGCTCTAGATAGAAAGCGGCCCTATTGCTGTTCCCTGGAGGCGATAACCTAAAACAGGAGATGAATTTCTGCTCCAAATGTAGATATTAAGTGTTCTTCCTTTAAATTCAAGAATTATTTGGGTCCTACTGTCAGTGCTTGTGTTTGTCACTGAAAGACTTGGCCTCAGCGCCTGATTCTGTGAATGGAGAAAAAAGCATTAGGTTTTCACTGCAATTTCCTTAAAAGTCCCAGGTCTCCATGACAAGCTGTTAGGGAGTGACTGTTGTACTTTGAACTAGAGAAAGGGAATGTTTGTAGTGTCCATTCCTTGACGAATCATTGTCTCATTTTTCTCTTTGCTACTTCATCTGTTGTTATCTCAGGTCTGGTTTCTTGTTCTTAAATGAAGTACTTGTCCAGTTTTTGTGACACAGATGTTAGATGGCGAGGAAATCAGCAAATCAGTGCATTTTACTGCAGGTAGGGTTAGGAGGAAGACGAGGGAGGGGATATAGGAGCAATGGGCCGAAAGGTAAATCCAGCCCACTAGCTTTGTTCTCCAAGGCAACAGTTTTCTCTATTCTGCACCTATGTATGAATAATTGTCCTTTTTTTTTTTTTTTTTGACCAATTCATAGTGGTTATTCACTTTTCAGCACACTAAACTCTTATTCACATATTTATTAGTGCTTTATCTCTGTTTCCTTCTCTTTTCAGGAAAAAAAAAAGGCCAAAGATATGTAATTTCCATAGAACCTGGCTTAGGCACATTTTTCTCTATGAATTTTCCCCCTAATTTCAAAGCTCTATTATCATCTGTAACACTGTAATATGATCTTTATGGTTCTTGTAAGACTTAGGAGAGAACGGGTTATATGAACATTTCCTGAGCAATCTCCAGAGTTTTGTCTTACATTCAAATCACCATACACATCCATAGGAGATAGAAAGGAAAGGAACAGGTCACAGTGTTCCTTCCCCCAGCACACTAGTTTAACGCCTTCAAAATCAGTGGGAATAGTTGTCCTTCAGCACAGAGGGAAGTTAATACTTGTCCTGGGATGTGACCAGTGATGCTCTCCAAAAAAGGAGGCTCATTTTTAACATATGGGGAGCTTTGTATACACAAATACTTCTTAAAAAAAAAAACAAACCGTTTTCTATACCCAAGAAAAAACATGCATCACTGCACTTCAGGAAGGAATGCAACAGACTAAAGCAGAGAGGAGAATTCCTGTCTTCATTCAGATCTAAAGTTTTACAGGTTCCTTCTGCAGTTTGTGAGCTACCTGTAACTGTCATGCATTCAACAGGCAACTCAGTAAATATGCAGTATCAACCCAAGGCCTCTTCCAGTCTGCCAAATCTTTTCTCCCCACCAGGCCAGTCCCCAAAGACACCCCACAGATGTGTCCCAGCCCTGCCTGGATACCTGTTCCAGAAAGGCCTTTCCAGCTAAACACGCAGCCAGTCAATTAAATAAGTGGCAAAACAAGCACAGCTCATGAAAACCACTCTTTTGCTTCCTAATGAGGACTCAATAACTATGCTGGATTTTTTCCTTTCATATTTATCAAGGTGTGATTTAATTGTCATCAACACCCAGAAGAAAAAAAAGCCCCCTAAACTCAAACTGACAGAAAATTCTGGGGTTTTTAGGTACTCTATAGTAATGATTCATGCATTTGCAGCTGGGATAATAATAGTCTAATACCTTGATCATATTGCATTTTACATAATTTTACATAATTGTTCATAAGGGCTACAATTATTGTGACTGTGAAGTGTAAAAGTACAGGAAGAGAATGAAAAAGCCAACTCAAACTAATATGTTTAGCCTGATTTTCTTGTACTAATTACCACTGGGAAAATACATATTTTAACCTAGCAATGTTTGAATATTTTTGGACCGCAGTGCTGCCACAAAGGGAATGGTATAAAAACTACAGTGATTGTCATCCCCAGTGCCAAATTACTGAGCACTGTTAAGTGTGTTCACAGGGCCATGGAGGTATTTCGGCTTTCTGAAATGTTTCTGGCAAAGAGAGCATGGTTGCTTGTGGTTTAAGGTACAGATCATGCTCACCTGTTTGGTTATTAAACGTGATAATGCTTCTGCTCTCTGTGTTACTGAACAGCATCCTGGCTGTCAGCATCATGAGGAGTATGCTGGGTTTGTGTTATTTTTACCATTTTCTCATTGCTTTAATTGTTCCCCAGTGTTCCCAAGGAAAAGCAACGCTCAGCTCTAGGAAAGGAGGCAAAACCCACTCATTTGAAACACAAAAGCAGGCCTGAGGAAGGAGAAGCTAGGACAGCCGTTCACTTTGGTAGATTGCAAATTTCCATGCAAAACATCCCGCCTGGGACTGAGCCTTCTCCTCCCTGGACTCCCACTGGCCACGTGCTGCCATGTGTCCTGGCTTCTTTTGAGTTGCTGGTTGGGTAGCACCACCTGGAGCCCCTGGATTTAGGAGTGCCAAGCTCACCATTTGCACCACCACCAAACCTCTCACTCAAAATAACCTGGCCAAGAAATCCCACAGAAGTTACAAACACCATGAATACAGTCTGTCTGCGTGCTGGGGAGGGGGTGGCTGAGGGCACAAGGAGATGGGCTCAAGTGATGGAGAGAGCAAAGATCTGTCCCCTCAGCTACTACCCAGGAGGCAGAGCCACACAGTCCCTTCAGCACAGAGTTAGGTGCTCGGCTGAAGCTGTGGCTGATGATGGGATCACATTAATATGCCAACCTCTACGCCGAAGCCATTGAAATGCAGGCACATGTTTGCCTCTAATTGTTCTGGGGAGAGCGGGCCGCTGGGAGCACTAACTTTTTAAATTGCCTCCGCTAGATTCCTCAGAGCTTGACCGCCGGAGCTGTCACCACCGTTTAGACTTGTGAAAAGCCCAGCCCTCTAGACTGAGGTGGAAACAGGTCTCAGGTATGGCCTTCACCCCATACAAGGAATGAATTTTGCCCAGAAAACTGCAATACCATGTAATGTGTTAAGGGACAGCCCTTAGGTGTGATCAGCCTCTTCTGATTCAAAAAGACCCTCGGGCTTGTTGTTGGGTGGAAGAGGACACGGGTTGCTGTACCCTACTTAAATTTGTTTCTTAGGTGTCAGGAAAACTTCGCCTTCTCTGCATCATTTTCTCTATGAGTTCACAGTTGGAAGGAGATTAGATGCTGTGGGCACCAACTTGCTGTCTTCATAGAGAAAGATTTTCAAAAGGATTTACTCAGGCCTGTCATTACATTTCTGCTCTCCATTGGCTTCTGTAGTAATGGAAGGGGAGAAGATTAATAAATTGCGACGCCAGAACAGAAAGGCCACCATGGTAATCGAGTCTGCATGGGGGTTTGAGTGAGGAGCTCATTTTCAGAACAATATCTTGACTTTAAAATCCTTCAGGATGGATTAAAACAAAATTTTCTCAGTCCAATATCTTCAGGAGCCCGAATGACCATCAAAGCAAAAGCTTCATGGTGGCACTTCTCCAAATCAGCTGTGTTATCTTGAAGTTAACCAATTTCCTCTTTTCTGATTTTCCCATCCCTCAAAGGCAAACAGTAATGTGCTGCCAGCACAGCACTTGGACTTCTCAGGACCTGCTGTTCTGGCAGATCAGAAAGAGATTTCCGTGCCCCTCTTATGTCAACCTTTGATCTCTGGAGACTGACCTGCTCAAGTTTAAATTAGCTTGTTTGGACAGTGTGTAAAAATCAAAATAGTCAGCTCGTGTGTAATGGTCAGTGCACTCGGTGGTCCCACCGCCGGCTGGACCTGCAGACTGCTCTTGCCAGTGAGGGCTTGGGCCTGCAGGTCTCCTTGTGGTGGGATGGGATGGGCAGAGGTGGGTGAGGCTCAGAGATCTGGAGCTTCCCACAGACAATGCTGGGGGGGGATTTGCATTCAGCCTCCCTCTGTGTTCTCTGCGAGTTACTCTTCACCTCTCCCATCCACATGATGATTGCTGACACACGGTGTTTTCCATTCCGCTGCCAGCGTTTGTCTGTACTAAAGTCCTTCATGCTCTGTCAGATGGTAGTTGAGGAAGGAGAGAAACTCCATCATCCCTGTCTAATGTGGGACGCTCTTTGTATGTCCCCTGTGTGTTTGCCGACTGAGTCACGAAACACAAGATACTCCCGAGCACATTGGCATCTCTCCGTGGCACAAAGGGTTGGCAAACAGTGATACTAGGTCAGGTCTTGAAGACAACATAACCCCATTCTCGGCATGTCACCAAAGCATTCAGTTCATCCCTCTGTTGGATCAAGCACTTGTTTTATTCAGTGCGACGGCTGCTTTGAGCTATCAGAATGACAGGAAGCAGCCAGACTGAGGAAAGCATCTGGCTCCCAATTTAAAAAATGCTACATTTAATTGAATTTATTAATCTGATCATGTCATCTGCAGCACTTGTTAGCTGTCCCTGTGTCCTGCGATTTCATCCTGTACATGAGAACACCCTGCCCGGGAGTGAGCACCCACCTTTCCCCTCTTCATGCACTCAGCCTGACCTGCAGGACTATATATAGGGCAGATTAGCACAAACTACTTGATGGGGCTGCAGATTTCCCTGTTAGCAGCATGTGTAGCTGGCAACACTGCGCCGCGCTCCTTAGTTACACGTAAAGTTCCTCTGAAGCAAAAAGACAAAGGCAATATTCTTTGTCGTCATTCTCAGTTATTTCAAAATTGCTACCCACAGCAGAGCATCATCAGTCATTAGAGTCACATATAGGAGCATTATATTCACTTTGCGGTCTCTCAGCTCCATCGCCAAGGACATCACAGTCACACTGAGACATAATCAGCGCGCTGTTGCCAATTTCGAGACATAGTAATTTAGCAAAAAAATTTCCTGTGTTCCGAGTCCTCTGAAGTTGGAGGAGCCGCTCTGAATTTCTCTGCCTTCCCTTTATCCGGTTCCGTGTGAATGGCATGGAGGGAGAAATAAGGCGTGAGGACCCTCTTTAGCATGCCACCGTTACGCCGATGGCTTGCGGGGCACGTGCGCTGCATAATATCAGGCACGACCGGTACGAGAAGGGACAGCAGGAGAGAGCTGGGGAAAACCCACTCAACCTTGAGTGGCCTTGTGAATTTTTAACTTACCCTTTCTTCCAGTCGCAGCTAGGGCAAAAAAGATACCACACACAAATACTCTTTTGCATAGAACTTTCAGAAGGAAGCTTCAAATTACACGAATGTGAGACAGCTGATCTGGCCCCTCAGGTTTTTACAGACAGCATTTAGTTGGTCTGATCTTTATTCCTGACCGATGATAGCTTGATGAGTGACATCAGGCAAATGAAACCCCTCTATGCCTCGCTTTTCCCATGCATAATTGTATTTACCCAGTGTTTGGTGAGCTACAGATGTTTTTAAATTGTCTGTTAAGAGATGGGTAGCATCTGACCGCTAACTGCGTGTTGGAATTTCCTTAATATTGTATCTTACGGCAACATTTTGTAGTGTGCAACCATTTAAATGCTATTTTTTAGTCTGAAAAAAATCTGCTGACACCAGCGCTCAAGAAATTCTCTGTCTTGTCTACAAGGAAATTAAAAATGTGAATTTTCAGTCTGGAAGCGGAGCTGTTCCCAGAATCTTCCTTTCTGCTCAGGAGAGAGAGGATTTCTCACTTCAACAAAAACATTGCTTCCAATGGTCCCCTTCCAGCCCAGCCAGGTTGGGTCAGTGTCATTTTGGATTACCAGTACTTGGACTATTAGCAACTCTCTGTGAAATGCTTATGAGCATTTGGCCGTGCATTTCATGTATGCAACTTACTTTGGGGTCCTTTGCATACTTGAGCTTGAAGGGATATAAACATAAATGCAGACAGATTTATTGCAGTCTAATTTAATAAAAATGTCAACAAATAAGTGCACGTTTGGCAGGGGAATAAATATCAAATAGGAGCGGGGCAGACAGTGGAGTAGGTTGTAAGAAATTAGCATGAAACGTTTCGGTTTGACAGCGACTATAAAACAAGACTGTACTTTGGAGACTTGGGGAGTGATTTAGCGGAGGGGTGCTTCCAGGGCACGCAGCAGCAGCTCTCACGAGCCGGGCACGGGGAGATGGGTTCGGGATGAGACCACGCCGCTACGGCAGGGAATGGTTTGCGATGTGTCGATTCCATTTGTAAACTGACATTTAATGTTAAGGGGAGAGAGATGCTGCCTTGATTGGTTTTCCGAGCCTGGGCTGTGGGGCTGTGCCTGCACGTTGCTTAGCAGCAGCATGCCAGCCCCGGTCCAGGGCCAGCCAGCTTGCTCCTTCTGCCTGGCACTTGGGCTTGTTTGGCTCCCGTGACTCCAGCTTCATGTATTTATGCTTCAAGGGGGAGGCAGGGAAGAGATGCAATCTGTGTTCTGCACCTAGACCGGCTGGGTGTTAGCTTACGGAATGATTTGCCCAGGGTGAAATAGGAAGAAGAAGCGGAATCGATTCTCTGGGTACCCCACGTGCTCACCTCTCTTGCATTCTAAATATTTCATCCTCCACTGCCCCTTCCTTGAATCTGCTCGTGCTCCCCTGGATGCCTGCTGCCTCTCAGGACTTTTGCCAAGGTGGGCAGAGGATGTCCCGCTCCTTTCTGGCTCCACAGCCGAGCGATTCCACCAGCTACAGAGCTTTGAGTTAAGCTTTATCTGGAGGGAGTCTGAAGTCTTTCAGCTGTGGGACCCGTTTCCATGTCAGACAGACTTTAAGAGGGCTGAACTAGGAGAATTTGAGATCTCCCGTGGATATCAGAGAGCAGATCCATAGCACAGCAGCTGACTGTGATGCTAATGGGCTCTTCTAGTGCTCTCCATTGATTTCAGTGAAAGCAAGAGATTTAGGATGCTGTTCCTAAAGAAAGCATATGGCAATTTTCTGCAGCAGTGAAATAGCTGTTCAGGTGTCTTGCAATATTTGTTTTCACCTTTTTTTGTGTGGTATTCCCTCTTTTCTTCATCTTTTGGGCTTTGGTTTCCCACCAGGTCCCCAGGCAATTGCCATTCACTATTTGCCACTAGGGCTGTAGTTGCCACAAGCATTGTTCTCTCCTCTTTATTGCAGAAATGCACTCAAATCCTGGGATAGATTTTGTTTTAATGGCCCAGTCGATATATGGCTCTTATTCCACCTCAAGCATTACATAGAGGTTTTTAAAACATACTTGTTCATCCTAATACCCCTGCTAAGTTTCTGAAATGCTCAATATATCCTATGTGTTTCTTAACATCTCAGCACAAATCCAATATCATACTTTCACTGTAGGCATAGAATCATCACTCACTATGTCGAGGACCGTGTCTCAATGCGTATAGACAGAAATTCAAGGTAGCCAGCTCACAGGGGGGTAGAAGTGCAGTGGCTATTGGGAAGGAGAGTGTGGGAACAGAGCTTGCCTCACTGTAAGTGGAATAAAAGCTTAAAGATTTCCATACCACGAGTTGGGGGGAGCGGGGAGTCTGGAGTGGAAACTTTTGGTCCTAAAGTTCTGGAAGAATTGATGTGTGAAATTGCAAATCTGGTAGTAAGAGTTTTTAATAAATCTATCAACTCAAGGGTGGCACTGTGTGACTGAAGAATAGCAAACACAGTATCTGTATTTTAAGAAAAGGAGAGAAATAGGGAGACCAGTGTGTACAGGCCTTTTAGTCTGACATCAGCTCTACAGAATCAAAATTTTTGTCCAAAATTTTTATGCTGAGTGCTGTGGTGAGTTGTGAAAAGGACATGGGCTGTGCCAGGAAAAGTATTGACTGTATAGATAAGGAGACGTTAAAATCCATGCATGCTTCAGCCATTTGTGGAATATCTGTGCTCAAAAAATGTGAATTAAAACAGGGACACGTGCAGATAAGGGTATTGCAGAGATCAAGAGAATGGAGAGCCTGACTTACAAGGGAAGGCTAAAGGAGCATGGCTTCTTGATCATAGCAAAATGAAGGCTTAGCAGGGTTATGATCACTGTCTGTAAAAACATCACAGAGGAAAAAGGATTATTTGCACTGGAAAACAGTGTTATTGTAAGAACGAAGAGACATAAGCAAATGTACACTGTAAATCAAAATAAAAAGTTTTCTAGCCTTTAGGACAGGGAGGCTGAAAGAGCTTTTTGATATGAATGGCAATGAAAAAAAACCCAACAACTTTTAAGCCACAGCTTGGTAAGTTTATGGAGACATAATACGATGCTGCACACATGATAGCAGGGACTACACTTGGTGACCCCAGGGATGACTTCCAGACTGTAAAGATGCAGGAACTCCATTTCAAAGTCCTCATTAAAATTTCTGTGTATTTCTTTTTCCTTATCTTCCTTTAAAAAGGGATTATCCTGTAATAAACAGGGTGGTGCCATCTGCCACAGTCTCTGGCACAGAAGGGAGGAATTGCTGTTTCATCTTAGTTAGCTGTATTGAGGAGGGTGGGGGAAGGATTTTGGGGCTGCTTCCATCTGGCACTGGGGCTGATTGAAGGTGAGAGCTGATCTCTTGAAATTCAGTGAAAAATGATGGGTAAGGCAGATAGAAGTTGTGAAGTGCCTTGAAAATACAGATCAAGCAGCTTAGGTTTGATGTGGCTGCTGAAGTGAGGTGAGAGGAGGGCTATGAAGAGGGGAAGGGCATAGTCTAAAGTGCAGCTAAGAAAAATTTCTTTCCCATGGCATTCCCAGATGATACAGGCAGAACAAAATGGCAGTTTTCTGTGTTAGAGAAAAGAAAATTAGAGTTGATCTGTGGTATGAGATGATGAGAGCCTGGGTGAGACGTTTAGCTGTTGGGGAGAAGGATGATCCTGTTTCAGCTGAGGGAACTGGTGTGATGATACATTGATCTAGTGAGAGCACATAAGGCAGATCAAAAATGGTGCCTAGGTTCCAAAGCTGGGAGAAACTGAAGTATTTCTCCAAGGCATTGGTCAGCTTCCAGCACTGACTGCGGTGCTTCTGTTCAAATGGAGCAGATTAGCAAAGAACTCTTAAAGTATTTGAAGTACAGCTGCTGCAGGCTCCATCCCCTTCTTCTGGGAGAGGAAGGTCCCCAAGATGTAGGGCTCCCTTCCTTGAATATGCCACTGGACCCCATACTCCAGCACTGGGAAAGGAGAACTGTGTCCTGAATAAGCATGCTGAAACTGGTCTGAAATTTGTGAAAAACTGAAAAAAAGGTAAAAAGAAAAGAGTGAAATCGCAGCATATTTGTCTTTTAATTTTGGTCCCTGGGGCGTTACATTGTCAGGCACTCCTCTCCAGCCAGGAGGGTCAGAAACATCTTTTGGTGAAAGCTGAGGATGCTGAATAATTGCTCAAAAAGCAGTTCTCAAACAGGTGTTTGCAAGTGCAGCCTCCTCAAATTAATGGCAGTCACAGATCCTTAGGATGAAAGTACAAGTAATGTGTTTTCACACTGCATGGCGGTGATGTTGGAGTTTTAGGAACCCAACCAGATGTCACAGAGTTTGCACTTGCACCATGAGAGTGGTGACAAATCCGGCAGGTGACTTTATTGGAAGTCTAATTTTGTCACTGCTGTGCAGCTCCCCACATCTGCATCTCCTCTCCCCTCAATGCTCTGTCCAAGAACAGGTTTCCCAGGTTGCCGCAGTGTCTGCATTGGGTCACCCCCACTTCTGTTCTTCCTCAGAAGTGAGGACACAGAGCAGCTCCTGGTGCATTTCTCAACTGTCAAAATCTTGGTTTCATTATTCACAAGGCTCTGAAGCAGACTCCTCTTGTCTCCCTTCATCAGGACTATAAGATTTGGCTTTTGTTGAGTAGTTGCTATGAAAATGCTTATTGATGGTTACCCTCATCCTGTTGTCCTCCTGCTGTTTCTCCTTTATTTTGAGAGGTTTTGTCTGTATTGCTGTTGATCCAAAATTAAGGATTTGATAAAGTAGATGATGCAAAAGGCAGCGAAGGCTCTGTGCAGATAGGCTCAGTCGTAGGCCTTCATTAGCTTGGCTTAAATCACTTGAGGCTACTTTGATTCTGAGCGAGTTCACGGAGGATTTTTGGATTAATTTTCCCACATGTCTCCATCCAGGCAAGCCCTAAAAAAAACATCAGTATACACAGCATGCCTCTAGGAAATGAACTCTTCTAGGAATGAAGGATACTTCTAGAAAACTGAAAGGCTATGGGCATGAACTAGCAAATGGGGGTGACATAAGAGTGGCAATGGGCAATCACAGCCTTTCCCCCTCTTTCAGAGAAGCCTGCCCCCGAGCTGGCAGAGGCTCAGACTCAAAAATTAAATGAATAGTGATGATGGTAAATTAAAAACTCTAGAATATGACCTGTGAAAAATATCAGTTTCACTTTCTGAGCTTCAATTATCTGCTTGTGTTACTATCTGAAAATCCATATATTGCTCCTGTTTCTCCAGGTGTAAAATAAGGTAACGGATACCGGTCTCCTTTGGAAAGTGTTTTGGTACCAGGTACTAGAGAAGTTCCAAGAGTTCATTATCACCATCCTGTTAATGGTACTGCTGTTGTCATTCCATGGTTTGCTTTATTGAAGTAATGATCCATTAATATTATTTTGTTGACTGTACCGATGATCTTTCAAAGCAGCAATCAAATCTGCCATTAAGAGCTCCAGACAACTTACTGTCCTAATTTATAAGCAGATGCAGCCGGTAATAAATAGGAGATTAAAATGAAGTAATGGTCGAGCAAGTTTTTATGTAAAGAGCTGTAATCACAGCTTGCTGTCTCCCCAGCTGTCGGTACCTCTGCATGCACCAAGACATAGGTCTGTGGGTAAGGAAGCTGCTTCTGTTTCCATTGCTGTACATCCACCACTTCTGCCAACATTCAATCTATGTTAAAAAAAACAATTCCCTGAACAAGTCCCCCATTCGTTCATCCTGCAGACATTGCTGAGGAGTTGGCCAGCTGACACGTGCAGGTTTTCCATGAGGTGCAGCTTTGCTGGAGCTGCTGTAACTCCTGAGACTGGTTCCTAGGGACCCTGAGGAACTAGCACAGCTCTTGTCTTATAGGTTGTTACACACACAACAAAGTATGTTTTAAGAGTGGTGTCAAAATAGCTAATACAGGTGCTGCATTTCTGATTTAAGAAAAGCTGTGATATGCTTACCTCCCAATAGGGAGAGTTTGACAGTAACCCTCCTTGCCAGACTCGATGTTTCGTTAGCTGAGAAATGCAAAGTTGGCTTTTCCACCAAAGACTGCAGAGGTGACAGGGAGTCTGTGGTGTGGGACAATATTTATCCTGACTCAGTACAAAGTGTCAACCAAAACACCTTAGTCCAAAGAAGCCCAACCAAAAAAAAATAATAAATAAAATAACCTAAACAAAGTAGCAATTCCAGAAACGTGAAAGAAAGAAACTGATATACTATTAGTTTATTGAACACATTGTCTCTTTATATTTAGCAGACTAACTGCAGATTTATACTAATAAAAAGGATAGCAGAATTCATGGCGTAATAATTCCTTGGCTTTTATTTATTTTCTTAAGGGATGAGGCAGAGACACAGCAATTAACAGTATCTCTTGCCACATCTGAAACAGAAAGGGATACAAACCATAGATCGTCCTGCCATGAACTCTCTTGAAAAAGGAGAGACTTAGAAATTTTCCCAGTGGAAATTTCTCTTTGATTTTTGTTATGCTAACTGTAATGCCTGCCCAGTTTCCAGTCCCAGGAACTGGCACCTTCTACCTGGTGCTCTGCAGAAAGAAGGGGTTTTGTTTCAAGTTGCACATCCTCTTTATTTTCTTCTTCTCTTTTTTGCTTGTAAACTTCAGAAGTCCAAGAGCGAACGTGCTACTTTGCCTCCCTTGTTCCCTGCTGACTTCGTTCCCCCGATCAAAGCTAAAATAAGTAGGCCTGGTTTGTTTAATAGAGAGGGTCTTACACAGTCACGCCTCTTTGTTTGCTGACATAATTGAGGAGAAGACAGCGTTGGCAATAGTGCCTCTTAATTGCTCTCACAGACGCTGCAAGGCACTTGGTGTAGGGGCTGGCTAAATTGGGCCTATTGTGGATTTTTGAAAAGCCTTGGTAACAAAGGAGTCAAAAAAAAAAAAAAAAAAGAAATCCCAAGCCCTTATGTAACCAGCAAAGTAACCTTCATCTCGGCATCGGCTTTTCCCTGCGTAAAACTTCCTCCCAATGAAATGTACCCCAATGGTACAGCAGAGGCATCGCTGCCCCATCCCCATGGGTCTCCGGTGGGCACGGAGAAAGAAGGGGTGGAACTGAACATCTGGGTGTAACTTCTCATCTATTAAAAAGTTCAGCCTTTTAATAAAGCATATGTATGGCAGTAAAAGCTTCCTTCCTAATGAGTACCAGAGTGAGGAAATCACTGTTTCTCAAAGGAAGGCCAGGCTGTAACCCTCTTGATTTTAAATCAAAGGTTGGCTGTGACTCCTCAATCCTTCACAGTCCAGAAGAAGTCGGCAGAGCTGCTAATTAGAGCACCGGTTGCGGTTTTTCGGTTTGAAACCCTGAAATGGAGGGCAGGTCTGCTCTGTATGTCGTGTCAATGAGGAATCCTCAGATTTCTGGCTAAGGCTTTTAGATGAAAGAAATGGAGAAGGGCTTCTCGGGGACAGGTTCCCCCGGCCGTGGCACAGACAAGCCTTCACCGACTGGGGACGAGACTGAGCACAGTATTGTCCTTGCCCTGTGGGACTGCAGGCGAGAGCCTGGGAACTGGACTCTAATTTTAATGATGCTATTAGTGAATTCTCAGATTAAACCTCTCCCTTCTGTATTTTCTGCTATTTAATAGGTAGGATTCACAGTATTGATAAGTATTCCTACACCTTGGGAGGGAGAAGGAGATATTTTATGTGACAATGGGGACAAAAGCCTCATTCTTTTCCTATTATATTCATTACAGTTTCTTTTGTTTACAAGACTGTCTTACTCCATCAGAGGCATGGCAAATTGTCTCCTAAAAGTAGCAATGAATTCACTAGACATTCACCTAAACCTTGACAATTATTGTCTTTCACTATATATATTTTTAAAGCCTTGAATAACATTAGTCACAGAACTGAGGAAAAGCATATGACCTTCTCTGTATCAATCTTGGAAAGATCTCATGCATTGGGACGCTGTCTGCCAATAAGAACACTGTAAATTGCTGAGCAACTCGACAAGTCCCCATGGTAAAAATGAGAGTGAGCGAGACAAGCCATGGGAGCCCTGATTTAACGGGGTACAAGCACACATCTAAAGTTAAATATGTGGTTTCCCTAAGACTGCTCACAGCTTGGTTCTCTGTGCTTCCTTTTGGGCCCCATAAAGATAAAATACTTGCAAGCAAATGCATGAACCCATCCTTCTCTCATCCTTATCTTCTTCTGAAGCTGCTTCAAAGCTTATCTTTCCTAGAAGTACATCACAAATATCCTGGCCAGGTGGTAGAAGCCATGCATAGCGCAAGACTGGTTAAGAATTGCAGGTCGCTTGCTATTTTTGTCACTAACTCACAGCCCCAAACCCCCTTCTTGGGTTGCTTTTTGGTGGAAGCTCTATGGGTTGGGGACTACCATTGTGTATTAATTTGTTTTACAAAGGAAAAAAAAAGCCAGCACTGACAATAGTACAATACCTAAGGTTAAAATGAAAGGTTTGGCACATCCTTGAATGCCTTTCTGCAGTAGTTTGAAAAGCCTGACCAGTATTTAAATTACAATAGGAAACTCTTATATTTCAAACTTAAAGGAGACAGTTGGATGTTGCTAGAACTTATCAAACATACAGCTTTAAAAAAAATAAGATGGAAGGTTGGAAGAGGAATTTTTTTCTCAGACTTTCTTCTTTATTTTGCTAGAAATGACAACTGAGAATAAACAGCTCTCCTCAAATCTGAAAGGATGAGAGAAATTTTAACATGGAGAAATTTCTCCCAATCTTTTGCATCTATACCAGCAACAAGAGAGTTAACCAGACAATAATGAGGTGACTCCTCCGGTATGACGTTATCCTTCAGGACTTAAAAGCCCTGACATAGTTAAAAAGTATCTTCTCATGAGAAAAAAGCTGATCAAAAAAAAAAAAAACCAAACAAAAAAAACAACCACCAGATTTAAGCTTTGGGTTTTTTTGGCACCAGTGCAGAAGTGTCCTTTTTTCTATTTTGGAGGTTTTCCAAAAGTTTTTTAAATGGGCCGTCAAAATGGCCTTCACTTTTGCAGTTATTTTAGCTACATTACAGTAATTGGGAGCAGGGAACCAACATTCAGTGTGGTTGCTTCTCTTCAGTTGCCCAGGAATCTATTTTTGGTTCAGTGTCATAGAGCATCATTACTGATGATCTAGAAGAAAATATCCAAATAATGACAAAAATTACAGATGACACAAAAGTGAGCAGATTAGTAAATAAGAAATCAGTTCTTCAGAGTGATCTGGATCCAATGAGCAACCAGACTCATCTGAACAACACAGAAAATGTGAGGTCCAGGAATGAAGAAAATAGGTCATGCTTACTGGCTGAGGGGACTGTATTTTTTAAATGATAAACACCTCAATGTGAGCTGGCTGCAGTGGCTGAGAAATTAAATAGGAACCTTGAATGTGTGAACTGGGGAAGAATGAGTTCATGCAGATATTAACACTAAATAGAGAAATAAAGATAGACCATTTTTGTGACGCTATGTGACAAATTTAGAAATGCATTTCAAAAAAACCCCAAACATTAGAATAAGATTTGAGTTCTACAGGTCCTGGCTTATAGTCTAAAAGTGGCTCCATCTAATTAGCTTCTCCAAGAGGAATTGGGAGGGATCTTACAAGTGCGAACACTGAAGAAGACTTCTGGCAGCAGAGGACCCATGGATGTCCTGAAGGACATCACAGCATGATCTGAGCCTGACAACTGGAGTGAGAAACACTCAGAATAGAAAAAAGGCAAATGGTTTTAGTAATCAACACTGGAGCAGCTTACCACAGATCATAGTGGATTTCCCAACATAAATGCGTTTGGGCACCTCTCTAAAAATCATAGTAGTGTTCAGCCCAAAGTGGGGTCTTCAATACATTCCCTGCCTAAGGGTCCCTCTTTCCCCCTCTGAACATCTGGAGTTCTTGGCTCATGCTGTAGATGCCCAAACATAATGTCTCTTTCAGGCTACTCATATCCATGAGCCAAGAGAAGGAAGGACATTTGTGGGTTTGTTCAGCTCGGGAAGAGAAGACAAAGTGGAGGGAGGTACAACAGCTTCCTTCAGGCAGGTGGACCCTGCAGGGCCAGGCTGTACCCCCCAGCTCCGCAACCTACCTGCCCCAAGTGGGGAGCAGGCACCAGGCGCTGCATGGCCATGGCCATCCTGCCTCCCACCATCTGGAAGCACTTGACTGCATTCTTTTAGGCTAATACAAAGCTCGTTGTATTTGGTAATCAGCAATGGCAAACAGGTGAGCCTTCCCTTTTGCAGTGAAAAGAGACTATTAGAAATACTCCTCTTGGAAAAAAGTGCCCTTTCAGAAACACGCTTTGGATTTAGGGACTCTGCACAGTCCTTCATCTGTCAGCTTCCTCCTGTGTTCTTCACATTTGATGGTTCACCGCTTTTAGATTTGTTTTTGCCTGGCTATCCATTCTCATTCTCCTGTGACTAATATTTAGTTGTACGGTACTACTGAGAGCCTCTGCAAGGCGGTAGCACAGCATATATGGGACCCAGAGGAATTCTGAAACAACCCTTTTAAAAAACAACAGCATACAATAAATTAGAAAAAGGAAGCAGCTTTTGGGAGAGCTTGATGCTTAGAGCCGCAGCCGCAGCGAGGGAAAGTTAACTGTTTCAGAATGGGCTTTGCCCTACCTGAAGTTGATGGGGAAACTCTTCCTCAGTCAGTGTTTGTTCGGGTACCAGCCTCCCATCTCTCCTCCTGCTCTCCTGTCCTCATTTCATCTTCAAAACTAGAATGTCATGGTTGCGTATTTTAAAATTATTGTTGCTTGCTGGCTGGGCATGAGGTCAGAAGTTGCAGTTGCTTGAGGTACATGGCTACTCTGAAGCTGACGGAGCAAATGGCAGAAGCACATCGTACTCGGAAGAGAGTGGCCAAACCCTATGTCCTTCTGGGGTCAGCTAAGGGATGAGGATAATGGACAATTACTAGGAATCAGGAATGGCATGGCCAGCAGGAGTAGGGCAGTAGGAGTTGGGCCTCTGTACTTGGCCCTGGTGAGGACTCACCTTGAGTACTGTGTTTGGTTCTGGGCCTCTCATTACAAGAAGGACATTGAAGTGCTGGAGCGTGTCCAGAGAGCCACCAAACTGGTGAGGGGTCTAGAGAACAAGTCCTATGAGAAGAGGCTGAGAGAACTGGGCGTGTTTAGTTTGGAGAAGAGGAGGCTGAGGGGAGACCTCATTACCCTCTACAATTACCTGAAAGGATGTTGTAGAGAGTTGTGGGTTGGCCTCTTCTCCCAAGGGAATAATACCAGGACCACAGGAAATGGTCTGAAGTTGGGGCAGGGGAGGTTTAGATTAGATATTAGGAAGAATTACTTTACTGAGAGGGTGGTCAGGCACTGGAATGGCCTGCCCAGGGAGGTGGTGGAGTCACCATTTCTGGAGGTATTTAAGAAGTATGTGCTGCAGAGACGTGGCACTTCAGGGCATGCTCTAGTGCCTGAGATTGTTGGGTTGGTTTTCTTTGTGTGTATGGTTGGACTCGAGTATCTCAGAGGTCCCTTCCAACCATGAAGATTCTGTGATTC
The DNA here is from genome assembly GCA_025769975.1 of Gallinago jamesoni. Classification (NCBI taxonomy): domain Eukaryota; kingdom Metazoa; phylum Chordata; class Aves; order Charadriiformes; family Scolopacidae; genus Gallinago; species Gallinago jamesoni. The sequence goes on from JAOQGH010000051.1 coordinate 47,438,550, forward strand.
ACTATTAAACAGAACTAAAGCCTCAATACTGTGTTTAATATACGGCCAGAAGCCTAGCAGACAGGCTCAGCCAAGCACCATTAGTCTCTCTCTTCCTCCTCTCTCTTCCCCTGACGTGTCCCCAGAGAAGGACAGGCCCTTTGGGGTGCGGTGGTTACTAACGAGTAACCTGATGATGAAGGTTGCTTTTACAAGCCACACATCTAGTAGTAGCACATACCAGAGGTGACATGAGTGGGACAGGAGGCTCTGCCACTTAGAATAAATGATTTGGGACAGAAATGTAGTGTCTAATATGTTTGTAAAGAGTGTAGTGAGTGTCTGGGTACTCCCTGGACAGAGTAATAATTACACTTTTGCTTTTTTATTTTATATTTATAACCTAGAACAGCTAGCCCTTGAGTAAGTGTAAACTGCACTTCCATCATATTTCCATTTGGGTTATGAATATTTCACACACCTGCAGTCTCAAAAGCACATAATTGCAAAACCACACTCAGACAGGGACTGAATAAACACTGTTGCTGATTCTTAATGAGCCATTAATCAGATGTTTAACTACAGGTAATTCCCCTGAGTCCCAGTGTCCCAAGAAAAATCTGTATTCCCTCTAAGTCATAGAGAAGCAGATGACTTACGAACGGGAAATTGCGAGCTGCAGACTGAATGAACAACATGGGCTTCCCATGGCAACTCCTGAGGGGGAAAGGTGAAAATTTTAAATTTCATTTGGAAGCCTAAGTCTCACTGCCATGAGCCATGGGCTCCAAAGTCATATAAGGACTTTGTAGGAGCTGAAGACTTTTGTCTAATTTGTTGAAGGGTACATTTTGGGAAGAGCTGGGAAGATGCTCCGATTGCCTTCTGTCAGTTAAAGTCACCTGCTCTTCATGGATGGGAGTAAGACTGTGATTCTCCACACAGTGTGACGTCCTCCTCTGGAATTCACTATCAAAGGAGGGTGTGTATTCCAGCTGCATTTTAACGAGGGATGGATAATTTTATGGCCACTGTTATTTGTAGCTTTGCATGGTAAATTAAGGATAATAAAATCACATATTTCAGAGCGCACAACAAACTCTGTGGGGGTTAGGAAGGAAATTTCTTCCACCAGCAATATTGTATTGTTGATTAGGTCAAGATGGACTGAAATGGACATTTCTTTTACAGGAAAAATAACAATTTCCACATTTTGTTTAATTCCAAATAAGTCCAGTGCTCTATCTTGAGCATGAGATAATGTACTGAAAATTCTTTGTTGAGAAGCACTGTGGTCTTGCTCTAGAGCAGATCAATGTGTCTGAGTTTAAAAAAAAAAATTAAAAAAAAAGACAAGAAAAGTTTTCCTAATTTCTAAACTTGTGTCAAAATCAAAATATGGCTGGTTTCATTCCCATTTTTGCTGGCACTAAAATGTCATACTGCGCTAAGACGGCTAGGTGAGTTACTGATGTTCATGACAGATTGCTGTAAACAGCATTTTGTAAAGGACACAACGGTCTTAAGAGCTTATCCTGTTCTCTTCGTAAAACAGTCACATATTTTCGTATTAGCCAACCGGTGAATGTAGTTGGTTTTCCTCTGAAGAGCATGCACATGGAGATGAAGCCAACCTACACGTTAGATATTAGAAGAGCTCCAGGTTATTAACTATGGAGAACAAAAGGTTTTAGATGATCTCTCCATCTGTTTCTCCCTCCTGTGCCAGAGACACAGTGTAGCAGACCGTATCTTCACAGACATTTTCCAGGTGGAAAATGTGCATACAAGAAGCGTGTGCATCATCTCCTATATCTCTTTCCCAAAGCGTAAGCTCCTTCCATCACAGCTGAAGGAGCCATATCCCAACAGCAGACATCCATAAAGCTGACAGTTGGAGTCTCATTCATGCTTTTACTCCCTGGATGTTATTTCCACATAGGATGCTCAGTTTAGCAGAGTAGTTTCTAATAAGTTATTAATTAAATACTCATTGACACTCCATGCCTGCCTTTTGGGGGTTGGAGGGATGTGTACAAGGGACTGCTTGAGGGGAGAATGAGAGTCCCTGCTTGCAGAGGGAATCTGTATAGCTGCACTCCTGCCTACGTTGTCCTCTTCCTCAAGGACCTACGTAGAGACTGGACTGGAGGAGGCAGCAGGAAGGTTTTGGGCAGCCAGGCACAACAGTATTGTACAGCCATGTCCCAAAGTGCTCACAGACCCAGAAAGGAATAGATGGAGAGAATACACAGCTATTCCTACAAGTAAAGTCTTAAAATCAACATAGATGCGCTGGGTGACTGGTTGTGAATATTCTCCCTAAACTCCAAACCAGGCAGGCAGGCCAGCAGGTTGCTATGAAAATGAAGAGCAATCATCTGCCTTCATTTCAGGTTTAATTTATGAACTAGATTTATTAGATTTTGTTGTTGTTGAATGAATTACTGCATATCCTACTTCTTCCTGGGTCAACAGGTGTGTCCAAGGAGAATGCAAAAAAAATCACGGGCAGATGACCCAAAGCCTACACCACTTTGCACGTGCAAATATTTGCAAATATCAGTTTGAAACTGGTTCCACTTGCTAGAAGAAGAGAAATCAAAGTGGGCTCTGCAGTTGAGAGGGACACCCTCTCCCAGGACACCCATGGCTGAGTTTGGCATTGCTCTCTGCCACACGGAGGTCAGCCATGTGTCAGGGAGCAAAGATGCTCCCCAGCCCAGCTCCTGCTACCTCCCTCATCATGGCCCTACCCAACACATCTTGTTCTTCACTGCCACCCAGGGAGAGGGCACGGAGACACAGCACACAGAACCGAATGTTAGGGCCTGGAATGGTGCTCCCGAAAACCATGTGAGATAGCAGCAGAAATAAAAAAAGAGCAGGCAAAAATAACATTGTGCACAACATGTCTTGAGTTTGAATTATTGTCCCCTGCTGTATCCCGGGTGCTGCCAACAACTTTTTTCAGACCTGTTTGGAGGACATAACTGAGTGACCTTCACATATAACTCTGCCGTCCCATAAAAAGAGCCTCTTAGAGAGGTCTGATTGCACATAATTATTTTTTTTTCCTTTCTAAATTGCAGGTTAGGGGTTCCCCCAGCTACTGTGACTGAGAATTGAGGAGAATGATCTAAATTCTAAAACCAAATTACAGACAAGTGACAAGACATAAAACCACCTTAATGTAGAATGAGTATAATGTTTAACACATACCCAAGAAATATGCTTAGTACTGTTAGATCAAAGAAAATTAAGTTATGGACTACTGAAATCATAGCAATTCAGCATCTTGTCATTGCAACACAGAACAAGAGAAATTGATATTTTAGCCCTGATTTGCAAAGATTCTCCAAAGCTGTGTCTATCATTATTGAGGCTTTTTGCCTGCATGCTTTTTTTGGACGTCTATTTATTTTTTCCCCCAAAACACAGATGTTTGCCCCCTATTATATTTATATGAACAGACCAGCCAGATAAGCATTCAGCTGCTTTGTGCATGCAAGTACAACCATTTTGCATATAAGGAAAGGAAAAACCAGCCTGATAACTGAGGAAAACGTCAGTTGAAGTATAAAAAAAAAGAATGTTGAGAACATGCATTCAGTGACAGACACCTGATCTCTGAGATTTTGGCCCTTTAGCGTAAGATTGATGTGGAACAGTTTTCAGTTTTGACATTCTGTTGGACTCATCGGAGATGTTCCCATCTTTGCAAGGAGGGAAAGATGGTGTCTGGCTCAGCAGGCAGCAAAGTAAAGCAGCAGAGACTCGAGGAAGCCTGATAAGTCTTCCTTACAGTGCAGCCATTTGGGATTTCAATGCCTAGCAATTTTTAGTGGTCGTATGTTGCCTTTTCCCTCAAACACCCAACGCTACATTTGCTCTTCTTGACCCTTTTTGGTCCAGCTCCAAATGACGCTCATTTACCTTTACTTTCAAGTGTGGTCTGAGAGGTACAGGGGTCCCTCAAATTCTGGAGGCATACTGGAGAAGGTGAATAGATGATAGCGTAGGTGGCTGTGTACACACAACTGGGTGAAGCAGAACAAACGTTTGGGATACATGTGTCATGGGGATTTAACTAGCAGAGTTTAATTTTGATCTAATTTTAAAATCATGGAATTTGATTTTCTATGCTCCTTATTTTACCTGAGTGAACAATAGAATCAAATTTCTTTAGACCAGGCACACTGTAACCCCAAATATTTAAATAGAGTTGGAGGGTCACCAAGGGCTGAGCCTACCTACGTAAATTCTCCAGCAATCCTCTGATGCCCACGAAGGCAAACTCTGGGCATCGCTTATACCAGCACAGAAAAAAAACAGAATCAAGGCCTTTGTGTTCAGCAATTTTGACACACTAATGTATTCAGCTCTCAATCACCTCAGCATCAAAGCAATTAAGCACAGGTTTTCTGCAGTGCATCTTAATTGTGCAGTCTTTGTTGCAGATGATAGATGCTCAAGCATGACGATCAAGATAGATGTTCAAGCTCACACAGCAATGCAGAACACAAGACAGGGATGTCCGTCCCCTGCCCAGCGATGGCCTCGTGCATCAGAGCCTTGCAGAGACAGTGGCTGGCACTCAGGGACATGTAGCCTCGACCTATTTCTCATTCATTGTCTTTGATCCCACTATTGGTACTGTTTGACCTTGAAACACCCTTTATTTTTTATTTTTAAGCAGATTAGGAAGAAAGCTTCTTGGAGGGCTTAAAAGACTGTATGCTAAAGATGATTTCTGCAACCTGATATGGATTACCATAGTTACTCTGTGTGAGCATGGCAGCTTTCCAGCTCCTCTGCCAGGAATGATCTAAAAGCTTTTCTTTTATTGTGTCTTGAGGTGAGAGCCTGGCTTTAAAAAGCTTTCAGAATTCTAATTCTTTCCTCCAGTTTGTTGGCAGGGGGAGTCCAGCCCTGCTCCATCTGATGTCCGATATCACCGATAACCTACAAATGATACGTTTGGGATCTCTGGTTGTGCATGTCCAATCACTTAGTTAATTGAGAACACATAGAGCTGCAGCTCATGGCATCCCGATTATCTCTCTGATCTCTTATTCCTGCGGCATCTTTCCAGGCATATTGTTTCGGGCTCGTGGCACTGTCCTTTCTTCGTGGAATGTGTGCATTTTCTGGGCCAGATCTGTAGTTAGCAGGAGCAGCAGAATGTAAAGGGCAGTCTCTTGAGTCTTGTTATCTTCTTATGTGCAGTAATAGCACAGTCTGCATGTCATTCATGATTTTTATTTAATAGAGTTTCCTGGTGTGTATTTTAGGATTCATTTAAAAATACATCAGTGATGAGCAGGGTAGGAAGAAGAAACTGAGCCAAAAATTCTCTAAAAACAAACCAATAACTATCTTCTCCTGCCTGCAGCTGACATTTAGGAATATTCTTAAATCACTTAAAGCGATTTTTAAAAATCACTTCCAAAAAAAGGAGTGTGAGGGAGAGACTATTGGGTGGATTGCCGGGTGCCAATATGAGTTGGGTGAAGAAATGGAGTCCTAAGTTAACGTTGAATTAATGTTGATTACTGATTAGAGTGAAACTAGAAATGGCAGACTGTGCGTGGAATATTTCAGCTATCACTTATGGCACGTTTTAATGATGAAAAATCCAGCTTACTTTATATACTGCAAATTTCCTCCTTGGGATTTTAACTGGGGCTTTGCAGTAGAGCTTGTCAGTGTGGCACTGGACCACCACCCAGACCACATCTGGGGCAGGCAGCATTTGTTCCATTTTATATCTCTGTTTGGCACGTCCAAGATCTGCCAGGAAGCCTGCAGCCAAGGTTGGGATGGACCCGTTTCTCCCCATCTCAAATCAATTCTTCCTCCTTAAGACTATTCTTTATCCTGCCGTACTGTCTGGAAATGATAAATTATTGCTCTAGATAACAAATACTTTGCTCTTCTTCCCCCCCACTGCTTGCCCCTTGTTCATAGTACTGTCCTTCCTGGCTTCAATAGTTGGGTTAAAGCTTCTGCAAAAACCCAGGTCATAGCGAAATGTCAGCACAGAAAACCAGTCCAAAATGCCTGGATTGCTGATACAGACATGCTGCACACTCATCCATCTCCCTCCTGAAATCAATATGTGCGCTCGGCTCCCTGTACGGAGGGGTCCCAGCAGTGCCTTCACTGTAAGTTTTCCACTCTGATCCCTGGTTTTGGCTGAGCATCGTCAGGAGCTGACTGCTCTGCTGTGGAGGCTGCTCCCTGCTGGGAACACCAGCGCTGGTTCAGCCAGCTCCCATCAGGTCCACCAAGCCCAGCACAGAAGACATTTAAAATGCCGCGAATATTTAAAACAAACAAAAATCAAGCACTCCTCAAGCATCCTTCTTTTCCAAATCGTGAGAGCTGTGACCAAATGCAGACACAGGTAGTTTAGTTCATTAAAAGAAAGCCTTCTTTTCAATCTCCCTTCTTTTCCTTCTCCAGCAGCATTCCACTTAATGCCTGTGGCAAGATTCATCACCTGGAGGCTGTTTTTTTACGAGATTTGACAAAGATCATTCAGGAGTCAATATTTTGCTAAAAGCTAAGTGATAAGTCTAGTGGCTTGCATATAATGACTTATTTTCTTTTGTGTCTTGAGTGTTGAGTTACCGACAGCAGAGCAAATGAGGTAGGCTCATGGAGTCTGAAGGCTTTAGTTCTGTCCCTTGCTTTGCTCCCTGCCGCAGCTCCATCTTGCATATTTTCTGAAAAAAACAGCAGCAGCCCTGAGAAGCCATTGTGTCTTTGTCTGCAAAACACACGGTCCTCCGTTGAATTCCTTGAGGTTTCATTATTATTTGATGAGGAAGGCAACAGTGGTTCTGGCAGGACAAAATGAACTTGTTTAAAGGAGTAGGGTGGGGAATGGGCAAAGGGAACGAGGTTCGCAGATACCTTTAGGCTCCTTCAAATAATCTGGTTTGAACAAAAAAGAGGCGGATTTTGGTACAAAGAAATTTTTGTGTTCGTGGATGGACTTTCCGTAGAAACTAGGCAGAAAAATCCTCTCAGCATCTGGATCCCTTCCTAAATATCTATCCTTCAGCCCATAAAATTATGGCTCTAGCTTTGTACTAATGTAGTTAAAGAGCAGATGTATCTGCGGCCCTAGGTCTCAAGCCCATGCACAGCAACGGCCGTGTGCTGGCAGGTGAGTGCAGAAATGCCCCAAGTCATGGGTTTTTTTGCTTTTGGTAAAGTTATTCCTGAGCTTTTGCAAATAAAGATGCACTGAAGATGGTGGGGGTTGTTTGTCTGTCTGCCTTATGAGCGCTAGTGAGGCTCTGTAAGCAGGGCGAAGGGGTACTGGGAGGAACAGGGCACTGTGCTCTGCATTAGGGAGCTGGTCCCATCAAAGCCCAGTTTACCTATAACATCTTCCAAAGGGAGAAAATCTTGTCCAGTATCCCTAAAAGCAAAGAGCTGCCTTGTAAATGAGCTAATGCTCCCCCGGTCATATGAAACACGTCTGTATCAATTTTAGACAGAAGGTTGTTATGAGGAAGTATTTCCTGAGACTCAAGCAGGCTAGTTAGTTTGTAATCATTTTGGGTTAAATAATTCAAGAGCTGATGCAGAAGTGAATTAGTAAGTAGTCTAAACGACATGGGTTTATGGCAAACTTTATCAAAGAAACCTAATTTTCACTCTCTGATTATATTACATGTCTGGTTGACAAAAACGATTGTATAAATTTAGTGCATTTAGACTTTTGTGAGGTGTTTGACTTGGCACTGAATAGCGTGCTGATTAACCATTAGCACTATTCAGTAACATTAGACTGTACATTAAACGGATTACGAAGTGTCTGACAGAGCTCAACAAGTAGCTGTCGATGGAGAATCAGGACCGTGGTTTCTGGGACACATCAGGGTTAAGTGTAAGTACCAAAGCTCTCCACTGTTCGTGCCAATGGTCTGTAGCAAAACGCAAGATGACAAGTTTTTGCGAAGTACAAATATCAAGAGAGCGGTACGCGGTGAAGAGGAAAGGGAAGGGGCACGGGGGAAGCTGAATCTTTTGGTGAAGAGGAGGAGGAATTTATTGAACTAGGTGTTGTTCTGTGGAAGGGCACGGCCCTGCAGGCAGGAGCGCAGGGTGAGGCAGCAGGAGCACGGGATGAGGGGAGCAGTGCTCCGAAAAGCCTCTGCACACCGATCCCACTACGATGACCTGCCAAAAGGAATTCATGTGCCCTTTAAATATAATAAACAATGGAGTAGTGAAGTGCAGGAAAAGAGTTAATTTTACTCTTATGTGCAGCATTGCTAAAACCAGGTCTCAAACAGCAAAATACTGTATTGAAACTTTGAAAGGATACAGAAAAGTTGGAGAATGGGTAGGAAAGAATGGCTAAAATTATTTGAGGGTCTGAGGAAATGTTTTACAATAGGCTGCCTGAAAGGCTTAGTGTGTTTCACTGACCGAAAAAAAATTCTGAGGTGATTTTTTGTGTGCATGAGACTGTTTCTGGGAAGAAAATACTCTGTCCTAAAGGGAGAGAAAAGCGAAAGAGCCTGTATCTGATAACATTAAATGAGGTGTGGGTTTTGGTAGGGTTTTTTTGGTCTTTTTTTTTTTTTTTTTTTTTAACTAGGAGGTGATTTTAGTCGTTAGAGCAAATTACCAAGAGGGAAAAGGATTCTCTGCTTTTTGATGGCTGCCTAGTAAGACTTGCTGTTTTTCTCCACTATTGACTTTCTTGGGACTTATAGCTGTGTTCGATTAGAAATAGCTGGGTAAAATACAACGATTTTTTATAAGGTCAAATGAAGATCTAATGAGCCTTCCTGGCCTTCAGCTTGATGAAACTATAACTGCATATGAACACACTGATCTTCAAAATATTCTTACCCGATTGTGAAAGGCAAAACCCTACTGGTGATATTAGCTTCCTCGTGTGCGACAGTTGTTGCTCATACATTTTTAATGTTTTAATCTGGAAAGCTCATTGACATTTTGTTTTGAAACACGCGGTGCTGCTGAGCGATGGAGCCCGTTTCTCCCCGAAATGCACCGTCTGGGGCAGGGAGAGCGACGGGGCTGCCCAGGCACGCTCAGCCCCCTCCGGCTCCAGGGTTTCTTCAGGTGCCTGAGCTGCTCCACTGCCATCGACGTGGTTTGTGCTGAACTAACGTCGAGGCCACCTTGGGCTGCTCCAGCACTGCTGGAGACTCAGCTCTCTGCTGGGGAGTATCAGCAGTGACAGGGCAAGCTATGATAGAGGGAAGAGATTTACGATGCATACCTGATTCCAGCATCAAGCTGTAAAGATTTAGAGGCACAAGGAGCAACTACAGGTATGAAAAATGTCAAGAAGAAGTGTTTCCTATTAGGGAGCAGTCGATGAATTCACCACGGCTCGGCCCAGCCGTGTCTGCCGTCTTACTCGTGCTGTAGGGCTCTGGTTTTGACATTAAAGCTGTCACCTTGTGCTGAGTCTGTGGCACAGGAGTGAATGTTTCCTTGCTCTTCAGCTGTTAACCGCCCTGAACATAACTGCTCTTCATCAGAAATCCCCCATTTGGATATAAATTCTGCGATGCTCTCACTCCCAGAGCCTTGCCAGGCAGGGTTTGCTGCTTCTCATGGTCCAGCTCCCTCCAGTTGCAGACCTGGCAAAGTTTGGGTTTAGATTGTCTCGGCTACGGCCGCAGTGTAGGGTAGTCCTTATAGATTTCACCGTTACCATAATGATTTGCCCGTTTTCTAGCAACTAAGCCTCAAATGCATCCATGTGTCACGGAGCTGGCAGTGACCTCAGGGACCTCGGTTACTACAATTACGGGCAGCAGTCACAACATGCTCCAAGGCCAGTGCCTCTAAGTGGGAAGGAGGGAGTGTTGCAGGGGAGCCTTTAAATTCCAAAGCGAAACTATAATTAGCTGTAATCGTACCCAGAGTAACTTCACTGCTATAATTCTCAGCAGGAAAACAATTAGATTGCAGCAGTATAACCAGACAGACACGCCGTAAATACAAAACATCCTTTGGAAATATATGCTCCATATTCTAAATACATTTAGAATTAAGGCAAACGGTTCTTTTCTAATTGGGATTCAAGGCAGACATGCCAAGGAATTTGGGGATTTTTTTCCCCTTCTGCTTCCACTTTTTTGTTTCAGAGACATACAAGGGCACTGTGTTAGTTAATACGTTGACGGCGTGCTCAGGCTATCGTCGGAGGAATGGCAGGAGAGAGCTGACCCTCACGCTCAGTTGGTAGCTCTCCCCGCTGCAGCTGGTTACTTCTGTCCTTCTGAGATGAAGGCGGGTGTGGAGAGGAGGTTTGGGTGGGATTTTGGCGCCGGAGGGGACTCATGAAGCCCGAAGTCAGAGCTTCTACTGCTTCTGCTTGGGAGATGCAGCAGCTCTGTTGAGCTGGAAGCTACAGCTGATCCAATGCCCTCGGTGTGCGTTGGTCACTAGGGGGGAACAGAGGACTGTGGAGCATCTGGGTCACTGGCTTTACCTATTTTACTTCACCTATAAAAACTGCAAATGCTTCAGGGTCTGAAGCCTGAAACTCTGTGGCTTCTGCTACTGCAGAAGCTGGAGAAGCAGCTGGATATAGAAGGGATTGTGCCCATCATTGTTTTCTTTTCATGCCTTTATCAAGTGAGGAGACCCAGGGCTGGTATTTGGAGCATGTCGTAATCCTTTCCCCCATTCAGGGTTTGGTGATTTTAAGTGGTAAGATATTGATTTGCCAGGGGTTATTTTAAATTAATAGGCTTGAAATGCATTTCTGAACTCTGTTCAGAGAGCCTAGAACATATGTAAGTGCAATTTTTTAGGAGCTTCATTCATCTTTCGAGGGGTTTTATGCAGCACATGGTCCAAAGCTGCTCAAAGAAGGAAAATTTGGGCATTTGCTGCTGCCTAGTTCAGCTCCTCTTGGAGAAGAGGTACCAGGTAGACTGGGAGAGCTTCTTAGTGTCTACCACCCCTCTTCTAGATCAACAGGAGGAGAGAGAAAGGAAAAGAAAAAAAAAAAAGCAAAATAGAAAAAGGCGGGGGGGGGAAGCAAGACTAAAATAAAAGTATTTGAAAATCTACAGATTTCTCTGGGAAAAGAAGTATCTTCTTTACACACATTTTAAGATAATTCTCCTGCAATACATTCAATACGATGATTTCATAAACCTACAGAAGGTTTTTCACTCTCAATTGGATACTTGAGGTGAGTTCCTATGAGTATACAGGCTTACATGGTTATATCAGTCAGGGTAAGGCTTCATGTGTTGCATTTTTTAACACTGATTCTGCCCATGACAATTAACATTATTGTTAGATTTTCTAGTATTTCCAGTAGCTGTTCATCCTATTTCCACTGGTGCTAGTAGATGTTTTATCATTGTCTTTAATAAGAGTGACTAAGTTATAGAATTTAAGGACAGTAGGGTGAACTAAGGTTAAAAAGAGTACCAGTATCCATCATGAATGCAAGTAATTGCCCAAGGCAGAAGATCAGGACAATAACCAAAATTTCACATTTTGGAAAAAAAAAGGGGGGGGGGGGAGGGGAAGTCAGGAAGGAATAAAAGAGAGATCTTCCAGAAATCACAAAGCCAAACCTAGCAGCTTTTTACTGCAGCTCTCAAAAGTTTAGAAGTGCAGCCCGTAACGATGAAATGCATGGCTTGGAGGGGAGAGCTAAATCAGGCTCCTAGCACAGACCAAAGGCTTGTTCTATATATATATATATATATATATTTATTTGTCACTGAAAGTAATGGCTGTGAAGCAAACAAAAGGGAATACAGCTGATGTTTAACAGCCACTGCACAACCTCTAAGCTACTTCTGCCTCAGATCTGGAAGCTTATATGGGGAACGTGTGGTAAGTTTCTTTTCTCTATGCTAGCAGGTTATAAACCTGAGTTTGCCCTAGATATACCCCTTTCCCATGCTTGTTCTTTCTTGCTGTGTGTGACTAGCAAAGATGGGTTCAGGATGGAGCTTTAGGTTGATAATCACTTAATTTCCCTTCATGTTTTCAGTGAAAACACTAGTTTGAATGTGCCAGAGCAGGAGCTTGCAAGAACACAATCACTCAGTGCATGTGTAAAAGTGCAGATATATGTATACACACAGGTATACATGACACAAATAGAAACAAAGATACTTCAGCTATACCTCTCTAGAGCTTCTGGTCTGAAGAGAACATGAATTTTCCGGTGTATTTGTCTTCTTTGCACTGATTTGATTTGCTTAAAGTAACAGGAAGACACAAACAACACATGGGGTATGGAGGAAAATAAGCAATTGTCTTTATGTTTTGCCTATATATATATATATACACACACCATTAGCTTCACACAAAACATGACTCACTAGCAGCAGGTGTCCTGCTGTTATGTTGGGCAGATTAGTAATGGAAGGGAGGGGGCTGCTCTCCCTATATGGCATCCCCGAGGGAAGCTAAAAATAGTTCAGAGACTTCCAGCAAAGTAAAACTATTTGTGGGCTTTGAGTGAAGTCTGCTTCTGAAGGTAAGAATCAGAGCTGATCTGTTTAATCTGCCATTCCTTCTTTTTTTCTTTTTTTTTTTTTTTTAATTTTTTTTTTCTTTCCGTGTGAAGCTTGCCTTGGCAGTTGATCGGCAAATATTATCTGGCACAAGGCTGGGAGTTTGGAATTATAAACAGTTGCTTTCCGTGTTTGTGGAAACAGGGTGGGGATTGACCAGTTAAAGGAAATCAGTGTTACAAGGAGCATTCACAGCCAAGGCAGAGACAACAGAGGAATGTGTCTCAGTTAGAAATAGTTGCCTTTTGTTTTTTCTCTCTCTCTTTTATTTTCCCCTTTCAGTTGTTAGAGAATCTGAATGGCATATGAGCAATCACAGCATGTGACTCTGCTCTGAGTAGAAGCAAACTACTGCTGGTAGTTACGCCCACCGTGATACAGGTCCAGCAAGCAAAGTTGTCTGCAAAGTTATTGTAGCAGCAAAATATGAAAAGAGAGAAACTGTTTGTATTTCTGAGATATGTGCAAATCAGGGTGCTACGTGTGCTCCATGGAAGTGTGGCTGAGGAGACTTTTCAGCCTTGCTGGTAAAACGTCTGTATATCTGCATACCCAGGCTCGCTGATAGGCAGAGTGCTGCCTAAAAGGAAAAATACTGTTTCAGACACCAAATGCGGAGCATAATTATATGTGTGTGTGTGTCTATCCACATGCATCTGCACCTGCATGTATGCAGGGGGAAAGCAAACTGCTGGACTGCAGAAAAGCCCCACAAGCCTTGCATTGAGCCACAGGAATGGAGATGTAAGGGCTGAGTCTCACTTCTGAAAAATGAGACACAAGGGCTCCTTGTTATGCCAGAATAACCTTACGGGCCGTGATGGATTTCCTCTGATTTTTTGAGTGGCATCACTGATACTGATAACAAGAGACTTCTGCATTGTGGAAACTAGATAAAATGCGACAGCCCCGCATGGGGAATCTCTGAGGACAGCGGTGTGTGTCACACACCTGTGTGAGCTCACCATCGCCAAAAGCTGTGTGAAGGGGCTCCCGACCCCTGAGCCCTGTGCCTGATTTTCTGGGTCTGTCTCCTTCTCTGCCCTCTTTGGCAACCCTAACCCTAACCCTGGCTTGTATCAGAAATAGTGTGGCCAGCAGGACTATGGAAATGATTGTCCCCCTGTACTCAGCACTGGTGAGGCCCCAGCTCGAGTATTGTGTTCAGTTTTGAGCCCCTCACTACAGGAGGGACATTGAGGTGCTGGAGTGTATCCAGAGAAGGGCAACGAAGCTGGTGAGGGGTCTGTAGTGCAAGTCTTATGAGGAGCAGCTGAGGGAGCTGGGATTGTTCAGCCTGGAGAAAAGGAGGCTGAGGAGAGACCTTATTTCTCTCTATAACTACCTGAAAGGAGGGTGTAGCAAGGTAAGGGTCAGTCCCTTTTCCCAAGTAACAGGTGATAGGACAAGAGGAAACAGCCTCAAGTTGTGCCAGGGGAGGTTTAGATTGGGTCTAAGGAAAAATTTCTTTACCAAAAGGGTTATCAAACATTGGAACAGGCTGCCCAGGGAAGTGGTGGAATTGCCATCCCTGGAGGTATTTAAAACATGGGTAGACATGGTGCTGAGGGACATGGCTTAGTGGTGGTTTTGTCAGCGTTAGGTTGATGGTTGGACTCAGTTTTTAAAGGTCCCTTCTAACCTACAAGATTCAATGATTCTATGATTTGAAATGAGTTCCAAAGTGGTGGGCATGCCTGGGTCCTGGCTGTTGTGCCACAGGGGTGGACGTGGTGCAACTTTGATCATCATGGGGCTGCCTGAGCTCCTGCAGTAGGTGCTGAGAGCCCGTCAGCACTGTGCCTTGGATACCTGGGCTGTTGCTGGGATTAGTACTGATTCCCAGCTGGGCCAGTAACACCCTTGGCCGGGCGGTATGGTGGAAAGGGGGAGACCAGCAAACTGTAACAGCAATCTAATTATAGCTCCGTGGTGTTGGGCCAGCTTCTGCTAACATCAGCGTCAATGGCAAAACCGACGTTAATTTGAGTGGGAAAAGGACTGAACCCAAATTAATATATGCTGGCCTGTGTAATTATCTTTATTGGCCGATAGGGAAGGAAGACCTTATTCACTCAATGCATTTCTATGGCTGCCTGGCTGTGCTCCAGTGATGCACCAGCCTGTGAGCAGACGGGCTGGGAGAGGGGGACAGGAGTGCTGTATCCATTCACGAGGGGCTGCAATTCACTGTCATCCCCAAATGATTAAATCCTGCTTATTTCAAACCGACAGGTGATGGAGCAACACCCACAAATATGGTGGGTAGGATTTAGCCTCCAGGTGCTTGTGGAAAAACTTGTCCTATCGAGTCCAAAGTTCAACATCCTGACCCCTGTGAACGGCCACGGAGGAGAGCGTGTAGGTTTTAGTCAGTGTTAAACATCGCATTTCTAGAGTGGTTAAAAGAGTGAAAATTGAAGATGGCTATATGCTATGAAGATGGCTAGAAGCACAAGAAGACAGAGCAGCTTTGCTAAGTGTTAGGCATGGACATAAACTAAAGAGAAATCCTATTTGGCAGCACAGATAATCTGCTGGGGCTGGCAGTCTGAAACCTGCTCCACAATAATTGTTTTCTTCTTCAATAAACCAATGTATTGATTAGGGTAAGCAGAAAGGATCTGTCCCGATGGAGCTCTGCGGGGCATTTTACCACACTGCTTAGTTCAAATGGTCACAGTTGATATTCATGTGTTTTCCTCTGCTGAGCAAACTGGATATGACAGAAGACAATGTAATTTAGGGTTTTTTCCTCTTCCTGAAAATGAATTGCTACATGTGATTTCATATGCTCATACTTGCATATTTATGGGGAGTCCCAAAAATCTAATTTCCATCGTGCCAGCTCCTGTTTAGCACAGACTTAATTTTGCAACTTTTTAATAAATTCTCTTTGACAAAATAATATTATGACATATGGAAACAAAGCAGCCATTTTAAGTAGAAGCATGATGAATAATCAGTTCTTCCTGAAAGCACACATCAGTGTTACCATGCGATAGCTAAATGACCAGTTTAAGGAAGCAATGTAGGCTGACGATGGCATAGAAAAGTAGAGATGTTCCTGACCCTTGTGTGGGCTCTCCAGTGCTCTTGAATCTCCCTATTTGCTACGAGAGGGTGCACAAATGATTTGCAATTGAGAGGACTCTCTAGCTTGTTTACTTCTCTTAATAATAATTCATGACAAGGACATCAAGATGCAAACCATGCCAGGCAAGCTCATAGGAAGGAGGCCACCACGGTGGATGCTGTCAGTAATCTTCCTGCTAAGACTACAGCAATTCTTTGGGCTAGTCTTCTTTAGCTGGCCATCTGCTTTGCATTCCCTGGTGGTACTTCGGTTTGGATCTCCGGTTTGTTTGTCATTTCAGTCTCCCACTTTATTATTTCCAGAGCCAAGTGAACCGCTGCCAATGGCAATGCAATGAGATTGCATTGTGAGCTTTGTGACACGGTATACTTTTTTTTTTTTTTTTTTTTATCTTGAAGCCTCAGCTCCTGGAATTAGTTGATTATGTTAGAATCCCAGCATTCTTTTTTTTTTTTTTTTTAAAAAAAGGGAAATAAAAAAGGAAGGAAAAAAAAGAGTGGATCTCTGCTCCTCATGATCTAAGGAAAAAGCTTGAAAAAAAAAAGGATCCCTGCAGTCTGAATAATCACAAGCCAAATAAAAAGAGGCTTCTTTTTTTTTTTTTTTTTCCCCAACATCAGACTGTTTTACAGACAATCATCCTATTTCTGAGTCTCTCACTCACAGTTTTTGAGTGCTGGGTGCTGGCAAACCTGAGCAGCAGCTGTTCCTTTCTAAAGGCAGAGAAAATAAGTAGAGTCATCTCTAACAGGAAAAGTTACTTTATCTTTTCCTGCGCTGCCTTTTCCTCTGCCGCTGCAGCACGCTCCTGCCCGTGGTTAGTCCAGCACTGGGACTGACCCATTGCAGCAGCTTGAAGAAGAGTAAGTCCCAGTGAGGGGGGACAAGAGTTTGCATTAACCAGACCTGTGATTCCCTTGAGGTCAGGAGCAGCAGCTGCTGCTGTCACTAACCCCATAACTTTAAATAATCTTAGTTATGGCCATAAGGCATTTGTGTGTTCATGGCACATCTGACATGATTAGGTCTTGCCCAGTTCTGGGGTAGAGACTGTCACTCTTTCCCCAGCTTGGGGATATATTTGGGATGCAATTACTGGAGCTGGGAAGGGTCCATCATTTATATTTCAGTTTGTCTGGAATACTCTTTTCCCACGTTTATTTTTCAGTGGGAAAAGAGATGACATTCAAGACTGATTTTAACAAAATATGTTTGTTGCTCTGGATTTTTCATCATTCTGGGCTGGGGCCTTAGGGAAACATATTTGCTTTTATTGCGTTTTCCGGTAACTAAATGGAATTAGCATCCCCTGCCATTGCTGGCCAACTGGATCCAGCGCGCAGTGCAAAGCAGTGCAAATGAAGGACAAGAAGGAAGAATTAAAAATGAAAAGAATAACAAAAAAGAAAATGAAGAGCCACAGCTCAAATTTGCTGCTGGCCTGACTTGATGAAATTTATGATACTTAACAGTTCCCAATTTTGCTGATGTGCTTTTGTTTTCTTTTGGTCTGTCAAATGCCTTCAGTACTTTCACTTTTTTTTGTAGCTGGAGATGGAATGAACACAGAAATTTTCCATATTACACATAGGAGGAGTGCATGTACAGGGGCATCTGTATGGGGCAGGACCTTCATGTACTCTCCATGCACTGCTCAAAAGCACTCATAGTTCGCAATATTTTCAGGTGGGCAAGAAAACAACTTCGCTAGGCCTTCAAACTGAGTGATACTGAGAAGGAAAAAAAGAATTTTCTTGCTATTTTCTTGCTAGTTAATCATATTTTTTTTTCATATTTCATTTAATTTTATCTGGTGCTGTTTTCATGGTAGCGAGGTTCAGTGGCACAGCAGCAACTCAGTGAGTCACAAAGTAGGAGACTCCAGCTGAGTCTCCTAGAGTCCAACTAGAGACTCCAACTAGCAGAGTGTCTGCTGCCTCGGTGGCTCTTTGCAGGTTGGGCACTCGGGGACCAGCTGGAGTTGAGGGCTGGGACATTCAGGTGACGGAGCCAGGACGTATGGTGGGCTGCTCAGCATTAAATGCACAGTACGCCCCCTTTCCCTGATTTTTGCTGGATCCTTTGGAAAAAAAAAACTGCACTGGCTTCTCTGCAAGCTCCCAAGCGTGGCGAGGAAGGATGGCCCTGGAAGTGCCCTCTTGTGACAGCCATACCTGGGTCGGGTCGGATCAGGTCCCGCAGGGAATGTACGGTGTGTGTGTGATGTACACGGTGGCTGCTGCTGCCTGTTCCCCACCTGCAGGCTGTCCGCTTCCCCCAGCCCCTGGCCATCTCCTTGGAGAGAGAGGCGGCTTGGCTGCTGGCCACAATCTCCTCTTGGTAGGGAGAGGGATGGGGAAAAGGAGGAGGGGGAAAAAAAAATATATATATAAAAAAAAAAAACATAAAAAAGGAGGAAGGGAGAATAAATGTTGGGGGAAAAGGGAGGGGAAAATGGGGATGGAAAAACGGGAGGGGATGCTGAGAAGGGAGAAAAGGGGAAAAATGAGGAAATGGGGGAAAAGGAGGAGGAGAAAAAAATAAAAAAGGAAGAAGGGAGAAGAAATGTAGAAATGCGGGGGGGTGGAAAAGGGAGGGGAAAAGCGGGATGGGAAAACGGGAGGGAACGGTGAGAAGGGAAAAAAATGAGGAAAGGGGAGGAAAATGAGGAAACGGGAGAAAAGCGGGGTGCGAAAAAGCGGAGAAGAGGAATGAAAGGAGGGGGGAAGCGAGGAGGTCGGGGGGGGGAAGCGCAGATTTACCGGCAGAGCAGAGGCGCTCGCACCGAGCGGAGCCGGAGCCGGAGCCGGTACCGGGCGGGGCGGGGCGGGGCGGGGCGGGAGCAGCCGGGTCCGGGACCGCCCCCCCCCCTCCCGGTTCCCCCCTCCCGCCTCCTCCCGTCGGGGCCGGGGCGCCGTGGCCGCGTGTGGGAGGCGGCGCGGCTCTGCGCCGCGGCGTGAGGCAGCGCCGCGCCCCCGCCGCCGCCGGAGGAGCCGCTCCGCCGCCGGCCCCGCGCTCCCGCCCCCCCCGGCGGCCCCGCCGGCATGATCTCCTGAGGGGGGACCCGAGCCCTCCCCAGCCCGCCCAGGTGAGTGTCCAGCCCGGAGGATGGATGCCCCACCTCCCCCGGGGCGGCTCTGCCCTGCCCCGCTCCCCGCGACTTGGCGGAGTTGCGGGGGGGGATGGGAGGGGTGTCCTGGCCGGAGGTAGCGGTATCTTGGGGTAACCCGCCCCGCCGACGGGTGGGAGATGCCCCCGCGCATCCCTCCCGCGCCCCGCGGGGGTGGGAAAAAGTGGTTGTTGGCGGCGGGGGGGCTGCCGGGTGGCGCTCCGGGAGGCTCGGCCGAGCTGTGGCCGGGGGGATGCGCCGTGTGCTGGGGAGGGTGGCCGGGCTCCCGCGGGGAAGGGGACTTTTGGAAGTGTGACCCGCCGGGGTTCGGGTTCGGTGGGGATGCGCGGCGGGGACGGAGCGGACGGGGTGAATGCTAAACGCGTGCGGGTGCTGCGGGGAGGGGAAGGCGGCACCGCGGGAGCGGCAGGTGAAAACGGGCAGAAATCTGGCTGAATTAGGAAAAAAAAAAACCAACCAAACAAAAACAAAATACCTAACCACCGTGGGAGCGCTCGGCTGGGCGAGGGTTGCGGTTGGGTACCGGGGGAAGGCAGAGACCAACAGGTCCGGCGCCGGGGGACGCGGCCTCAAGCCTGGGTCGGTGCCGTGGGGGGGTCCCGGACGGCGCCGGCTCGACCCCCGCTCCTCAGCGGGGCTTGGGCTTCCCTGGGGGGGGGGGGGGCTCTTCGAGGTGCGAACTTGTTCTTGAAGGAACTGCCTTCGTGAAGGGTGAAGGCATAAGTGTTTCCTGCTTATGATTCCGGTTATTGTTATTTTTTTCTGTTGAGATAAATGTATCCAGTAACAAAAACTTTCTAAGAGAACTAATGGATTTTCAATGAGAAGCTCCTTTCCCTAAGTATTACCGAATTTCACAGGCTTTTTGGTTGTATTGACAATGCACTTAGTTTTCTGGTGGTCCTCTTTGGGAGTAGCTAATGCTGCAGAAGATGTGTTTTGGTCTGCAGCGTTCATTGAAGTGTCTTTGCTTTAGCATTTGTGAATTTCAGGTATGATGTGTGAAAGGAAAAAAACCTGTAAGATAGAAATATATAGGATTATGAAAGGGTATAAAGCCCGTGGATCCAAGTACTTTCTGTTAAGTCAACTTCTAAAACAGCTTCTCCCTAGACAGCGATTCACATTTTTCAAGGGGAGAAAGGATGGGTGAAATTGAATTGTCCAAATTAAGTCAAAATGAATTGCTTAATATTCAGAGGGGTTGATAAATGAACCATTAAATCAACACTTGCGTAGTGTCTCATTGAAAAGAAAAATGAACAACTCTGAGTTGTGTGCTGGGCAGAACAGGTCAGCCAGTGACGTTACTACATTAATGTGCTGAACTGAGTCCCCCTCCTGCTAACAGTTATATTTGCTCTGTGACATTACACAGGCACGGGAACGAGCTCTCGTGCCCTGTGCTACAAGGAGTAGCATCTGCTATAAATGACCATAATCGTCCCAGCTTCATCTCAAAGGAGAGAAACCTCGGTTATGTTTCATTTGGTGTAAAATAACAGAATTCCATTAACTTCTCATGTTGATAGGTATCTGTTGAGAATCTGCTCCTTTATGTCAAACCTTTTTTTTTTTTTTCCTTCCCTGAAGAAGAGCTCTATTTTGGAGGCTAGTTTGATGAAAAAAATTATACTGATGAATGGAAAAATAACAGTCATCATTTTGAAACAAGCCAGAGAAGGTTCCTTACAGTAAAAGCTCTTTCGAGAGCATCACCTCTCGGTAACACAGTGTGTGAACTTTACTTCTAAACCCTTTGATCAGCATAGGTACAGCTGATCCTATAAGGCTGTTAAAATATTCCCTTTGCCACTGAAAAATTACATTTGCCTTTGCCCCTTGAAATCCTTATGTTGGAGTGCACTGAGGATGTTGACTTTATCCTTATTGTGCTTTCTGGAAACTTCTAACACTTTGACGAATCACGGATCCTATGCCCCTGATGTTTTTCATTTACAACTCTCTGCTTTTACAGGTAACTTAGAATAGCTAATTTTGCTTAAAGCTTTTAAAACTTAAGAAGCGACAGCTCTTCTGTTTTGTGCGCTCAAACTGAGTATTATGAAGAGGAAGTTATGGAGGGACTAATCAGAGAAACAGATTATCCGGGCTCCAGCTGAAGGTGGGATTGTAAATTGACTCATTGATGTGAGAAGGCTCCTTGCCCATGCTCTCTATGCAAACCTTGGGGCTGGCAGGGCCGTTTATTCAGGTGTTCATAATTATATAGAAGGGAGTTACGTAACGTGGTCTGTTGCTCTTTATTCAAGGTGACGTGTGTGGAGACGATCCGCATGCACAGATCCTCTGGGTGATGGGCTCTTCGGTGGGTGCAACAGAAGTTGCTTGAATGCGTAAGGAGCTTTATATCATCTGTGATGAAGCAGATGGACAAGTAGGTGTGTTTCCCTCATGGGAGAGGAGGTTCTGGATCTGGAAATGCCTGTGGATAGTGTCTGACGGTGGTGTGTGTTTTTCAAATGTTTTGCTGTTCTTAAGGTAGCTGCAGGTGTATTTGTGCACCAGCAATGTCTGGTTAGACTAGTCTTCTAATTATCCTCAAGAATGAAAGAAGTTAAAAGTTTTTTGGTTTTGCTTTTTTTCTGAAAACCTACTGGGCCTCATAAGGTTATCCTGCTGCTTCTGTTTCCTTGCACGATATATTTCTTTGAAATTACAACGCCTTTCTTTAGTTCTTTTGATAAAGACTCAAACTCAAGTTCTGAGAAACGGTCACTCTATGCTGAGAAAGTGCTGGCATCTTATTGACTTATTTTGGGAATACTGAAGAAAAATATAAAAGATTTACTTGCATTGATTAAAACCTCCAGGGCAATCTTGTAACACTGCAGTTCTCTAGGTGAAAAATTAACTTTCTCTGTTGTCTACTCCTGCTTTTATTTCATTTTTGAGAAGCCTGAGCTCTGTTACCGGTTTACGTCGAGTCCCTTAAATATGCTTGGAGGAAAGTATCTCAGCCTAAAAGTTCACACGCTATCACCCTCGGACTCCATTTATCTCTGGCCACCAGCAGATACACCTTGATACTGTTGGTCCCCAGAACCCTAACGGAGGCAGAGTTTGCACCAATCCACAGTTCCCCTCCCAAAAACGTTTCCGGAGTGATTGGAGGAAAGATAATTAACAGCCACCTCCATGCTTTTCCAGAGGTTTTGGCAAGATGGCTCTTCAGGTGTAGCTTAATGACAAACTGTGATTTATGAGGTGACTGAAAATGTTTGAATTGTTGTGTTTGGAGTGAAAGCATAGGAGCTCTTTGCATTTCATCTGCAGCTTTCCAGCACAACGTGCAGCTAACAGCTTGTCTCACATTGATTTTAAGAGGAGATTTTTGCTGAATATGCCTAGAGTAATTTGAAAACACATTGTTATCTTTTGGGGGGGGCAGTAGGTTACTAAACACAGTAAAGAACTTTGCAATGTCTTATTTAAATAACCTTGAAAAATCTTAGGTCTTAACTACTTTTTACACTCCAGTCCACCCTGGGTTTAAGATGGGAGCTATGGAAAAGCTGGTATATTTTTCAGTTTGTGGCTATATTTTGAAAAAGAAACAAGAGAATACTTTTCCCAGCCCACTGATCAAGGCCTCGTATGACTCGTGCATCTGTGTGTTTCCCCTGTGAATTCTGTGCTTTCTTCCCCTCTACCTTGACCAGCTGTGCTCAATATCAGCTCACCTGGGCATGGCTTTTATCTGACTCATTTTGAAATGGTTCAAAAGGATCCTATGGACATTACTAGGCACTGGGTCACACTTGATCAAATCTTGCCTTTCTGGTGTTAAGCCTTTTTTTATTTTTTATTTCTTTTTCCTTGTATTTCCTCTTACCCCCCTTGATTTCTCAAATATTTTTAGTTGCTCTTTAATGTGAGTACAGCTAGTGAAAATGGATGTGTGGTTGGTTGGAGTTTTTTTTAGCCTTTGAAAAGCAGGGGATCTTGTTTTCTCTAGAGATGGGGCACCAAGTGATTATCTGCTGCTTTGCTTAGCAAGGGAGGAAGGACACAGGTTCCCCATGGAGGCGAAAACTTTGTAAAATCTCAACATCACCACTCAGTTTAGCCAGAGGATCTCATATGGACACTGGGGGTTTGTTGGTTCTATTTTTCCAATTTAACAGTGGTTTCTGGTGCTGCACAGAAAGCTCCCAGTGTCTTGTGCATTGTGAAATGGTAAGCCAGCAGTATTGGTTTAGGGTAATGTTCCCATTATTGCCCCTCTTTGTCCCAAGGGAACGGTAGGGTGTATCAGGTTGGGTGTTGAAGTGCCATGAATGCAGGAGAACAGTGTTGGGACCATGTCCTGGAAGATTTTGTCCGCTGTTGGGGTGAGTCGAGACCTGCTAGGATCACCCCAGCAGCTGAAATGTCAGTGTAGTGTTTTATCCATTCCTTCTATAGAAGATGTGTGAGCATTAAGACAGGAAATGTAGCAGCCAGGGCCATCCATTTAGTTAAAACCCTTCCTGCCTTCTCTGGAGGTTTGCCTGCTTTATAGCTGTTGTTGGCCACCAGCTGATGTATTGGTTCGGACGGATGAGTAGGTCCTTGCCCCATGGGGGCTTGCATCTGCCCCGTTATGGCTCTGCAGCCCAGTTGTGTTTGGCTCTGGTGGCTCAGCGAGGTGGGAGCGTGGGGCTGAGCACATCTCCAGGGTGGTTTTTTCCTTTTTTTTTCCCCCCTCTGGTGTTAGCCTAGGAATTGAAGTTTGTTCCCTTGCAGTGCTGACACGACTCAAGGACCTCTTGCTGCAAGGCAGCTCCGTTATTCTCTGTAGTGCTTGGATTGCTCAGCAGAGGGAGAGCAGACCGTATCACACAAGGACCCAAAAATGCCAGCAGTCAGTCACATCGCTCTGACTGACCGTGGGGTTCCAAAGCCTCCCTCCCCACTTCAATTTGTGTTTGTTTGTTTTTTTTCCTTCCCAACTTGTTTTAAAGCTCAGAATTAATCTGATTTTTCACCTCTTGATTGAAAGTAGCTGCCTCAGTCTGTAGGTTAATGGACTATTTCAGATGGCAGAGTAGGTGGCTGTGCTAGATAAGATTTGTCCAAATACAAGAAGTAGCATGCCTGAAAAATCTCATAGATGTGAGTGCTTCCTAAATATTCAGGAAAGCTCCTGGTATGACTCGTGCATCTGTGCATTGTCCCTGTGAATTCTGTCCTTTTTTTCCCCCCTCTACCTTGACTGGCCGTGCTCAGTGACGGCTCACCTGGGCATGGCGTGTATCCGGCTTCTTCCAGGAAAGCTCCTGAATATTTAGGAAGAAAGCTTTATGGCACATCCAGAGATAAAACAAAGAAAACAAACCCAAACCCAAGCCTCTTGAATTAGTTGAAACTCAAGCAGCAAGTAATCCACGTGACTCATCTCTGAGCCAGATCTTTAACTGTCCTAAATCAGTGTAGCTCCATTGACTTCCCCGGCACCGTGCCAGTTGTGCCACTAGCTGGAGGACTGGCCTGCTCTGGTTATTTTTGGGGAGGGGAAAGTTTGAGCAAAAGATTGTCACTGAGGATTTTTTCATTTGATTTCTATTTGAGGATGGGAAAGGTGTTTGGTTTTAGGAGTGAAATCTGTGCTCGGGCAAATAGACAGTATGGTTCAGTAGAGATTTGCTCCCCCATAGCATACTGTGCGGAAATCCAGGAGAATTAGACATTTGTTTTTTTGTCGGAGATGTCAGTTTAATGTGATAAGAAAACAGCTGTTAAAACGCTGCCAGATAAAAGCAAGATGATAAGCGCGAAGTGGGGAAAAAAATTGATGGGAAGTTCCTGCAATTGGATTGAATGAGGCAGTGTTTTGGAAACCCAGCTCGTTCCCTGTCTGCCACCGGCTGATGTGCTCTGCTTCAGGGCTGTGTTCTTCAGAGCAGGGAGTATTAGTGCTCTTGCACCACTTAAATCAATGAGGTGCCATTTACTGAGGCTTTTAGTAGGTAGAGCAGATAAAGCTACTTGCCCTGGTAGTGCCAGGCAGTTTAAGTGGAGTGGGCTCCAAACACTCTCTGCTACTTGATCAAAGGGCATGACCCAACGCTGCGCTGGGCATTTTCTAAATAAATGGAATTTAAAGCACGAGCTGAGAGCCTGCAGAGGATGACGGTAAGGGTCTTAACCTTCTTTTAGCCAGGGAAATGCGCCCAACTGGCAAACGTGGCACACGCTGCTCTGAAAGCACAAAGAGCATCATCTGGAGGTGCCTGTGAGCCAGGGTGGAAGGTCAGCCTCCCTGGGAGGGCTCTTCCATGCTGGCTTGTGAAAACAGATTTAAACCAGAGCCAGCCCTGAGTTTGCTTTCAAATTCTTACCTGCCCTGCAAACTGATTATGAGGAATCAGTGTTTCCATTCCTGTCAGAGCCCCATCTCCATCCTTGCTTCCAGCCCAGCTCTGCCAGGTCCTTCCCGGTGCCTGTATCGCCCTCACATCTTGGCTGTGCTCTGCCGGGCGGTGGGGGTGATCGTATCGAGCTGATGCTATTAACGGCAGGAGAAACACTTCTCTGCCGAGGAGAGTTCATCTCTGCTGGATAATGAGCTCTGTTTCGCTCGGGACTGAATCGCTGCTGCATGGATCACAGCAAAGCACAAATGAGGATGCAGCGCTGGGCACTTCCTCCAGCCTCTCCGATACATAGCAAATGGCTAATTAAATGAGAGCTGGTTTCAGCTGCTGGACTGCTGCTAGCCTGACTTCTTAGGGAAGGATCTTGTGCAGTTTGTCTTGCTCCAGTAACTTTTTGAAGTCTTTCAAAACTGTGTTGCAGCAACCCCCCAGCTTTTTTTCTGACTTCCAGGCTGTTGCCAAGCGTGAGATCTGAAGGGGGAGTGGAGTTGGGGAGTGGAGTCTGAGTGACACTGAGAGTTCTCCGTGTGTATGTACGAGATGCCCAGCTATGGTGTGGGGTGTGAGAGCCTTTCCATGGCTTAAAAAATGGTCTGTAAACCTCTTTGTTTATATAAATATATATTTGAATTACAAAATTGTTTATGCAGAAAGTGTAAACATTTATTGGAGTGTCAGCATGGGCAGCCTTACTCCTCTTGCGGCTTATTTTATGGCTATAAGTGGGTTGTAAATGGATTTTCTACCTTATGCTATCCATCTGAAGGAGGATAAAGTTCACTGTTGTTACTGTCATGCTCAGGTAAAACATTAACCCTGAATTTTAGCAGTTCTACGTTATCAAGTTCACAGATATCCCAACTTTCAAATTTCATCTTTTTAGTATATGTGACTTCCCAAAGAAGCGTATCTGAAATAAACTTCAGAGCAAGAATTTGCCTTATTTATCCTAACTGTTCTTGAGTCTGTTTCGGTAAGACCAAAGGAGAATCATAGCCCTCAGAGAGTATAACTTGGTTTTCTGCTTACACGTTGATCCTGAATAGCTGCGGTTTTGTTCACAGAGCTTGCACTAGCATTTTGTAGAAAATCATTAGCTGAATTACTGTTTCAGTGCAGGCACTGGGAAATCCACTTTTATCTGTTCCTGCTTAACAGTGTGTGCTACAAAAGCCTTGCCTTGCATGTACTGAAACATGATTAATTTTGGGGGGGGGTAATGAAGGAACTGCAGCGCTTTGATGATAGGTTGATTATTTTATGCTCTGCCAGAAATGGATACTTAAAAGGAGATATTAGATCTGAATGAGATATTCAAGAGCACGTTATAGGTTTGAGTTAGCTAATAGGGAAGAGGCCAATCCTGCTGTCACTGGTGTCAAGGAAAATACTGGGAACAGAGTCAGGCATGCAGTAATTAATTACCAACAGATGATGGTTTTTGAAGGTGTGAATAAAAGACTTGATGTATTGGTTGAATTGTCTGAAAAACAAATCTGTTAGATATTCTTCTTTTATCCTGTTCTCTTTGTTCCCCTTCTTTCTGCCTGACTTCAGCAGTGGAGCTCTTCAGCTGCTGAGCAACAGGCACTTCCAAATTCCTGTAAATACCACGTTAGTATCACTGTGGCCGTTATGGCATGGCCCCTTATGCAGGATGATGTTATGTGCTGGTGCATGCTTTAATTTCACATTTTGAAAATAGTTTGGAAGGTGGATGTTTTATTTACTGTTTTAGTCAAAAAATCTAAACCCCCGGGCTAATTCCTGAGTGTTACAGCAATGATGCTTTCTGTTAAGAGGTGTTTCCTCAAAGAGCTTTGTGAAGTCAACGGTGAATAATTTTAAATACTGTATTTAACAATCTCCTTATTACTAATGTGGAGGGTATTATAATTGAGTCAGAAATAGAAAAGCATTGCAATTTAGAGTTTGGAGGAGGGAGGCAAGATGTATGTGTTGTACAGCCACAGTGTCCCAGCAGAGGTGGGGTGTCCTTGCAGTGTTGTCCTGGACTGGTGGTGTGTTACCACCATGTGATGTGCTCTCTTACAGACTTTAACTTAACCTTAACCATGATCCTCCTCTATGACTTCGCCCTCCCTCTTGTTCCTCACAGTGGATTGGTTAGATGACCTCTGATAATGTTTTATACTTTGGTAGTTTTGGTGCTGAGAAGAGCCAGATGTCTCCCTTTGTGCAGGCTCAGGAGTTCATAGCTTCTTCCTGATTCCCCCCAAGCTTTTCATCCAGCTTGGACCTGCATCTTTGGGCTACAACAACATCAATTGTATAACAGGCTCAGGGTGTTCTAACCCAATCTGTCTATAATGTGTGATATTGTAGATGTCTGTCTGTTTAGTGCTGTGTTTAGTACTTCCTATGTATACTCTTCATATATAAAACTTGCTTTTTCTTGCAGTCTGTAGTCAAAAAAAAAATGAAGGTGGAGCTTTTCAGATGGAAATGGAACAGGCTGAACTTGGACCTTCCCTTTTGGGGTGGGTGATGGCATAGGAGAATCTGGAGGGTTTTTTCTTTTCTAATTTAGGAGGCAACTTGAATCTAATCTACTCCATAATTTCAAGTCTCATACAATATTTCGCATTTCTTACCCGAATAAGACCAAAGGTAAAATTTTATTGCACTTTGTGAGCCAAATTATTAACTACTTATTTAATATCTTTGCTTCCAGGGCAGATGGAAATGAGAAGTGTCTCTTAAAAATCTCAGCCCAATTAATAAAATTTATCTAAACATACTCTGGCTTATACTACTAATGTTTCACAAGGAAGTAGAAATTGTCCTTACTGTGTCCTCTACCTCACAAGAAAGTAAGAGCAGCTCGGGTGGTCAGATGAAAGGCTCATGTAGCCCAGCATCCTGCCTGTGAAACTTGTCGGTCCTGGGTGGTTTAACTCTTCTTCAGGCTGTAGAGTTCTAATGTATTTCTACTTCTGATGCATTCTTAATTTACAAGGCTTTTCACCGTTTAGAAATAATTTTGCTCTTCTGATCCATCGCAGTTGCATGTCTTTGTATGTTTTCTTTTAAAGATGGGATAACCAGAAATAAATGCACTTTTAAGATGCAGATAAATCATGAGATTCTTTTGTTCTATAATGGTATTTTGTATTTCAGTCTTGGTATCTTTCCTGAAAAGTTTTGAAATTATTTACTTTTTTTTTTCTGGTGAGCTGATGTTTCCAGAAAACTGTCTATAATGACTGCATCTCTTTTCTGCATTAGAACAGTTATTTCAGAGCCTGTCAGTCTGTGTGAACAGTCACATTTATTTTTTTCAGTACAATATTTTACATTTATTAACATTTAATTTACTCTGTCATTTTGCTGTCCAGTCCCAGTGTCTTGAGAGTCTTCTGCAGCATTCATGTCAGTTATAATTTTGCCTTCTCTTAATCATTCTGTTTTGTCAGTGGAGTTTGGCACTTCATTACCTTCCTCCCCCCTTCTCAGACCGTTAATGAGTATATGGGCTAGTACAGGTCTTTGTACAGATACTGAGATGATGCATTAACAGCCTTCCGTGATTGTAACAAATGATTCTTTATTCTGTCCTTTTTTTGGGGGGGGAGGGGAGGGGGAAGGGGTTGCTGGTTGTTGATCCTTAAGATGCCCTTTCTTTCCCATCATAGCCTACTCTTCTTAGGATTCTTTGAGACTCTGAAGGATTTGGGAAAAGTCACATGTACTGCATCAGCTATGTGCATACCATGTCACCCTATTCCTGTGCTTGTTAACTCCTTCAGGGAAGTCAAACAGATTGGTTGTGGTTGCCCGCTCTCTGTAAAACCTTGGACTCTTCCTAGGTATATAATGCACCCACTCATTCTATTCTTTATTATATTTTCTATGAATTTTTCTTGCATTGCATTTAAACTCGGTGGTCTACGTCTTTGAACATTTTGTTATTTAATGAAATGTTCAACTATGAAAAGCCAATGAAAGAATTGGGATATCCTTTACATAATATTTTGCGGATATCAGAAATGATGAAAACCATGAGTCTGCATCAGTGACACGTCACCGTGGTGTTATCATGTTACACTGCATGACACTGCCGATTTTCACCATGAAAATTTTCAAAGCAGTGCCCTGAGGTGTGCAAGGTGAGACTTTATTAATGGTAATAAGCTTCAATGTATTTGCTGTGAAGAATAGATTGAACGCTATAACTCATGGTGACTGAAACCAAATGTTGTATTGCAGTTTTAAGCCCCTCTTGTATATGGAAGTATCAAGACATAGGGCTCCATCTGCATGCCCAGCAAAGGAACTTTAATCATGGAATCATAGAATGGTTTGGGTTGGAAGGAACCTTAAAGATCACCTACTTCCACTCCCCCCTGCCATGGACAGGGACACCTCCCACTAGACCAGGTTGCTCAAAGCCCCGTGAGTGTTTCAAGTTTTAAAGGTTCCAGAAATAAAACTTAGAAGTTGGGAAAGGCAGATACTTTTATTTTACTCTCTACATCTTTGTTCATTGCTCTACAAAACTCTAACAGAATACCAGTACTGCAGGATTCTGATGCCAGCATTTGTCACTAGCCTTGTACTGTAACTCTGTTTTATGGAAAATTTAATGTTAGAAGCTTATCTATGTTCTCAGCAGGAGAATCTGAAATATATATATATATATGAAGTCTTGTAATGAAAAGCAGTGGGGAAAACACTACAGTCCTTGTAAATACTTACCTTGGAAGGGTCTGGCTGACATTCCCAGATCCATCCTTTTGTTTCGCGCTGTTGGTCTCTCCTGAAGCACTAGGTCATGGTGAATACATGTTCCTTGTGACCTTATGTGCCAAGGCTAATAGAGCTCTCAAACCTTTCTGCTCTAGCAGCAGAAAGCATTTACTCACTAAATTGTCATCTTGTTCACTGAAGGGTGAAGAAAGTCTTGTCCAGAGGTTACAGGACCATGAGGTGTAAATCTGCACTGTCTCCAAACTTTGTCTCATCAAGAATTTTCTCTCTCATCCGCCATGGTAACCTTGCATTAAAAAGGGGCATTAGTTCTAGCAGTGTATATTGTCCTCCTAATGATGAGGTCTGGGCTACCTGTTTCAGCGTTAAGTGGGCTCAGGCAATAGTTTCAAAAACTTGTGATTAAAACAGACAGTAAGTAGATGATTTCCACATAAAATTCTGTGATAATTCCACTTAATTTTGTTGTTATTCCCTCTCTTATTTTTGGATTTTTCTGTGCCTCAGTTGCACACCTGCAGTTAGAGTTGGAATAGTTTTGTCTTTCATGGAGCAGCTGCGATATGAGCTGTGAGCCACCCTGGGCTGGTGGTAGCTGAAAGAAATAAAATTTCCACAGTTCCAGTTACTTGGTTCCAAGAAGACAGAGCCCTGAATGTGAGAGTGACTTATGTTCTTTGAAGAGTGCTCTCGTTGGCAAGACTAGAGTTTCCAAATGCAAACTGTCTGCGTTGCTGTCCTTGGGCTGTCCCCACAAAACCATGAGAGATGGCTCCGGTCACTCGACGCTGTCCTGGGTCGCTGTTGGTGCAACTCAAGCAACCTAATGGCATTGCTCATTGTCTTACAGCACCTAAAAGTCAAGCCTAGGTTTTCACCAAATGGGTGGCCACTCCATACTGGCAACAAAAGGTCATTTCTTTTTTCCTCCATGCATCTCTCTTAAGTTGCTTGAGCTTTCTCGTGTTCATACATGAGAACATACATATCTATGTTCTCCTCAGCACCTTAGAGGGAGTCATGGATTTGTTTTAAATGAATTCCCAGAGACAGACGGATGGAAAGAAAGTTAACAAGTAGACATCAATGGATGACAAGAAGTTCAGTGGAACTCAAGATGTGGATGAGCCTACAATCAGTGAGCTTTTTATGCCTCCAGCCAGGCAGTGTTTGTCTGCTCCATTTCATTCCAGAGCTAATTGCTTGTCGTTATGCTATAATTCAAGATCCCCCATACAGATGTCTACTAGTTTAATCTGACCTTTGTAGTGAGGGGTAGAAATTCTATGTGCAGATAGAAAGAAGGCCTGAAGCGTGGCATGTTCTTGAGTGAGGTCAGTTAGAAACGTGTGTCAGAGAAACAACAATAGGCAACTCACTGGCTTCTGCTGAAGGGGTCTAGAGCTGCCTGGAAGCCAGGAGGGAAGAGAACTAACCTGTTGCTCCATTAATGGAGATTAAGAGAGCCCACGTAGGATTTGTAGGGTTGCTTGTCCAGTCTGGTCATGGTGCTCAATCCTTGCTGCTGCCGCAGTGACCTGGAAGAAGGATAGGTTCCAGGAGAGTTGGCATCTCTTTGTATGAAGAAACCATCCAGCTTCACTGCATCAGCCCCGTGATGGCGGATGGCAAAAATTAAACATTTCACTGGGGAGGAATCACCAAACTCCTATTGCCCTTGTTGAAAGGGCTTGTTTTCCCACTGAACTAGGTGTGCAGGGCTGAACGGTGGTGTGTGTGTGGTTGCCTATTCTGGGCTGTGCTGCCCAGCTGTGCCCTGGTAGTCACCGTGGTGCAGGGTGTGTGGATCTGCTTCTCGAAGGCGTTGCATGAACACACACCGTGTGCCAGCTGCTGGAAGGGGCCTTCAATCACATCCGATCTCGCTGGGTTTCATTGCCCTGGTATAAATAACCAAATCATTGCATTGGGTTTTACACAGCAGGGCTGATATTGGCAGTGGTACCTTGTTAAAATGAAGGACTGTCTGTCTTATTACAGATAATGTGAGACCAACCTGCACTTTGTGCTTTCTCACAATATACTGTGCCAGATAAAGTCCAGCGAGAGTTATGTGCAAGTTCAGCCGCTTTAATACTGTTTTTCAAGAGCCGCTATGTTTAAGAGACTTTTTGTTAACAGAGGAGAGGTGAGGATCTGGTGTTTGCTTGCTTTTGAAGTTGTACAATAATGGAAGAGTTGTTTCACAGGATAAATGTGCCAAGGGTAGAAACAAGGAATTCTGAAATCTGTCTACAAAAAAAGTCATCAATGTGATTTGCATCCATAATATCTTAATATCTTTAAAATGACTTCTGTGGTTTTGTGTGCACGCAGCCTGTTGGCAGCCTGTTGTTTGCTTTGTCCATTTTTATGGCAAAGATGTGTCGCTTTCTGTATCTATATTAATTTTAGAGGCTTGAAATATCAAGTATATGAATATAGCATGTTGCAGATAGTAAATTTTGACTACAAGTAAGCTTGTAGATATTTAGAGTATCTTGTACTTTTTAGTTACAGTATCTCTTTCTCCTAAAAGGAGAAATGGACTTTTGAGACTGTTGTCACTATTATAAATTTTAAAGGAGGAGTGATAATTCTTACTTTTTTTTCATTGCTACATCAATGCCATTGCACACTTGCTAAGCAAAAAAAATAAATAAATTAAAAGCAATATTGGGTGTCCAAATCCCTGTAGTGTTAACCAAAAAAAGATGACCAATAGCTGTAGTCATAGCTAAGTCGGGTATCTAATTTGGGAGCCTCAAGGCCATATACAGTCACTAGGGCCTCCATGGGGTGATTCAAAGCTCTGAATTTAGAGCCTGATTATCTCCTGTGAGTATGTGAGGAGTTGAGGTTCCTGATTTGGGCACTTAAATTAGCTGCCTAGGTCAAACTGATTCTTCACCTCTTCTCTCTGCTTGCCTTTTGTGTCTTTGGAAACACTATTTCCTTTCTCTCTTCTTAAATTTTTTTCTTTTTGAAAACTATCCAGAATTAGTTAGTGATAGTGGATATTGGTAGTGGGTTCAAGTGATGGAGGATCTACCTAAGGAAATTGAAAGTAGAAGCATTGTGGTTCCATTCTGAGCCTTGGTGCATCTGGCTTTGATTTCCAGACACTGGAACTCTGCTGGAGCCTTGTAGTAAGAGATGTACTTCCCACGTGCAGGAATTAATTAGCTGTAATTAGGTTCCTTCTTCAGCTTTTCATTAATAAATTAAATATCCTTAATTCCTTTACTTTTTCATGCATTTTATTCAGAGACTGTGAGTAGTAACTGCGTATGGCAATACTATGAAGCTGTTCCAGCTCTTGTGTATTTTATCAGCACAGTACCCAGAAAATAGGAGAGGGGTGAGGGATGGTTTCAGCCTGGGGTCTGGTACTTCCTCCATCTGCCGTGGCTTGAGAGGGGCTGGGGGGGGTTGATGGATATTCAGTATTGATGGTGCGTTGGGGAGGCTCTTCCCAAAGAACTCCCCAGTGCTTTGGGGTCAGGGATTGCAAGCAGCCCCCAAAGGGGGAAATGGAGCACTTGTCCCAGGGTGAGCAAGTCAAGGGAGGGTATTGTAGTTGTTTCCTCTTATTTTCTCTTTTTTTTTTTTTTTGTCCTGACAGTGGCATTGAGGCACTTCCTAGAGAGAGAGAGAAAGATAGGAGTTGGTTTCATTTTGTTATGTTTTGGTGGTTTGTTGTTGTTTGGTGTTTTTTTTTTTTAATGGAAAATAAGGTCTTCTGTTCTTAAGGTTTTTGTTTTGCTCTGTAATGACAGTGGTTTATACAGTTGCTTATGCTTTGAAAAAGGGACCTCTTGTTGGTAATACAAGGCAGGGTGTAAGGTCGTGTGCTGAAGGAGTTATAAGGCTTTGTCCTTAAGCTGGGAGCTCTGCAGTTAAAAGCAACAGGGGAGTAAGACATGCATCAGCTGGTCCGTGAGGACTGTCTAAAATGAACCTGTGGAAGGTCAGAGGTGGATAACGGATCAGGTGAGCCTTTTCTGCTGATGACAGTGGAAATATCATTGGTGATGTCTCCACTGGAATAGTACTGGTATTTCTAGTGACTGTTTCTTTAGAAAGATGAACCTAAACTGGACCAGGGTTACAGGAAAATCAGTGGCATGATGAAAGCCCTGAAAGGAGCCCTTGCAGGAGATGAGTGAAGGAAAATGAAGGCTGAAAAGCATCCTGATCACTAGTTAAAAGCTGGAAGGGAGTATAAAGAAGAATAAAAATTAAGTTAAAACAAAGTACTGGATCAAGAAGAGAAGATATCCTTTGTGAATCAATTTGGACTAGAAATGAGGAGAAGGACTGCGGCTAGTAGAGCAACATGCTTAAAAGAGTGGGTAATGGGGTGTAGTTGATGGGAGGGTTAGGGAGGTGATGGCCCTCGGGAGGGCTGTGCCCCTGGAAGGCTTTGCCGGTTCCCAAGAACACATTTGTTGATGTATCTTCCAGCCAGCAAGTTGGTGGCTTTCCCCCTTCCCACTCTCAAATTGCTTATATTTATCTTTTAAAAAGGCAGCTCACAGCCTGCAGTGCTCTGAGGCTATAGGGTTCACCTTTACAGGCTTTTTTTTTTTTTTTTGTCCAGCCACAAAGGCCGGAATTGTTTTTGCTGTGTGTACAACTGTGAGATTTAGTAATGGTGCTATTTTCAATTTGCCAGCTGGAGAGAACCAGAAGAGAGTAGCTTCTCTGTCCCACCTTACCTCTGCAGCCTGGGCTCTCTTCCCAAGGCAGGAATACATTTCTGGTTATCCCATTCCCGATAAGAACTGAGCTCTTCTACTGTTCACAAAGACAAGGGGTCCTTCTCTGTCACTCATTTATTTTGAGTGGAGACAGTGAAATCCCAATCTGCTGTTGTGTTTTGATAGCACTGGATGACAGAGCCATCGTGTTCAGGGGAAGAAGGCTCAGATAAAGCAGCTGCTTCTTTTTCTGGGTTCCTCTGCCTGAATTCTCCCCTGTACCGTGCCCAGTCCTCTGTGGTTGAGACGTAGTGTATAAGGAGGCAAAATCAAGATTCCTGAGCAGGCTGCAAATCAAACAAACCATTTCTCAGTTTCCTGCCTTTTTTTCCTCCCCAAAGGATATAAAGGTGTGGAACCAGCCATGCAAAAACTGATTTGCATTTCCATTAGAACCAGAGAAAAACAGAAGTGGAAGTTAATATGCGGCTCTTTAATGAAGCTGAGAGAATGACAGCATCACCATTAGGATCACAGAAAATAAAGGTTAACACACAGAAAATATTTGGACGTTATACAGAAGATCACCAGTCCATCCTGAGGTTTCCCGAATGAATACATCCTGATTCATGTAATTTCTTGGTGTTTTTTAGCTATGAATGATTTTTAGTCTTTTTTTTTTAACTGAGCTAGGCCACGAATACTGTGCATTCCTTTCAAGAAGTTTTTGCCAAGAATGCCTGGTGTTCAGTGAATAATAATGATCAATAATAGGAAATGAAATCCAAGAGTTCTCTGTTTCTTTGTCTAATTAACCCTGAGAATTAGCTCCCAGTGTTACAGCTTTCTCAAACAGGATGAGTGAGGAGCACAGGTAGCATTAGTATTAACATGGCACAAGCAGCTTAGAACATGTTTTGATGGCTTTTTAGTATTTTGGATCAGTAATACTTCTTTGGCAGTATCAGATGTGGGGAATGCATAATCTTTCTGAGCAGCCAATTAAAATAATGACTTGGATGGCAAGTTCCTCTCCTTTTTCCTCCTGTGTATGGCTGTACCCTTCCTATCAAAGAAGTTGTATCTTAATTGGCAATCCCCCCTGCATCTGCTCACTCCGTCACCCCCTACAGAGAGGCACAGTGCTTAATTAAAAGGGAGTTTGTGTTTGTTTATCTCTGGAATTTCACTTGTGCTTTTGTAGATGTTTCAAAGGCAGATAAGTTTATAGAGACCTTGCGAAGTAATTAATCCTGTAATATTATTACTTTAGAAAAAGGAGAAGAAAAAAATACGGTGACTTCGCTGGAGATAAGAAGCCCTAGGATTATCAGACTTGGTACTACGGGTGTTGGAAAGAGGAGTGTGGCGAGACCCATCAGAGGAGCCAGTTTTCCACGGAGGGGGATATGACCACCATGAAAAGTGAAGGTTTTGCTGCACTAATTCTCTAATGGGCGGCTGCTCCTGGAATGGCATGGTTGATCTGCCTCCAGAGAAATTTTAGTCTGTGGCCACAGAAATAAGCCATTACATGGGGGAATGTTTTATAGCCCTGAACCAAGCCAGCAACTCATTACTTCTAAGCCTATAGTTTTATAACTCAGTGGGTCTGAGGCACTTTGGAGTTACGCGTCATCTTTAACTCTGTAAATTACTTGTGGAGGACTATGCGCTTTTGTCATCAAAATTTTAATTAAAATCACTGCTGAGGTGTGATGGGATCCCCTGAGACAGATGTGAACTTCTTCACATGGCTTTAGAGACCAGCGGTCTGGAAAATATTGCTCTTCATTTTAAGAGAAAATAAGTGAATGAGGTTCTTGGGAGCAGCGTTTTCCCGATACCGTAGCTTTTTTGCTACCTCATATCCTTCCTCTTGTTCTGCCCGAAGGAAGGCACGTTGCCAGGGATCCACTGGCTGGACTTGAGGAACTGCTTGAAGCACAGTCATCCTACCAGGGTCTTGCTAGGATTACGCTGACCTTGAGCTGGAAAAGCTGCTGCTGGACCCATCTCTTCTGAAGGGCTCAGCTTCTGCCGTGCAAGGCATTACATTACTTCAGGTCTCTGTGCAGCTTGAGGGGTGGGTAGTATTTCACACCACCAGGCTTGAGAAAACACTTAAAATCTGGTGATAAAATGTCGTCTTATTCTGTGTTGGGTTTCTTCCCTCCCTTTTTATTCCACCCTCTGCAGCAGGCTTCAGCCAGAAGACTGCTTAAAACAGTTGCTTATTTTCAAAGGCTGAAATAAGGGTAGTGGAAGTTGTGAGTGGTAGCAGTAGCACGTCATATTTCATTTACCCATGAGGGACAGTGTTGTTTGTCTTGCATGCAGCAATGCCAATGTCTCATGATCAGAACCATGCTACAGAAATGGGTAAAGGGGTAGTAGTGCATAACTGTGACTGCTCTGACATTCTTTGAACTGTATACAAAGTTAGAAATTTCATGTGAATAGAAAGCTGCTGAGTATCTGAGATGGACTCAGTGATGTTCTTTCACATTTACTTGCCCGGTGCTTGGCACAAAATAGTATGTTTTAGTCCCTTCTAGACTTTGACAGTGCAGCACACCCAAGGGAACAACAACAAAAAAAGGTGAATTGAATTTATGCTGGTGGTATGGACCAGAAATAAAGCTGCTGGGTAGATTACTGAGAGTTGCAGTACTTGCGCTACCTCCACTGGCTCATTAAAATAATGAGCCCAAGCAAAGAAGGTTGTTCTGGTGCTTTCCCTCAAGTTCAGAGGGAAATGGCTAAAGTGGTCCTGTGATAATCTGCATTATGTATGGTTGGAGCAGGGATTGGAGCATGAAGTAGAAAGTCTTTGGGTATGTTGTACTCCAAGCTGCATTTCTGCTCCCCTGAGCCAGAGGCTTTAACTGCATGTCTCATGTAGTTAATGCAAATCAGATCAGTCCCTCAATGTGCTCGTTTAGGTGGGAGAGAAGGAATTCAGAAAGCAAGAGATTAATTGCCTGAAATTTTGGTGGTATTTTTAATTTGGCGTCGATTTGGGGGGTTTGGGGTTTTTTTTTATTTTTGGGATTTGGGAGCAGAGGCTTGTAAAGAGAAGCTCTTCTGGAGTGGTAGTACTACAAAAGGGGGGAGAAAACCATTGAACACATGGATTTTCTTCACTCTGCTTTTCAGTTTCATTAGAACATGTTAGACTCATGAAGATGACCAGTGAAATTGTCTTGACAAAGATTTCTGCAGGGAAATAAAAAAAATAAGTTAGGGAAGAGTGACTGGAGAAGACCCTACCAATTACCAGCTTCCCCAACCTTCTTACTTAATTTTCTTGCAAGCCAATGTGAGAGGAGGAGGAGGAGGAACACACCTTCATCAGAATGCTGCACAGGAGAACAGGGTTACTATTAAAAGCCCAATAATGACTTGCATCACTTTATGCAGATTTGCACTGCTGGGTTACTCTGTGCCTGGCACTTGGCAAAGCACAGATAACATTTAAATCAGGCAGTAAGTGTAATTAAGTACTACCCTTCAGCGCATCTCTCCTTTTAAGACATTTTTATACACCGTGATTTAGAACATGACAATTGGGTGAGATTAAAGCAGCAAATTGTGCCTATAAAACAAGCCCTGAGAATAGCAAGGGACTGTAAAATTTTATAAAGGGGGATACAGCACATGCCTCCAATCCGATAAAACTTTTGTGAGCTGGGAGATTAACTGTGAAATACAAATAAGATGATACAGTATGCGTAGCATTCAGATAGTAAATTGCTTGTTATTGTAACAACTTATTTCCTCTACCCGGAAGATTTCTTCCTTAACTTTTCCAGAAAATCTCACCATGTGAATGATTCATTAACCACTGGAGGTGTGGAGAGAAGGTAAGAAGTCAGGCAGCAGTGATGTCCCTGTAAAGAGAGTAACAGCATAAATGTAGTGAAAAAGATCATCTGGGCTGAAACACGCGCAGTCAAGCTTGTGATTGGTTTCTTCCCCAGCTTCAGGCGAGTTGTATTCGCAATGGGAGAAAAATTCCTTACCTTACTTCAAATCCATAATAAGACCCATTGGAAGGTTTTCTTTGGAAATAAAAACACTGTTTTATATGAAAAGTCTAAAATGTCTTCTGTGGTACTTGGCAATGTTTGGCCGTTTGGTTTCTGCTGCACTTTGAATGCATCTGAGGGTCTTCATCAGCTGTGCTTGGCACATCTTAAAGAAAAGGCTCTGAACCTTTGAGAAACTTCTTGCTTTGTTTGCAGTTCTCAAAGCCGGGGGGCCACAAGTCACCTTGATGAATCACACTGAAGTTGTTGTCATTGGTAGTCGCTGAAAGGCCCCTTGGTATCACTGGTCTCAGTGGCTTCTGCTGCTTGTGAGCTGTTGTCTGTGTGTTATGGCATCACTTTTCATAATCTTAATGATCTCATGTATTCTCCCTTCATTCACATTAATCCTACTCCCTTCAATCTTGCCCTTCTTTTTTTTATTGATTAGCATAATTGGCCTTTATTAAGAGTCAGTGAGTCTAAATATATTCAACTTAAATGTCTGGTGAAGGGATGCAGAACCCAAAAGCCGGCTCGTTTCTTCCCAGCTGCGTTAGTGGTAGAGAGAAATTGTGTTGCTTTTTCAACCGTTGTATGTCAGTCACGTTAGAAGGAAGATCATGCATGTGGATTGGAGAGGATGATGGCTGGTTTCCTTACTGTTTAATATTCTCTGATTACCTTTGCTATGCTTAAAAAAATCCCAAACAACTTTATAATGCTTAATTTTAATGATGTATGATAAGGAAATAGCAAAATGGGAAGAAGAGGTTTAAATTATTCTGGAGGTGTAACAGGACAGTTGAGTTTTAAACTCTAAGCAGGCACTGTGTTAAGAACAAAATCTGATGCCAAGCCATGGACAAACAGCAGAGTGAGAAGGAAATGGAGAAGAAACAAGTGGGGTCCTCTGAAAACGCAGCTGCATTGACAGCGAACCGTTTTGTGGGCACGTGTCGTGCTTGGCCCTTGTTTTGATAGGGGGATGTTTAAACATTTTGTGTTGCTTTTATGCTTGACTTCCTTTTGACTTTTGGATTTATTATTTGGTGCCGTATTTATGTTTGAGATTGTTTTGATATTGTTAGGGAGATGTCAGTGCTTCGGAATCAACATTAAAAAAGTTCTGGTATATAGAAATGTTGACCTTTTCTTCTCGCTTGGTTTGAAAAGTCAGTTCAAAATGGCAAGGTTTCATGCAGAATGGGAATTC
Source organism: Gallinago jamesoni (assembly GCA_025769975.1). NCBI lineage: Eukaryota > Metazoa > Chordata > Aves > Charadriiformes > Scolopacidae > Gallinago > Gallinago jamesoni. The sequence continues at coordinate 47,478,374 of JAOQGH010000051.1, forward strand.
TGTTTTCTGAGAGATGTAGGTGCTCACAGCCCTGTTGTCCCATCAGTACTCTGTCCCCATCTTTCATCACACCCAGCTCTCCCAGAAGGAGGGGAACTTGCTACTGGATGTCCAGGAAGCTCCTGGATGGGGTTCACTGCTGCAGCTCTGGCTGTGTTCACTTCAAATCACAGTATCACTGGCTCCCTGAATCAAACCAGAGCAGTTGGAACACTTCAAAACATCTGTAGGAAGTCATTAGCATAGAAAAGATTTTTGAAAATGCAGGTCCCAAATACTGAATTTGCTGTCAGCAAACAGCGTGTCGCTCCTGATCTTGGTGGGAAGGCAGCTCCTTCTTGTACCCATTGCACCTTGTCTGCTGCAGACAGAGCCCCGATGAACCTCAGACTGGATCTCAACGCACCCTGTGTCTGATCTGTCTTGGACTCTTGATATGCCCAGTGTCAGAGTTCACAGCTCGTTGTGCTGATGCTCAGGGGAAGTTTGTCCCATGCAATGACACTGGTATGGTTTTTGACCATCTGAAGTGTCCACACTGCTTTGCTTTTTGTTTGAGTGAACTGGGTTTTCAGTCTCACTGTTTTTGGTGAGGATGAACTAGTCTTTGGGATTTTGCCTCTACTGTTCATGTGTATGTCAGCGCCTGTAGTCTGTACTACAGAATTAGGCACCCAGCTCATAGTGAACTTTTTAGTGAACTGGGCCACAATGGAAAATGCAGCATGAGAGTTGCTTACACTGAGTTGTTTGACTGGGACTAGAATCCTTTAGCACTTCATTTTTTTCTCTATTTTTTTCCCCAGGTTTTAGTGGTATCTCTTGCTGCATAATCAACCTTTCAGAAGTATCGGCTTAATTTTTTGCATTAAAGGGAGTAAGCACAGAAATCACTGGAATATTTGTTCTATTTAAGATGGAAAGGCTTCATCTCAAGAAATTTGACCTATAAGCTCTGTTTGACTTATCTTAATACCACCGTACACAGATTTGTTTTCTTACTTGAATCGGTTTATAATTGGTCTATCGGGATGGCTGTGCTTGTTGATTAAAAACCAAAAAAGGCAAAACAATGTATTTTCTTCTCAATGTAATGCTCATCATTTTTTAAGTTTACATTTAAAGCTCCTGAGAGAGAGAGCAAAATAGGCAGAGGTTAAAAAAAAGTCAATTGCATCCGCTTTAACTTCGGCAAAAGGCGCAGCAGTAGGAATGTCAGTATTCCACCTTGGGTAGGGATTTGTAAGTCCAACTCTGTTAACATTAATGGGAGTTAAGCAAGCAAAGCCTCTGCCCATAGATGGGGAAAATAGACCTATTAATTGAAACTGCTGCTCAGCAATTCAAATGGTTATTTTCAGCTTTCCCTAGCAAGCATGTGAGCGTGTCTGTATTCATGAATACATTTTAATAATACTGGGATGTGTTAGTGCTCTGGCTGTGAATCCTGTTTGGGCTGAAGAGCTAGCCAAATGCAGTTGGGGTTGTCCTGTGTCATCTGGGCTTTCTGAGAAGATACTGTATTGCTTATCCTATATAGCTGCATCAAAGGACCTTCTGGACTTGTTGCGAGTGATGGACTTGACAAAACTTCACTGTGATAATGTGTGGGACTTCACACCAAATAGGTCTCTTCACCCTGCCTGAAAGCCCCCCTCAAAGTATATCGTGGCTGGTGAGGACTTCTTGAAGCTCATCTATTGCTTGAGGAAAGGCTTAGAAGGCGATGGGGAAGTTACGGTTCTGAACAAGGCTGGTGTCAAATCATCTGGGACACTGGCCATCCCTTGACGTATAGCAGTGATTTTTCAGAGATTAATGCTTAATTAAAGACTTAGTTAACTTAGATCAAGCATAACTCTCAAATTATTTTGAAAATTTAAGAGGATTAAGACTAAGAATACTGATGGCTCAGGTGTTTTGTGGCTGCAAAGTGAACAGCAAGTGTGATACGTAGTTATGAACTGGGCTTGTCTCATAAAAACCATTTTTGGTCTCTCTTTCTCTGTAATATTGTACTTTTTGGCAGGTTTTTGTCCTTTGAGATCTTTCTGCATTAAATAATATATGCTATTAAAACTTGAAAAGTTTGTGTAGCTTAGTTAATAGTTGATTCACAGGTTAGGTAAATGCGAACAGGAAGTAAATGCAAGACACAGCACAGAATCAGAATCTGAATTTAGGGAAAAATGCTCTTCATTCTGAGGTCTGTGTTTGAAAGTTTCTGCATTAAGTCTTCCTGCCCCTCCCCAAACCAAATGAATGCATTTGGTGTTTTCTTAAAAAAAAAAAGTATCATGATGTGGGAGAAGTTTTTTCCGAGTAATTCTCTTTACTGTCTGCATTTCAGTGATAAAACCTCTATTCAGTGCTAGGTTGCAAGTCCCCAGGAGTCGCCAATAAATCATTTCACTTAAAGATGTGCTTTACTACTTAAGGGTCTTGCTAAGACTGAATTCTGTAACCATATAAAAACACATTATCTGTTTCTGGGAAGAACAATGGCAACAAAATGTGTTGCTAGGTCTTCTCTACGGGGCTAGATACTGCTGTGAGGAGCTGGATACAGAGGAAGAAAGGAGATGCAAATGCATAGGGTATTTGCATTCCTAATATGCTTTCTTTTTCTTGTTAAATAAAAGAAGTAAAATATGTTAGTTGAAGTATTATTATATTATCATATATTACCTACCTACTGTTGTAAATTAAAGTGATGTTGCTGTTCTGTAATCTGTTTTGAGGAAGCTGTGTTTGGAAATACGGGTCATTAAAAGCCTAGAAAACAACGCATCGATCTGGAGAAATGTTTCAGCACATGAGGGTTCCTTGGATTTCATTAATACTAGGTTTTATGTGACCTTTCAGGACAAAATTATTTTTGTCTTGGGATGTGTGATCAACAAATGATGAACCTCATGGTTCTCAGACAATTATGCTCACGTCTATCTGTTTCAAATGAGGCCCCTCTTAAATGGCTTTCATGTAAGATTGAAGCCAAAGAGCAATGGGTTTGGAGAAGCATTTGGCCTTTTATCTCATGTGCTGTATTTTCTGCAAAAAATCCTTCCTTGTTGCATTCAAGCTAAGCATTAGCATCTAATACTTCTTTGCATTTTTAAAATATTAAGGCAGTCATGTCTGGGCAATAAGACTTTATCAGTGAACTTGTATCTTCATTGCTGTAAACTGGTCATTCATGTCTTATCCCTGGTGCACACAGCGACCAGCTGTTCTACCTCCTCATTGTAATCACTTTACACAATTTGATGATGTCTCTTGCATGCTTTCCTGGTCTTCTCTTTTCTACAGCACTTGTTTGGTTATTTGTTTCATTTAACATGAATGATTAACTTAACATGTTGGTGCATTTGCAGTGCTGTCTACTGTGCTCTCCCTCACTTAACTATGTCTGTTTAATGAACAGTATATAAAACTGAACACTGTCTGCTACCCAAAGTTGCCGCAGTGCTTAGGAGATGGAGATGTTTTGGTATGAAGCATGGCTTAGATGGCTACTATGGAGCATTTGTGGTAGTAGCGCTTCAAAAATGTGATCCTAAGAACTCAAGAATTTGCCCTGTGGGAGCCCAAAGGCACAATATTCCATACCCGCCAGGTAGGAAAGGGTATGCAGAAACCTAAATATCGGGTAGGAAGCGAGTATGTCTTTTAAATCCAAGCACCCCTGCCTCCTACGCGTAGACCAGGTGATTTTGCTGCTGAGCTTGTAACTACTGGTTGGGCCAGACTGTGGCTTTCCAAAACACATCCACTCTCTGTTTAAACCCGTGCAACGAAGAAACATCTCCAAAAGGAGCACTTAAGGAAGGGGAGGGGGAGGTACCCCCTGGTGATTATGCTGCGCCTGTCTGTATCCTTCGGGGTCTCTTAGGACAACCGGGAGTGTTTTAGCAACTAGACTGATCGTAAGCTGAAGAGAAATGGATGTTTTTGAGCCAAAAAAGCAGAACTACAAGTATGTTTATTTTTGGAAGGATTATAATGCCAACTGGCAGCACAAACTTGGCTAGGTTAAGGGTCTGGTGCAGCAGCAATAAAACATAAGGATACTGAATTTAGCAAAGGAGCAACAGGAATTATCATTGGTATTGTTGCCGAGGAGTGCAGATGCAGTCTGGCATTTTATCAGCATAATCTTAGTTTGAACTTCATGAATAAAATTTAATATAGGGAGCTTGGAATAGCTGGTGCTGGATTTATACCCAGAGAACAGGTACATTTAATTTCAGTAAGTACATTGCACTCCTCCTCATCGTTTGTGTAATTTGAATGTTAACTGTTTAGTATCCATCAGTTTTTGATCTTTGAGAAAATTTCACTGGCATAAATTATATGTTGTGGTATTTTCTTCCCGTTTATCATTCTTCAGAAAGGAAAACATGGATTAGTTTTCAAACTACTGGTTAAATGTTTCAGGGGAAAACATTCCTCATTACAGTTCTCCAAATTAAAAGAAAATGCTTTTGCTGTCTCTTTCCTGAGTCTAGAAATTTATTAGCTGCAAACTGAGAGAAGAAATAACCGGTGCAGTTCAGTTACAACATCCAAACCCAGCATGAATAGATGTGAGAAATCAAAATGGCAAAGGAAAATACAGTAGAAATAAGAAATGGTGTTGAGAAGTCTGACATGCTGACAACCATTTGACTTAAGTTCTTGCTAGTTGTTTTGGTTATTTTTTTTTTTAAGTCTCCAGTTGCATTGATATTTTAATTCATGTAAAAGCTGTATTTGGTAATAGAGTCCTCAGTGACTAAAGCAACTCTCTTTCCAACCTTATTTCCTTCTTAATGATCATTTCCTTTTATTTTTTCTTTAATGTCTTACTGCTTCCAAGAGCCTATTCATCTGGGTTGATATAATCTGAATAATAAAAAGTTTTTCCTTAGTATATAATGCAATTCTGGGGACTTGATGCTGATCTAAATCCTCCCCAGCTGAGAAAATTTGCCATTTATTTTAGAGAGTTTTCTTCAGCCTGTTAAACTGCAGCATGACCTCTGATGTGTTTGATTTTGTTCCTTCTTGTTTAGTTTTTGGGGGATTTGTACTTTTCAGTAATGGTCCTGTGTTTGTTGTTGGATGAGCTGGGGAAGCTCGGACAGTTGGGAGCGGGACTGAGGTGCGGTGCCTGGACAGTTCTTCGGGCTAAAATCTGGTGGCTGTAGATGTGCTTGCTCTGGTGTTGGCTCAGTGGGGAAAGCCTGTGAGGCTGGACTAGTGACTTCCAATTTCAGTGTTGCTTACCAGGTGATATTTCTCCTAATTTTGCAATAGGCTTTAAACAACTTGGCTTAATTAACTGGTGACTGAGTAAGCGACAGGAGTAATCCCTGTCTGATCAATCACATCCACTTCCTGGAGTAATGAAGCTAAGTAGTCTAGTGATAAAAATAGGAGACAATACAGAGGATCTGCTGCATGGTAGACAGCAGATAGAGCCATGGTGCTTAGCTTGGGCCTCTTGCAGTGCTTTGAATTATCATTTTAATGACTAACCTACTGCCTGACCTGAAATTCTCTGAATTATGATGTCCCTGCCCCAGATCTTCCTGTAGCTTTCTGGTCTGGTTTCTGATGCAAGTAGTAGAAAACTCTGTGTTTTTTGGTTTTGGTTGTGGGGATTATTTTTTTTTTCCTGTTTTGTTTTTTAATAAAAATATCAAATATCTGGACATATCAGATTGACTGGCAATGTTTGTGTATTAGGTTGTTTATCAAAGAATGGAGTTATATTGTGAGACTTTTATTATGTTTTCTTAGTAATTTATCCCAGTTATGGTTAATATGGGTTTGCACAGTGAGAATTGAAGAGGGGATGGTGGCATGCTTTCAGCGTGCTGTGCTCTTGGGTACACCAAGACCTACTGCCAATGGGGAGCTTGACATCTACGGTGCAAGAGGTTGTTTTGTCCATGGAAGGCATCCCAATTGCAACACGTGTGTCATGCTGAAACCTGGACTCCAAGCTGCTGCTTAAATCCGTTTTGAAATTCACAATGATCCTATGAAGCTCTGAATCCCACCGATTTCCCTGGGTGTGTTCTTCTGCAAAATTTTGGGCGAGCTTGCTCCATGAGTCAGTGGAGCTGAGCAGATTGCAGGAGGATGAGACACCTGGCTGGATCTCCTCCAGAGTGGAGAGGACTGAATCCTGGCAAAGTTTCTCTCAACTTCGCTGGGAAGAGAGTTGGATGCTTGGTGAGTTTGCTGCAGTTCTGGCCTATCACTAAAAGGGTTGCTAGAAATAGGGTGTATCTGCTCATGGTCTGGAATCCCAAACAGATAGACCTGCAGGAGAGTTGCACACCCTGAAGGCAGAGTAATAATCATTAGGAAAGATACTCAGCTTTTGTATGTTGGTCACCATCAGCCTGGAGGAGAACAATTTTTGCGGTTCACCTCTGCTTCAGCCAGTAGATATCAGTGTATGGATTTAATTGTAGTTCAGTTGATGAGAACATTAGATAACTTAAAAGCCTGTAGGTACAGGTTGCACATTTCAGGTTAAAAGAGGAGGTTTTGTAAAATCCCCACCTAGCTCTTCCTACCCAACAATCTCTATAAAAATATTTTTAGACTCTTAAAGGCTTCACAGTCATCCTGATATGTGAGAAAATGTCTTTAAGCAGACCATTTTCCTAATGATGGCTACTCTACAGCACTCTGCTTTCAGTTTCAAAAAATGCATTTTAACTATTTTTCATATATTTTAAACTGATTATTGGTACCTTTGAGCATTCTGGAAAAAGACTTTACAGTGCAGGATGGGAAGAGAAAAAATACTTAATGAAACATTCCTGTGAACCCAGTAACAGTATGTGGTGGCTTTTTTTGATCTCTTTTAACCCACATCCCTGTGCTTTTATCTTTCTTTTAGATTCCCTTCTTTTCTTCAGTAAAGCTCATCATAGGAAGAGCTTTGGAGGAAATCTGCTTTGTAATGTACATCTTCGAGCGAGGGGCTGGGAGGGAAGTGGCGTGGGATGTGTGCCACGTTGGAGGATCAGCTCTGGTTTTATAACAAGTTTGGAGTACTCTTTAACCCTGTGAGTTACTGCATTTCAGAAGTCAGTACGTGTGGACATCACCCTTGTGTTTAATATCTCAGACTATGAGAGGTTAGAAATTTTGCACTGGAAGGCTATTGCTGGTTATACCTACCTATGCTCCGTGGTGGAACCTTTTTTTCCAAAGTGTTTCTGTTATGCTGGCATCCATGAACAAGATTTTGCTTCCCTTGTCCTAAGTCTTGTCCTGGTGCACGAGAGATGCTCTCTCCTTTTATCAAGTATGTGGGAGGACTTGTGGAGGAGGAGTCTTGCCCAAAGCTGATCGTTGGCAGAGCCAAACTTATTTTGGTTAGAGAATTCACTCATGCTGGTGTCTGTGGGAACACGCTCAAAAATATGGCCAAAGAGCAAAGCACCTATCATGAGTGAGGCCAGTTATTTCCAGTGAGATGTGTTGTAGGCAGAGAAGTCTTTCAGCAAGACAACTCCGCTGATGATATATTGCATTTTCTGCTTGGAGAGAGTGCAGCTCTCACTGAGTCTCCCAGTTCCCAGCCACTGGTTGGGGAGGACTATGCTCAGCAGCCCACTGTGGGGGTCAGTCCCAGGAGGGAGAGAGATTTGGTGCAAATGGAGGTTTCCGTGTAGATCCCAGCCCAGGGGGATCCCTCCCATGCCCTGCGTTCCACTGAGGTCTTGTTATTGCTGTACTTTCATTCCCTGCCTTTACGCATGCTTAAATCAAATTAAAGGTAAGAGCAGAGTTCCAGCAGACTTCTGGTTTAGGTCTGGTCCTTCATCATTTAAAGTCTAAAATGCCCTGTAGGAAACTAATGCTTTAGGTAGACCAACTGCAGTCCCATTTGCTACACAGATAATAATAAACCCTTCCTGAGATTAGTGAAGGTTCCTTTCTGAATTAAAATATCACTTTGGGGAAAAGCTATCTTCGCTTGCTGTTGTGCATAGTCAGTGTCTCTTCCAGCTTGGATTTCTGCCAGAGCTCTGGCTCAAGGCTTTTTCCTGACCCTTACGGGTTCTTATTAATGTTGCTCGTGTGGTGCATGGAGAAACTGGGGAGCGCTCTTGGGGAAGGGAGGGGGTCACGAAGATTAATAATAGTAAGAGAAAGTCCTGCAGAGGTTCAGTTTATCAGGACAGGATTGAGAAATGGAATAACGCCACTTCTGCTTGAACTGCGGATGTGCTTTCTTTGACATGTGGCTGTCATAACTTGTGCTAAGAATTGCTTTTCCTGCGCCCCACTTCTCTGCTTTTTATAGATCCTGAGCACAATTTTCAAACTTGGACCAGTTCTGTCTAACATTTCCTTAGATAAGTATCCAGCCTCTAAAATGTGGAAAAAAAAAAAAAAAACAAAACCCCACACACAAAACCCCCAAACCCACCGAACCCCTCTTGTGCTGTTTGACTTGTAAACTTGCCTTGCACCTCAGCCTCTTCCCTGAATCTTTTCCCTGGGGTGATACTGCAGTTTTGAAGCTGTGAGGATGTTGAATGGTTTTTTCCTTTCCAGAAGAGGTGTACCAGTCCCCAGCTGCACAGCCCATGAATAATGCATGAGGAGTTTATTTGCTTGTGCGGGGGAGAAATTTTCTCTTCCTGTTCAACATTGGTCTTGTCCTTTCTTTTGCATGTGAACTTTTTTCCTCTCCCCTGTCTTTTTTTGAGCACCTGAGCAGGACAGGAATTCATTTGCTTTTGCCAGTCAGGGGGATTTTTCAAGCTCAGGATTTTGCTCGCTTCTGAGTTTGGCTTGATAACCGTGTTCTCGTTTTAAACTGTTGTGAGAGCATTCAAACACTGCCGTGGTGTTGAGCAGTGCAGGTGTCCCCTCGTGGCAGTCCCCACTGGGGAACTGGGGTGGCTGAAGACCATCTAACCAGTGAAAATGGGTGAGAGGAGCACGGGATAAGGCTGTGGGTACAGGCACTGCTATGAAAAGGGATCACAGATCTGTTACTCGTTTCTTTTTGGCTTCATGACCAATGCATGTTGCAGACACTGGTACATAGCTCAAAATCAGGTTGGTTGACTTCCTGGCAGATCCACCTATGTTCCAGCATGTGGAACTAGCACCTTTTCGTTTAGGTGGCAGTCTACACTTCAGTGTGAGTGAAGAGAGTCTGTGACTTCAGAGCTGAATGATTTGGAGCAGCTCATTTTTAGTATGTGCAGAATTAATTTGATTGATCATATTTGACACCAGTCACGGAAGAGAGAGGTATTCAGGCTGAGAGAGCAAGAACATATTCCAAGCTTTTTTCTCTTCTATTTCCTCTGAATATGATGAATATTTTTCCCCTCGGCTGTCATAGTCCTCTAATGAATGCTTTTCCTCCATTACATTTTTAAAAATGAGATTCTCTCTGTAACACAATCCACGGTCCAAAAATAACTTTTCTGACGTACTTTAATGGTGGCAATTTCAAAGCTGATGGAGATGGTACTGGAAGAAGCTTCTAATCTAATAATGAAATGTGTGTGGCACACATAGAGTCCTAAATAGAGGACTAGCTGGAATCAGCTTATTTTTCCTTTCTTGTCTCTTGCTTTTTTGGCTATTCTGGTATCTTCCCCTTTTAATTGCAGGGTAGAGCTGAGAAATGTAGAATTGTAGTTGTCATAAAAACTAGAAGAAAAGGCCTGTATCCATAATCTTGTAGCTTCTTCTGTTGCAAGAGCCTGCTGAAATCACTGCATCCTCATTTCAGAAATGAAAAGTATAGTCTGCTTCATCTTGAACTGCTGTCAAATGTTTAAGCTTTCCTTTTCCCAGCACTTATTCAGAACACATTTTCAGTTCAGCTAGGAATGTTATTACTAACTGATGAACAAGCCTGAATACTGAACGTGGCGAACGATTGACATTTTTAAAGTTAATCATAGAAACTTTTCATCCAGAAGATGCTGAGGCTGCTCTGGATGCTGATATACCATCTGACACCAGCAGTGAAGAGCGCTGTACAATGTCAGTTCAAGATGAGTGGCTATAAAACAGTGAAAAAGAAATATGATTCCCATGACACTAAGTCATCATTTGAGTGGGGCAGACTTTCCTGACTGGGAAACTACTAACGAAACACACATTCTTACTAATCCTACACGCTTGAAGTGCTTTAGTTTTAAGAATTCCTCTTGCACGACGTTTAAAATATCACATCAGTAAGAAGCTCCCCAACTAATTAAGCAAATTGCATCAACTGTCTTGCTTTTCTTATTGTGATTGTGTATTTCTGGAGAAAGAAGATTGATAACAGCTTTAGCAAAGAGGCTGGGGATTTGGGCGCAATTTATAATATTTGTGATGGAGATGAAAAATTTGCAAAAAAGCCATTGCTGGGTTTAGAAATACAATTTGTTCAAGGAGAATTTGGCTCCTAAACCCACTTGTTTCTCTTGAAATGCTATGCCTTGATTTCTGAAGCCTTGCTCAGTGCCTACACTGCAGGCGCTGCTGTGGTTATAGCCATTCTGTGCTCTGCGAACCACAGCGCTGAGACCTGCCTCCTGATCCTGTTTCCTTGACTCCCATCTAGCACTTTAGTCTTTCAATAATTGAACAGTTTTCAATGTGTCTACTAGAGATGTTAAAATTTCCCAAGCTCCCACCAGCAGGAATGGCAGAAGTCAAGTAGAGAAGTCCAGACTGCTCATCCTCCCCGTTTGTGGTGGGACAACCCAGTACAAGGAAATAGCAAGCAAGACTTTTTTCCTCCTGAAAGCGGAATTTTATGTTGGCTTTCTAGCTGGGACATTGTATGATTTCCTTTAGCCATGTTAATGTTACTTTGCAGGCTACCCCAGTTCTCTTTTGTTCCTTTTGACTTTGAAATTCTCTTTTGTTCTTGAAGAGCTTCCTTCAAATATAGGATGTTTTCTCCTGGGTGAGGTCGTTTAGCTGAGAGCCTTGTCAAGTCTCACCATGCCTGTAGCAGAAACTACCTCAGGGGGCTCTGGGCTTAAGTGTTGTTTATACACACTTCAGATCTACTGATTCTGCAGCAACGAAGTGGGAGGGTTGAAAGGGTTACGCTCATCCATAACAATGTCTTTTTTTAGCATGTGCTGAAATGAGCTGCTTCTCCCATACAGGATGTTGGGACACAAACTGTTATGGATCCCAGTACTTTCTAGAATAGCTGTTTACCCCTTTAGTTACCATTTTGGTGAAAACTGACCTCTTATGAAAAACAACTTTATTAGTAACCTGTTTCCAGTATTGTGTAATTGCTTCATCTGTATTTAACCTTCATCTGCTGAGATGCTTGCAAAATATTTTGCTGTAGCGACTGGAGTGGTGAGAAGATGGGAGGCTTTTAGGCGACGTTCCAAATGGCTTTTCATGTTCCACACAGCCTTGCCTGATCTGAAGGCTCAGGGTCCCTGCAGAAGCTGATGCATTATCCACTGCCCCATTTTTCATACCTAGCCAGTGGTCCCCTAGGATTAGCAAAGGTTCTTCTCTGAATTGTGCAGTCTCCATGGGAGTTTCTGCCTCTTCTTATCCTTCCTGTTCTTCCATACAAAGAGCTGTCTTCAGCTGGCCTCTTGCTTGTGCTTCTCGGTGTGTGTAGGATGCTTTTCAGCTGGACATACTATCATGGGAAGAATATTGCTGTTCTTGGGGCTTGAAAGTGTTTCTCTCAATGAAACATCAGGCTTTAAATCTATCAATAAACAACTTCCTCACATTGAAACAAGTGCTCAGTTACACCTCAGTTACAAAGGACAGATTGGATTTTGTTGGGTTTTTCTCCTTTGCCTGTGAACTCTGAAGATGATCTAATTTAATTTGTAACAGTATCATGATGACTTTCAGTGGTTAATTGCATCACTTCTGGGAGCCAGCAACTTTGAGGCTGTTAATATTTTCAATAGTATTTATGAGCTCAAATATTTAGAAGGAGCTCAAGTACAAATCTCACGAACTCCCCCCCCCCAATGAAAAAAATACACCTAAACCAGAATCTCTTGCTTTTGACTTTTTGACTTGATAGAAAATGTTCCTTTTTTTTTTCTTTATGTCTAGAGATCTAAGATCTTTTTTGTATTTGAAATTCATCAGCTTAAGAAAGTTCCCACATTGCAACTTGGACAAAAAAAATAAATATCCTAGGCATCAGGGTAACAAATCTAAAGGATTATTAGATATTTTTGGATTTCAAGCTTTATAATTCAACGTTTGTTGGTTGTTTGTTACTTCTATCTGGCCGTACTGAGCTTCTTTGTTCGACATCTTCCATCAGATTCTCCTGGGCTGTATGGGATTTGCTGAGTGCTTTCAATAATAGCGGCACTACTTTATTTCTGCCCCAGTATTCTGGGAGATTTGTTTGAGGGCACCTCTTCCAGGAATTTTATACAAGAGGTAACAAAAAGAACACTTATCTTAACAGAACCACAACTTCACTGTCAACTATTGAAAGAAGAGCAAACAGATTCCAACTTAGATTAAAAGTCAGCTGCGAACAGAGACAAATATTCCCGTAGGCACAGGGCATCTCTCTGAAGAGAAATTGTTGAAAATGCAAATGGCTGAAAGAGACTTCGGTGTGATTACTTTGTATTTCACAAGTGCTGTGGTTTTGTACGCCCCGGGTCAGCTCTTAGGAGATTTTTAGAAAAGATTTCTGGAAGACCTTATGGCAGCTTTCCACATGCCATCTTCAAAATCTCCCCATTTTCTTTGAAGGCAGATTCACTCTTGTGAAGGACTCCTTCGGGGGAATGGATAACAGATGCCAGTGTGGCCCCCTCATGCAGCATGACAGCACAGGGCAAATATTGGAGAAGAAGAAAAGCACCTTTTTTCTTTTTTTTTTCCTCAGCTCAGAGCTGTCACATTAGCTCTTCCCATTATGAAGGCATCCTTGACAAGACATCACATCTTAATAATGCCAAGCATCATCTTGACCATAGCTTATATAAGTAGGCAGGGGGTAATAATAAGTTCAGACTCCATCGGGAGGCTATCAGCTAGATGAGGAACCATTGACCTTTCAGGAGAAGCTGTACAATTAGAGGCAAACTGAATAAAGTAGCAGACAAGGTAGAGTGGAATTTGAAAGCAGCGGATTTACATCAGATAAGAGCAAGAGGATGCTGGGACTAAGGTTCTTTCCATCTTCAGGTAGAGCAAATGCATCCAAAATATACTTTTCAGGAGGTGGGTTCACCACAGCAGTCTTCTCATAAGAGTGTAATAGAATTAATGACTCTCCTCCTTCAGTTTCACTGATAAATCTATGTGCCAGTGGAGAAACCAGTCACATAGATGACGCCATTAAACACCATTAAACTCCCTGTACTAACTGGCTAATGTGACAAAATAGCTTGTTATGTCCCTGCTTCACATTCAAGGCTGTCTAGACATTCACACAAGTGCACTGGAAACTGTTTTTTTATTTTATCTTCTTTTTGGTTATCGTTTCTTGCATAGGGCATAGAAAATAAGGATAGATTTGAGAAAGATGAGTATAAGGAGGTAAGAGTAAAATTGAGGGAAACCCGAAGTTGGAATGACCAGTTTAAAGACCCTGAGATTTGGAATAATGTAGAAGGCCAAACTGCTCTGATCCAAGCAGATGGCATTGATTTCTTTCAGAAAAATTGTTGTGGTCCTGGGTTGGAAAGAGGGAAGACAGGAGAAGCAAACAGTCAGCAGAGTCCTAGTGATAGGCAGGATTCCACCTTGGGACTTAATGAGCAGAAAAATCATTCTTTAGCTTAGTAGTGGGCTACACTGGAGAAGAAAAGCTCTTGAAGTAAGACTTAAAGCAAACTGTTTGCAAAGATGCAAATTTGAGGTCCCAAATTTGAGGAAAGAAGAGGAAGGAGATGGTTTCAAGCAGTGATCTGATGCCTTTAAGGATTTAAATTCAAGGGGGAAGAGGGAGAGGTTCACAAATTCTATTCATGACATTTTATCTCAAAATGTCAAGTGCTAAAGCTCTGGAAATACTGCTTACCTGGTAGATGCAGGACTGCATAATTGAAGCCACTGGAGAGTTAAGGAAATCTGTACTTTCTGGTCTTTATTTAAAAATGAAAACTTTGGCAATACTGTATGTACTGCTGAGTACATATGGCACTAAATCTCAGTGCAAAGTGCTGAGATTTCAGGGACTGAGTGGAGGTCTGCTCCCTATGGCACTATTCCTTCTGATCTCTGAGGTTAACCTTTGACAGCCTTTGCTCTTACTTTTCATCCATTCTGTCCTTTCCTGAATTCCTGGGGATAAGGACTGATGCAATTTTGTTCTGAAACCAGGGAATATGTGTGCTTAGATGGTATATGTAAAAAATAGTGAAGGTGCTTATCTGTATTTCTACCACTGAGGAAATAATGTATCACTAAGTGTTGAAATTTTTAAAAGTATAAACTGAGAAGCCTGGAAGGGTCCTGGCTTATCAAACTTTAAAGTCTTGCTTTTATCCTTGGGTTGTTTTCGGGTAGGACAATTAATTAGCCCCAGAATGGCTTTATTCTTCATGCTGTAGGCCTCCACAGAAGAGCACCGGTGTCACTGTGTTGGGCTGGCCGCTGCTGACATTGGTGTTCTATTCTCTATGCTGTTGACAGATGTGGCAGGAGCAGATGTGTACCATGATGGTACCACAGACACCTTTTGAGAACCATTTCTATGGCTGAAGGTGTTTCCTATGGGAACCAGTTTCCATACTCATTGTTTTTTCACCTTGACAGCTGTGGCATCACAACACAGTGTCATCATCAATATAATTTTTGTAGGTGAAGATGCCCAAAAGTTCTTCCGCTTAAGGTAATCCCATTTTTATGAGTCATTTCTTTGTCTATGATTATGGCCGGTATTTGCCTCTTCTGATTTTAAACTCTGACCCAGAGGCAAATGAGTCTTTTGCTTCCTCAGCTTTTAGGGACCCCACAGAAATGTGCCCACATTTCTATAGGATTGCATCGAAGAGAGTCTGGCCTGGAAATTGGTGCTGGAGGCTCCTGCCCACCCGTCTTCCCCCACGACTTAACTGACCCCTGCACCACCATTAGAGAGAAACTCCCCTCCAGAAACATTGCTGGGTTGTCTGCAGGAATATTATGCTTTCCTAGTATTGGAGGGAAAGCCTATTTGTGTCTCTTGCATTAGGAAGATTGTTTGGAAATAGTTCATCCATGTGTGAAGTTGCCCCCTATAATTCTGCCAAGGCTGAGGAGCTCAGGAAGCTCTGCTGGCAACGGCGCCAGGGGCTCATCCACCCAATTTTTCCAAGATGCTGGAGGTCAGAGAGGAGTGGATATGTAATTTGCTTGTCTGAACCAGTTCTTCTGCCTTGTTTTGTATAGCTGGCGAGTTTTCACAATGGGTACCACAACTTCAGAGACAAAATATCGATACTGCGTAATTTGAATGGGAGAACTGAGCCTCCTCGCTCTGCAATTTGCGTTATGCAGAAGTCTGAGATAAAGAGGGAGAGAAGCACATGTTGCAGGCTCTCTCCTTTGGAAGCTCGTCAGCATGACAAATCACCCGGCATACAGTACGATTTACAATGAGCCTTCCTAGTTGTTTACCTTTATATAATTACACAGCATGGGCGCTTTTTTTTTTTTTGGAAAGTACTGTGTGAGGCACTTTTCTTTCTTTGAATTCTAACTTCGGCAGTGTTTTTTTTCTGGTGCAAATGTTGGAGGATAAAACCGCACATTTTTCTCTTGGTCAAAATAAGAAATAGCATTCATTATAGCAACTCAGAGAATTCTACACAATTTAATATTTATTTTTTTTCTGAGGGTAAAATATTTAATTGATTTTATTTGTTTTTGTTCATATCCCAGGAAAAAAATAAATATGGTGATAGTACAACCAAGTTCTTTTCACCGTTCGTTTCACCATTATTTTCCATATAGCATTGTCTTTCATATACCTTGCCCAACTTGCCTTGTGCTAACCTTGTCCCTAGAGGCCAGCTCTATCCTTAGAGATTTCACTTTCTAAAGTTATAAAGAGAAGGTGTGTGTGTTTGTGCATGTATATGTGTGTGTATATATATACACACATATAAAAAAACCCCACATCTTGGCTTTCACTTTAACTTTGAGAGCACTTTGTTTTCTTTCAGCTCCAGCAAAGTGGATTGAATTGTAACTGTATTGACTGCATTTCTATAGCACCTTCCCTCAGGGATCTAAAACAATTTTCTCACCACTGCTAAATGCTGAACTTTCCCTATACACTTGCAAAGTAAGTAGGATACTGCTATCTGTGCTGTAGGGTAGAAAAATTAAGAAAAAGTGTTGGATGCTACATACGGTTTGGAAGAGAAGGGGGTAAGATTTTTAGCTCTTGGTTATGAATATTGTTGTATATTCACGCAATCATACTTTTCTGGGAGACATGAATCTTATCTAGTTACAAAGTGGAACTTTAATGTGCCAAAAAGAAGTGCAGTGTTTACATGTGGAGCAGCATAACTGCATTTTTTGGTCAGTATTGAGCCATAGGTTTTTGATAGTGCAGGAACAGATGGGTAAAATAACACAGGAATAGTAACAGGTAATTTTTGATCAAATATGGAGTGTGTTGCTAACTATTCCCCTGGTCTGTTTTAGCTTAAACATTTACAGTGTGGACTCTAGTTAAAAAAAAAAAAAGTGTTTAAAAGTCAATCCAGCAAGGAGAAGGGAAGAAAATTCCTCTGGATGGCAGGTGCTTGTCCACTGTTTGGTGTCATAACCTCTGGCCAAAGCAAATGGAGGGGCTGCCGTGCTGAAAGCAAGTGAAGTCTGCTCATCCATCATATCTAGTGCAATATGGTTTGGATATGTGATGGCAAGGACAGAAGATTTGCTTCCCAGACTTTGGGTTTGTTTTTTTTTTTTTTTTGATTTCTAGAATGAACTTTCTGTGTGTTTAACAAACAAAGGGAGAGCGCAATGATATTAACCATCCTTCGCTGATTCCACAGTGGTTGTGTTCCTAATAAACTGTAAAAAGAAAACTGACTACAGGAAGGCTGATGGCTAGGTTAATATACACTGTAGTGGAGTCATTTTAAAATAATCCAAGCAAAGAAAGGAGATTTATATAAAAGTACATTTCCATTACTTGTGCCTCTGGCACACTCTCTCATCCAGCATAGCAAAAACCCAGCAACATTATTCTTGTTTCTTTTTCTAACATTCATAGCCTTTAGGATTGCTTTCCTTTGTTAATTTTTGAAAGATTACTGGTTAATTAAGAGACTTAATTGACTCAAATGCAAGTCTTGACTGAAAAGAGCTTGAAGAACATAGCAGGAGTCTTGTGATTTTTTTTTTTCTTCTTTTGAAATAACATTTAATTTTTGCACATGTCAGTATTCAGTTAAAATTTTGATACTCGAGTAGGATGCAAACTCCTATAGATGTCTTCATGGTAACTGCGTTTTCGCTCTATTTTTCTTAGTTACAAACAGTGGAATACTACGGCAAGTCTAGTTTTTGGGTCAGTGAAAGAAATCCACTTTGAAGCAGGAAATCAGACTACAAGTGCAGTTAGGTGTGGTTTTTTCTTTTTTTTTCTTTATCTTTTTTTTCTCCCGGAAAGACTCAAGATCAGTCTTTAAACACCACAGGTATGGCAGTACATTTTAAACCTGCTTTTTGTTAAACTTTTCATAAGAGCTTAGCACCTGGTGAGCATCTAAGTGGAGTTACTACTTAAAAAGTCTGGCTACTTGCTTTGGTACTGAAATAGAAGCTGCTTTCTTCTAAAAATCTATCCCAGTGGACCAAGTCTTAAGTATTTTGTATTCCCATTACTTTGAATGGGAATTTTTCCTTATGAAGGAGTTTGGCATTTGGCTTGCTTATAGAGCCAGGCACTTCTTTTATGTAGGTCCATTACTTTCGATCCTGCTAAATGTGTGTTCCTAATTGCACTAAGTCAACATATGCAAAGAGATCAGAGAAAGGAAACTGATCCAGAAGGGGGGATACTCAGTATTGTGTGCTTTGAAGCTCTGAGATTGAATGACTGGATCGTCTTGGATGTGACATTCAGATTGGTAAAGTGAATGTATAGCTGTTCAGAGAGCTGTGGTATAATTACTGATTAATCAGGGTGCTTTGTTTTGTATATTTTTGAATTCTACAGTCAAGGCTTGTGTGTATAATGGTTGTTTTTTATTTTCATTCTTCTGCAACTCATCTTTGCTGACTGCATCCATTTGCTCCCTGATGTCTGTAGGCTCTAATAAATTGAGGAGTTTAGGCAGACAGCTCCTTAGGCGACAGCTCTCCCTTGGCTGGAAACGCTGTTGAGATCTGCCTGGACTATAAAAGGCTTGGAAAAGGGGACAAGCTTTTGGCTGAGAGGCACAAGAGAAGTGTAACAACTTTGATGTCCCCTCTTCTTCCCTTTTCTTGGATGTTTAATTGGCATTAGGAAACAAAGCAGGTCATTGGAATCATAAGCAAAATAAAAAGGACTGTTTGAGTCAGAAATACTCTTAGGAAGCCTCCTGTTGGTAGTGTTTGTACTGATGTTATGAATTCCAAGATATTTAGTGTTTTTTAAGATATATCTTAGCTGTCAGAGTGATGTGATAAAGCAAAAAAATCTGAGTTCTCATCATAGAAAATGTTTGTCCATGTATTTGGGGAGAACAGCATGAAAATGTGATAGCTTTGGATTTGAATGCACAAAAAAAAATAAATCCGCCAAACAAATAAAGCCACAGCTTTCACTCCCATGATGTTGCTTTCTTGTATAAATATCCAGGGCCAACTGGTTTATAATGTTTATTAAGAGAATATCTCTTTCACTGGCTTCTGCTTCCTTGCTCTCAAAAGCCTGCTTGACCCATTCTCAATGCCATAACACTACAGGTCAAAGAAGAGATACTATATAATACAGTAATAATACAGTAATTTGCCTGGCAGTATCTGCATCAAGCTAACATCTTTCACTTGACTGGAGTACTTGGCTTTTTTTCCTCTCATTATCTAGAGGCTTGCCACTTGAAATTGTGGTGGACAAATGCTTCCTTTTTTTTTTCACTCCCATCCTATGTTTGAATATTGTCTGCTGGCAGGAGCCCGGGGCTTGAAAGGGAAAGGCTCAGAGAGATGAGAGTTGCTGGACACAATAGGCCTAATATCCTCACAGAAGTACAAGCACTATCATCATGGAAGGAAGAATTGTTGATTCTCCCTTCATCTTTAGGGAGAAGAGAGGATCTTCTTCAAAATTAACCATTTGTAGGCCAGACAGATCAGTTAAAATTTCTGTCCTATAACCATGATACATTCAATATCCCTTCCAAAAAAATCAATATTACAAACTAAATAGAGTAATGGGCACAGTAGTGGCAGGAATTAAAACAACACCAAGGTTGGGTCACTCAGAACATTGCTGTGTTGTGCAGGGAGAGGGAACACCCTTCTTTGTGTCCATGGGGGATGAGATGAGAAATTATGGGCTTCAGTTGCAGTAAGTGAGATTTACTTCAGTTACAAAAACTTTCTAGGATGAAGTACTGCATTACATTGTACATGAGGGTTGTGGCACCTCCATCATTGTGGGCCTTTAAGAATAGGCTAGAAAAACATGTCAGGAATGATGTCTGTAGAGCTGCCCCTGCCTTGGGGCACGGAGATGGACTGGATGACCTCGTGAGGTCCCTTCCAGCCCCGTTTTCTATGATCTCTAATCCTGAAATTCTCATTACTCATCCCTTGAAGCCTCAAAGGTGACATGACTATCACACTTCATTTTTACCCTTACACAGTCTTTTTTTGCTAGATGGTTTTTACTTATTCTGAGAGGCTGGCTTCAATTACATTTGTCATATGATTCTCCTTTCTTATAGCCTCTATTTATTTATTTTTCAAGTCTGTCCCTTCTAGGCCTTTTCTCTCCGTTTCATTTTTAAATGGATCCTACTCCCTTATGAACTTTTTGAAAGCAAAATTGGCTCAAAACTTAGATCTATTTTGTGGGTTTGAAATTTCAAATTAGAAAAAATGTGTTAGAAGAGCTGTTAAGTACCAATGTCATGCTCAGTGTGGCAACAGGTACAGGAGCAGGAACTGGTTTTGCCTTGTTGAAGTAAGATAAATGTGGACAGGAGGAGATGATGAGATGGGGAGCCACCCACGAGAGCAGTTATTTTGCTTGTTTGTACAGGATTTGGTACAGTGTGACCCTGAAACTTGAATAATGGCTGCTTGAGTAATGGTTGTTAAACCTGACTTAGGATGGGAAGCACATGAGATACCAGATGCATGTGTACAGCTTGCACGTGGCGTTGCTGTAAGGTATAAAAGAAGGAAGGTTTGTTCTTTGAAGTGATAAGATCCGATGATTTAAGGGTGATTAAAAACCACAGTAAAAACATAGCCCAAACAGTGCAATCCTGCAAGTGATGGGGTTTATTCAGATATCATAGCGGCAGTAAGTACCTGACACAGCTTCATGGTCTCCTTTCCCTCACACAGCAGGGTGTTTCACAAGCCGGTATGAAACAGTAGTTTCCCATTATATTTGCCCCTTTTCATCTCTTCCTGGAATGGAATTAAATTTGTTCTGTTAGTGGTGTGTGGTGGTTTTTAAGTGGTTTCCTTGCAGGTTGGCTTTAGGGCTTCCCCAGCTCTCGATTTGGGTTAGTAAAGTGGAAGATTGCACAATAAAAGCAAGGCGTCAGGCTCGAGGTAAACAAACGTCCTGTTTTATTGCAGAGTAGTTTTCTGGTTCAGCTCCGGGATGCCTTGGTCCGTGAAATAGCTGTGTTAATTCCCCACGTGTCTGAGCGTGATCGCTACGATTGAGGTCATAGAGAGGAAAGTGCTTGGAGCAATCCCTGCCGTGGTGGCGGCCCCACTCCTGGGACCTGTATTTGGAGAGGAACATCTTGCTCAGGACAGGCTGTTTCAGCAACTGCCCAAGACTTGGTTGACCTTCTTCTTCTTGTTGGCCTTCCTCTTCGTCCACGGTTTAAACTGACTGTCAGAAGAGGAGAAATCCCCAGAGGCGTTTTTCACAGAGCTGCACAACGCAGTGATTCACTGAAATGTCTTATGTTCCCCTCAATATGTTATGTTTGGAAACCGAAGGCACGTCTGCAGTGGTGGAGCAGAGGCACAGTGCTATGGGGGTGGTGATGGGCAGGGTATTGAGATGTGAACCTGGTACTTGTAACCGCTCGTCTCTGCTACATGGGGCAATATATTTGCAGGGGTTTCAAGTTTTACTTGCATAGTAATATTTACCATAGAATGGTTTGAGTTGGAAGGAACCTTAAAGACCATCTAGTTCCAACCCCCCTTGCCATGAGCAGAGACACCTCCCACTAGACAAGGTTACCCAAAGCCCCATCCAGCCTGGCTTTGAACATCTCCATGGATGGGGCATCCACAGCTTCTCTGGGCAACCTGTTCCAGTGCCTCACCACCCTCAGAGTAAAGAATTTCTTCCTACTATCTAATCCAAATCTCCCCTCTTTCAGTTTAAAATGGTAACCCCTTGTCCTGTCTCTCCACTCCCTCGTAAGTTGTCACTCCCCATCCTGTAGGTCCCCTTTAGGTACTGGAAGGGGCTATAAGGTCCCCCCAGAGCCTTCTCTCCAGGCTGAACAACCACAACTCTCTCAGCCTTTCTCTATAGCATAGGTGGTCCAGCGTTCTGATTGTCTTTGTGGCCCTCTTCTGAATGTGCTCCAAATTATTCAAGTCATGAAATTACCTACTTTTTCTCCTGACTTTTTTGAAAAAGTCAACTAACCTTATTGTGTTATTTTTCTGAGAAACTGACGCTTCTGAGACTAATTATTCTGCAAAGTGCTCAGCTCTATGTTGACTGCTATTTGCTTCATGGCTGTATTTGATGAATTCTATTTAATTATGTAGTTTAAAAACAAAAAATAAAAAAGAAGGGAGAAACTCACTTTGGTAGCTCCAGGCTGCAGAATTTGCCATGTCTGCTTAAATCTCTCTGCTGCCTCTAACGGGTCTGGTTGCTGGAACCCATGGACCCCTTCAGCAATGTTATGAAGGCAGAATTGGAAAAGCAAGTCTTTATGGAAACTTTGATAAATTTTTCAAGGGGTGACCAGAGCTGCTGTGTTACAGAGCTGTCAAATACCATACATCCAGAAGCCCTGTCATCTGAATTTCAAAGTCAGAGCCACGATTTAAGAGACTTGCCCTTTTCATCCTATCTGGTCTGTGGGGGAGTGTCGCTGGGACTAAACCCTGTTTGACCGCGTGAAAGAAGCGTGCCAGGCTTCCTTTGCCAGGGACTTTGAGTTTAAATCTATTTCAGGCCTTTAGAAAGGTCAGTCAAGGCTGCTGGCCAGAACCTGTGTCTAATTCAACGCAATTAGAATCACAGAGAAATAAAATCCCCAATCTTGGGCCAGAGGGCAGGGAGCGAGGGAAGTTTGGACACTTTATAAACTGCAGAATATACTCTTATCGCAAACTGCTTCTGCAGTCTGAGGAGAGCAGCCGTGGCCCTGTGCACTAGGAAGGTCTCTTGGGCTCTGCTGTGGTCTTTGGGCTCCACCAGTGAGGACCTGACCTGGTCTGGGGCCTGGAGAAGCTGCTTTTCTTTGTTTGCCAAGAGAGGTCAGGATGACGTTTCTTAATTTGCTGTTAGGGGGTGTATCTCTCTGAGGCGAGACGCATCGGGTTGTTCAGGCTCCCCACAACTCTAATATTAGAGGCAAAGGGGAAGCAGCAACTTTTTGGGGAGGGGAGAGGGGGTTGGGTCTGGATTAGGGTTTATTGCCCCATTGGCTGTGGTGGGCGGGCAGGGAGAGAGTGGCCCATTCCCATCCTCTGCTGATGACCCCAACAAAAGGTAGCCAGGTCTGTATCTTCTGAGATACTTAATTGCTCCAGTGAAAATATTTTTGTGTATTGCTACTAGAGCAATCTGAGCTTTATTTCTCCTTCACTTTATTCCTTTATTTTGCTGTAATCCTTCAGTGCTGGTATTTGTAATCTAACATGCGTTCTTTTAAAATTGGAAGGAGCTGACATCAGTGGTTTGAGGAGCCAAAGGAAAGATTTCTTATAACGGTAATCAGTCTGGCTAATTTCCCAGAAGCATCTAGACCTGCCGCGATACAGAGGAGCCAGTGTACAGGACAGAGTCTCTTCTTCCACTCTTGGGTCTAATTTAATAATACTTTGTTGATTTGCAGTGCAAGTTTGATTCTGGGTTGTGACTGGTATTATCTTGGAATGCAATTTTTTCGTGATTTGGAAAAATATTATATTTGTTTTATATTATCGTATCAGGAGGGATTTAATTTTCTTGGCTTCTTTACTAAATAATCTGATGAATGTGAAAAGGAGCTTTAATGTGATTTCTCATTGATTATTTTCATATTAAAGCCCCGTGATCTGAAGAGTAATAAGTTTGTATTCACTTGCTATCTTATAAGTAGGTCTTAGTTTTAATCTTGTAGGTTTTTAAAATTGAATCAGCAGAAATTGCAGAAATTATGTTTATATTCACTTGCCATCTTACTAATGGATCTCAGCTTTAATCTTTCTGGTTTTCCAAATTGATTCAGTAGAAATTATGTCACTAGGATTTGATTAAAGCACGCAATTTTAGCTTAATTTTTTTCTAATGTGTTAAATTTTCATAGGCCAATGTGAAAAGTTTTAGCAATATTAACCTCTTATCTAAGAGATCCTTATTTCTCGAAGTATTTTGAGAGTTTGGTGTTAAGTTTATATTATTTTTTAATTAAAATCTTGACTGCTAGTAAAATGTGCTGGTCTGTTCTGTAGTTAACTGCTGTATTAATTTTGAAGTTATATATAAAATCAGAAAGTAAATTTGGTATCTCGGTATTACGCAGCAAAACCCCAGTTGTTTGAGTAGAGAAGCTGTCTGCTAATACACTTATTTCTCGTTAGCTAATGACTGGTTTTATTCATCTCACACATTTTGGCTGGGTGATATCCAGCTTGTGATGATAATGGCTGGAAACAAGTAGGGACCCGAGTGCTGGTGGATCTGTGAATTGCACTGGTGGAACATCTACGCTGGCAGCAGGTAGCCTTTCTCGTTGGGCTGGGTGTGCTGTGGATGGGCTGTCCTCACGCCGTGGCACGGAGGCAGGACAACGAGGGGGATGTTGCGCCCGTGCTGTAAATCAGTGGCTAATGAGGTCAAAGGAAGGAAGTCCGCTTGCCAGGGCTGGTGTCTGCTCCAGCAGTTCTCCCAGCCATTCAAATACCAACGGAGCATCAACGCCTTTCCATCATTTTGCACCTCCTCCTTTTGCATAGCACTGAGTACCTTCTAGAAATAGACTATGGAGTGTAGCTAGCAGGCGGGATTGTCACCTTTTTTTTTTTCTTCCTTCCTAGAATAGATTTGAGAGTGTATTTTTTTTTCTTAAATTTCATTTATCCTTGTTGCACGTGCTTGCTGCTGAGGGCCAAAAAACCCCACAAGGCAGAAAATGAGTCGGTGTTTGGGTGGTGGTTTTTTTTAGCAATTCTGAAGGTTGCCCAGCTAGCAGGAGTACCAGATAAGCCACTGCAGCATTTTACTCATCAGATCTGTTTATCACCATCTACATTCTTATTGCAAAGGGGCAATTTTTCTGTCCTGTGCGTTGTCAGGGAGCATGAGAAGTTCTTCTTGCTCTGAGCTGTTTTTTACAGGTCAGCAGGACCAAGGAGACCCCTCCTGAGGGGCAGGAAGAGTGAGGGCCATGCAGGGGTTGGCACTGGCTTCTGCAGATTAATATAGACATTGAGGATGCCTTCTAGGCCCTTGGAAAAAATAAAAATAAAAAAATCCCCTACAAGCCCTTCCCTGGTGTGGTGGTGGAGCATCTCTGTTGCAGAGACCCCACATCCCACCCAAGCCTTCGGAGCCACATTCCATCCCAGCCCAGATCTTGCTCTCTGCTTTAGCCTTTGAACCTTGGGTGCACACCAGTGGTGAGTCCTTTTCCCCCAATCTGAAGGCTAGTTTCTGCAGAACAGGTATTTGGCCTAAACGAGAAGCAAATGAGTAAATATACCCTTAGGAAAAGGAGATGACCATGAATTTATTTCTCTTTGTTTATCTCTTTAATAATGCAAGGATTGTTAATAAAGAGAAGTGGAATGAATGGGTTGTGATGCTTCTTCAATACTGTTATACAACCCTAAATTTAAAGCGTGGTCTCAGATGAGGTAGTGGGTCTGTATCTCTATATCTGACCACTATTTTGACTGAACATTGAGGAAAAACCATTACATCTCCAGCCAGAGTGAGCGACCACACTGTGACAGCTGTGAGACCCCTCTCCTGCTGTATGAGTACAGGGCTCCCCAAACCATCCCCTCAAGTCCTTCTTCCTGAAACTGCACCTCAGTGGGTGGCTCCTGTGCTGTCGGTGGGCTCCGAGCACCACTGCCACCATGTCTCCATGTGGAGGGGTTTATAGGATCAAGGCTGGGTAGTGTTGCAGCATAAGGTGATGTGGTATTGTATGCTATTTTAGAAACATCTCAGTTTTTCATAGAGGGGAAAACCAGTGGTAGGTTTGCTGTCTGGATTTTGTACACACCTGGGGCTGAGAAAAACTGTGACAATTTCTGGAAGAAATGTGAGTTGTGTCTGGCATGCAAGGAGCAGTACTGTCCCTAACACTGGAAAGTTTTGCCTACCCCTGCCGGGATGTGCTTCCCGTTTGCTTTACTGTTACCAAAGTAGAAACTAACAAAACTGTACCAAGTCCCAAGAGACACTTCAGGAGATTTCTAGGAGCACTTGCCAGATTTCATGACCCCTGCACAGTCACCATGGTGGAATGGTGCAGGTGACCATCGTTGGTACGGGTTTGATGCAAGGCTGGCCACTGCCTTCCTCGCAGTCACCCTCTGTGTGCTGACTTGTTCAGCGTTAACTTCAGCAGCCTTGGTGTCACCCTACAACTGTCATTTTTGCTTTCTTCATCACCTTGAGTTGGCTGTCTATTAGTAAGTTGAATGAAGAGGATAACAATGTAATTGGGCAAAATGTGTCTAAATTAATGTCGCGGTTCTCGTAATAGGCTTGTAAGGGGAGAGCGGGCACTGACACCTGCAGCCACGTGTGGTACAGAGGAGCACGGGACGGGAGTAAGGTCAGGTTAGACTAAAACGATGTAAGGGCATGCAACCAAAAGCAAATGATCGTTTTAGAGGTAAGATCTACCACTTAGGCTAAAAGTTAATGTCAGGTCTTGCGAGCTGTACCAGTGTCCTGCCCGTTATGAAGACTGCTTACCCAGGAGAGATGCTTGATCCATCCCATCAGTGGTGAAGCCAGTGCTGTAAACATCAGCGAGGCCAGGCTGCTCACCTTCCAAAAAAGTTTTCCCTTCTGGAGGAGTAACTCCTGAAAAGACAGATCGCTAACTTGATTTCTGGTGTTCTGTAGTGTGCAGTGTCCCTGGTTTTCTAAATGGGCTCTCCCCACTGCCATCACAACATTAACTGTGTCCACTGAATGTGTGTGGGAGGGTCAGACCAGAGCTTTTAAAAATATATTAGTTTGCAAATTAAGTGTCAACGATGTAAAAAATCTATGAAAACTTTAAAGAGGAATTATTTGAGGCAAGGGAAAGACGATAACTTAGTGCCCCAAAAGAGTATTTAACTTGCTACCTCTTGTAATGAGAGAGTGAGGCTATACAGGGAGTCAGTGTTTTGAAGGTTTTATAAAATGACACAACTCACTACATGGCAGAGCTTAATTTAGTAATAGATCAGTGTCCTTTCTTTCAGGCAGCGATGCTATTTAAGCAGAACATTCATTATGTCATGATAACAGAGATCCTCCAAAAACTAAATAATTGAAGACAGGCGCTGGAAAAACAGTGAATATACATTACAGTTTCAAAGACTGCTATTGCCGAAAGCCACCTAATTGTATTCTGCTGCAATTAATAATCATCTTAATGGCTTTGCATATTTATGAATATATAAAAATAAATAAGACAATACAGAGGCTAGGATAAAATGTTGGTTCACAAACTTATATTGCTGAACAGTAATTAAGTATGCCTCTAATCACAGCATCATTTTTCATTGTGGATAGATTTGAGTGGGATGGGGAAGTTTGAGAAAGACAATGTGAATATTCTGAAAATTACCTCGCATGAAAGATTTTGAATCGCAGATATTTAAAATGAAGTCTGTGTTTGCTTCTCACTTGCCTCCCTGTTACCTGTGGTGTGGCTTTTTGACTTGGTATAGCCCAAGTACGTGGAAGGGCACTGGTTCTCATCCCGCTCTCCCCTGCGAGATGGGCTGGGGAAATTTTTGGCTGCTGCCTTTTAGTCTATATTGGACAGGAGCTCATACTGAAAGATTAGAGAAGCCATCCTGGCCTTCAAATAAATACTAATAATCTCTGAGGTTTTAAGATTAAAATCCACCTCGCAGGTATATAGATAGAAATTCAGGACAAGGCCACAGAGAGTATTGCTTGAAGTTTTGGCCCAAGTGGAATTACTCCTCTCTTACATCCATTCAACTGAGAGATGAACTGGTCTGGCTGAGGTTTGTCTTCAATCTGCACAGTAACTGCTTACTCTCATTAGGATTTTTCCCCCCTCTACAACTCCATGCATTACAAAATGTTCCTTCTTTGTTTTGACTTGACCTTTCATAGTCACTAAAAAATCAATAGACTTTAATGCATTTATTAAATAAGGAGGATTCTAGGGATTAACATGCAAGGTTCACTGCTGTAGCACTAGGAGAAAGTAAAGAGTGGAATATTACTGCACAGCCAAGATGGGCTGCTGTGGTTACAAGAGCACTCTGCTCCTTTTCTGGTAGGGGCTGGTGGCTGCTCGTCCTTCACTCTTAAGCTTCCTTCAATGGTGGAAGCTTGCTCATATCTTTCCTTTTTCTTATTTTCTTCTGTGAAGGGAAATCACTTTCTCTCCTGCTTCGGTTGGCCTGCAGTGGACATCCTAGGGACAGGGAGTGATGGAACTTTCAAGCACAGCTGGAAACCATTTGAGCTTTGAAGAAATTGAAGTATTTTTTATGAAACATGCTTTATGGATGCCACACAGACCTTTACACCCTTCAGGTCCCAGCAGTTACGGAGAATAAGATTCAGCTGTGAAGAGGATGCCAGGTTTCTGATGTTTGTAGGGGCCTTACAAATGAAAGCTCTCATTTAAAAGCATTGCATGAGTAACTTACAAATTATAATAGGAGAAAGTTGTTATCTTTTTAAAGTTGTCCTTTGAGGTAGGACTTACCATACACAATGTTGAGGAAGGAGATTAGGCCTTGAATCCTAAATGAATGCTTGTTGGATAAAACAAAATTTCGAAAGCTCTTTTTTGCTTGCAGGTCTTGAATCTTTTCAGCATTCATATCAGCAATGTATGCATTCAGCTTTTTTTTTAGCCCTGGTGCCACCTGTGATCATCTAAATTTGCATACAAATCCCCTTCCAGATTCATGGTGTTGGCTTCTACAGTTGTGTTGTCACACTGATGTTGCACTGCTGCAAGAAACCTAATTTACTTGAGAGGACCAGCAGCTTGGGTGTAGTACAGTACTTATAACTTTGCAGCTTTACTTCTGACCTGTATTTAATGACATTTATTTGTTTGTCTCAAAGAAAAACAGTGAAAGCTCAAGGGGCCATGCTAAATAACTTTACAGAAGAAGTGGGATGACTTTTGCCTGTGTTGTTGACCCTCAGAAGGTCCTAAATTCCTAACCTGTGTGGGAATATTGGTTGCTGCATTTACAGCTTTGGTTTTGAAGACGGAAGTAACTTGAATTCCTGGAGGTTCCTTGACTGTAGTAAAGTCTTTTATTTGACCAAAAGATTTTAGCATAAGCAGAACTCTCTCCTCAGTCTTCTGTGACCCTGAATTTCCTATCAGCTTATTCTGTGCTACAGGTTTTGTGTCCAAGAATACACTGACTTTTGTGACCTGATTTTTTTTTAAGTAATAAGATTTTAGCAACTTTTGTGCTCAATTTAGTGTTCCATAGGATGCATATACTTAACATGTCCTTTCTGTTTCTAAGTTTAGCTACCCATACTTGTGCAAATACCTGGTTTGCATGTAGATAAGGGGTTGGTGGTGTTTAGCGTGCCATCAGAGATGTGCATACTAAATTCTGTGTGTACAGAAGGCCAATACTGTACATTTTTAGGTCATGTGGAGAAAGAGTAAGAAGCTGAGCTTATTTATACTATGTTCTAGTCTCTAGCCCCAAATACAGTAGCTAATATCCTTTCTCAGTGACCAATGTAAATGCTATTGACTTCAGCAGGAGGTTGACTGAAATCGATGTTTCTGATTACACCAACTTACCTAAGGCATGGTGAAAGTGCCCACCTACACACCCATGTTAATCTTTTTGAACAGAAATTTAAGGTAGGCTTTTATAATAGTATGTTATCAACCCATCCCTTATGAACAAACGGTAGAGAACATGGAAGCCCCGGCACATCTTTTCTCTAAAGGTCTGTCACAAAGCTTTTTATGCCTCTTATTTATGTGTGTTAGGCTAAACATTGTCTTTGACCATTTCAAGCCAGTAATTCTCTTACATAGTGGGCATGTGGTGATGTATCTTTGAAAAGTTGACCCCCACCCCTGACCAAAGAAAGAAACAACCAAACTCAGAATCTGGGCATGACAAGCTACTTAAGGCATGATGTGCTAAAACATATTAAAATGAGAGTACATACATGAACAGTTTTCTTTCGGTACGTGACAACTCTCACACAATCATATCTTGACGTGTCAACATGCATTCAGATCTTAGTATATTAAGAATGATTTACAAAGAAGCAGTGTCAAACCATATTGATCAAATTTTGGTGTTCCTAGATTTAATTATTTAATTATTCTTTTTTTCCCCTCATCTGTTTTATAGGGAACAATGCTTTGGGTAGGTTTTAAAAAAAACAAACATCTATCAGCCGAAGTAAGAACCTAATATAGCATCTTTACTTTCCTGGGACATAATCATGTCTAATCTGCAATAACAGAGGAGTGATAGATATGCACACAGAGATGGTTAGATGATCGGTAATTGATTATTTTCTTCTTAAAGAGCAAACTTCTTGTATTCCAAAATGTGAGAGTGCTTTCCTTTTATGGGGTCAGCATTGATTGTACATAAAACATGTGATAGAAGGTGTCTGGAAACGGTAATTAAAATTGTAGAGTTTCAAAAGTGAGCATTGATTATATTTCAGGGCCATACCTCTCAGTTAAAAGTTAAAGAGTAAACAACAGTCATTCAGCTGGAATGCTCCGAGGCTTTTGCATCAGGACAAGGAGGGGACTTGAAATGACAATTTGAGTCCTACCTCTGTAATTGTTCTAGTGAGAAGTAGAACAGTACAGGTTAATTACATTTTAGAGAGGAACTTACCCGGTTTTCTCCTTTTCAACTTCCACTAGCAGCTTTTTAGTCATTAAAGCCCTTAATGAAGTACTTGTTACTTCCTGTGAAACATGGCGTAGGTGCCCAAAGGGAAGTCTCTAGGGCTTAGGCATAGCTGTAGGCAGGGAAAGGGGACCATGAGGAGTCATACTGCTTAAATGACAAAAGTTAGCCTCAGATGTTGTACAAGTGGGGTATTTCACCACACTGAAGATCAGAAAAAATGTGTGTTTTCTCGACTATTTTCTTAAAGAAGAAGAAAGAAATTTCATGGTTTCTTCCAATTTCACCAAGCCAATAAAAGCTGAGGCTTCCAGCGGAGAAATGCGGGAACTCCTACTTGCAGCACAGCTCTACAGTTGCCATCGCAAGGTTGTTGTCTTCCTGTAATTTTGTCCAGATTGGGATGTCATCCTGACACCTCCCTCCTGACAGGCGGTGAGGGATCCGCACATCTCATGGAGCAGCCACATCAGCTGGAAGCACACACAGTTGCTTGGTGCAGGTTGAAAGAGAGACACATCTGGGCTGCACCTTTGGCTTGTCTCAACATGCTGTGATTTTTGGCAGCTTGCGGTGTTAATGCCAATTAGTGTAAAAAGACACTTCAAATGAGGTTGAAAGCCAGTATGTTCAGGGCAGCCTAACTGTGTTGGAAATAACCCTCAGTTACGATGGTGCCCTTATCTTTTAAAGGCAAAAGAGCAGTTCCTAGGGACTTGGTGTTGCACTTCTCTTTCTGCAGGCAGAAGTTGTTCCTGAAGCACTTTCCTGTGTTATGTGCTGTATGCACAAATGTGACAAAATGACTTCCCCTGGAGCTGCTAGGATACTGCTGTAAGTTTCCACAACAGTTGGCATAAAACTTAATGAATCCAAAACCCTTCCAGTGATGTGCAGTGTGTGGAAGCAGGTTTCTTTTGTAAGCCTTCATCCTTTAAGACACAAACCAGACAGTAACTAATAGAGGTCAGAAAGAACTTTCTCCAAAGGGTAGCTTGTTCTGCAGTTCTGCAGCATAGATTTTTGTAATGCTTCCTTAAGAAGCACTTTGTATTAGCTCTTAAAAGGAGAGGATAGGGTGTCTGATAGCTCACTGATGCTTGCATATTTCTACAATATGAATTGAAGCCACAGATTCTTGGTTCCAGTTATGGTCCATTCTTCTGACTTGCTCCCATCATTAGATGAAATGCTCTAGTGAGCTGCATAAAGCACAGTTTGGTTCACAGCATAAGTTCAGGCCGTGCTTTTTGTCTTAGACTTTTTCATGGGAGTTTAGATGGCCTGCCTGAAGCAGGAAGGTGACACTGAAACCCTGTTACTTAGCAAAGGCAGGAAATTAATTGGGTGAAATATGTCCAGATAATTGTTACAGCATTCTATGCCCTGCTACCTGTTAACACGTATGCACTTATTCTGCAGCGAAGGTGAGAGCGTGCAAGTAACTTAGCACTCAATAAATTCATAGAATCATAGAATGGTTTAGGTTGGAAGGGACCTTAAAGATCACCAAGTTCCAACCCCCCTGCCATGGGCAGGGACACCTCCCACCAGTCCAGGTTGCTCAAAGCCCCATCCAGCCTGGCCTTGAACCCCTCCAGGGATGGGGCAGCCACAGCTTCCCTCTTCCAGTCAGCCTCTTCCAGTGTCTCACCACCCTCACTGTAAAGAATTTCTTTTTAGTATCTAATCTAAATCTCCCCTCTTTCAATTTAAAACTATTACCCCTCATTCTACTGCTACTCTTCCTGAGAAAGAGTCCCTCTCCAGCTCTCCTGTAGGCTTCCTTCAGGTACTGGAAGGCTGCTATAATTAAGTCAAATTATCGTTCTGTGCTGGGTGTGTAGGAGGTTAACACAGCTTAGCAAACTGTCAGTGGTGACCCATCCTCAAGGTTGTCTGTCTGCAAGGTTCCAGCCCAGCCATCTGACCCACCACTGCGTGTGTGTGGGCTTGGGACCTACTGCTGAGGTGGGATCAAACGTGCCTAAAATGTCCAGACTGGTATTACAGATAACAAGTAATGGAAAGTTTCATCTTCTTTAATAACCCATCTAAGTCTCCAATAACTCACACAATTAGAAAGTTTGCATATTATTTAAAGGTTGAATTCATGTAACTTCACTTTCCAAAGACTAGATCTTATTTTGTCAGCAGAGCTGAAAAACTGCCTACTTCCGAACCTCTGTTTGTGAGTAGCTGTGGATAGTGATTAAATCATCCTGTAGCCTTCCAATGGCTAGTCCAAGCAACTCTGGGAACCTAAAACCTCTGGATTTGGTCTTTGGACACCCTAGTATTTGACATCCACCTTGAAGTGTGGATGCAAAAACTGGAGTACAGTGTTATAGCAAGTGTTGTATCAGTGGCAAGTAGAAAGCTCAAATCATGGCCTGTTTTCACTGAATCTTCCCCTTTTCGTGTGTTTGGGGTTGCAGTATTTTTTTGCCACCTCATTGTGCAGAGAGCTCGTGTTGTGGACAGGAGCTGCAGGAAAGGGGGCAGCATCTGTCTTATGTCCGGACCTACTGTTCAGTGCAGGCAAAGTATTTTTGTTTGTGTGTGTGTTTGAAAGCTTGAAATCAAAGGGATCAGCCAGCCACAAAACCTGTCATTGTAAATCAACAGGACTTCAGCAGAGTTATACTAATTTACACCACATCAGAAAGTAGCACGAGATGATGCTGTAATTCTTATTGCTACCACTGCACGCTCCTAGAAGCAACACAGATTGTTTTAAAGAGGTGTCATATTTTGTTACTAGTAGATTATATTTAATTTAATAAAAGTACATGTTGGCTTTTACAGAAGGTAAAAAAATAAATCGTCATTGTGGGATGAACCAGTACTTCTATTGTGAGACTTAAAGGGAAGTGACAAGCCTCTAAGTAGGTGAAAATTGAGAGTTCAAGTGTTTTCTAGGAAAGTGCATGCTTAAATGATTTAACTGGTAGAGTGCTGTTGATTTCAGGGCACAGTGCTATTGCTGCCTAAATCAGACGTGCTGTCAAAAAGTCTCAAAGTGTTTTTTGGCTTTTGGTAGCATAAAGGCAGAAATAATGATATTGAATCTCGGGACATCTGCCCTGCAGAGGTCGCATTAGTAATTTAGAAGCAGAAATGAAGTTGTATCTAATTTGTAGCCTACTAGAGACAAGCTCATTCTATTTTTGCAGAAGAGTGTACAAAGAAACTAAATTTTCATCCCAAATGAAAATATTAACTGTTCTTGGAAATAAAGTTATTACTGTTTCTCATACTATGTATTGGCCGCTGGTAGTCCCTGCCTTGCCTGACAAGACTTCAACGTCAGACTATCTTACATCCATAATAATTAAATTTATGCTAGATAAGCATTATGCTCAGCATTAAACCATCAGATAGGACTAACAGGCAATGTAGGGCTCATTTCCCCTCCATACACTTCTGCTTGTCCGGTGGTGG
The DNA here is from genome assembly GCA_025769975.1 of Gallinago jamesoni. Taxonomy (NCBI): domain Eukaryota; kingdom Metazoa; phylum Chordata; class Aves; order Charadriiformes; family Scolopacidae; genus Gallinago; species Gallinago jamesoni. The sequence continues at coordinate 47,512,277 of JAOQGH010000051.1, forward strand.
CACTTGCATTATTTGGAACAACCTTGGCTGTGCTGTATTTTCAAATGCCGAGTGTTTGCTGCAGAAAAGCTAAATAAGCCCAGTTAATATTACTGTAGCAACAGATGAGCACCAGGAACTTGTGGTACTTCAGGTATTTGACCTGATTGCTCACAAACTGTGTGTTTGCTGGACTAGAAGATGGTGTCATCCCTGGAAAGGGAAAGTGATGCCTTTAATGCAATTATATCCCCTTCCTGTAATTCCAGCTGGGTGAGGAAAAAAATTTTATCACCTCCATGTTTGCCTCAAGAGGGCAAAATCCTGTTCTGTAAGGCTCGGTGACTGTGAGCAAGCTTCTCAAAACCTGTCTTGCTGCAGTAAGGGGTTTATTTATTACCAGAGGAACTCTAACATCTCAAATACAACTGCTAAGTTTCATTATTAAACAGTAGAATTTTCAGCTTGGGTTTTAAACCTGTTATTTTTAAGTCTGCAACCTCTCATGTGAAGGACGTGGTAAGAAGGGCTTCCTGCTTTCTGAGTTAGTATTTAATGTGTGGGAAGTGTACATCCCAATTGAAGTTTGTCTTCAGAAGCTTCTAATTAGGACAGAGTGATTTGATTTTTCAGGAGGTACCTTTTGGATTTCCTGAAATAACAAGAGAACCACAAGGGTGATGCAGAGCAGGTATCACAGGTTAGTGTCATCTTTGCAACTGTCAGAAGTGTTTTGGTGGTAAGTGAACCCATGCATTTGAATAAATAAATATTTTTTACTTAATTTATGGTTTTCATGCTGAAAAAAGCTGTCAAGTCTGAGGTATAAAGACGAACTTTTTTTTTTTTTAGTTTGCAGTGGCATGAAAATTTTCAGACAAACTGAGTGATGTTTTAAGCAACTTCCCTGCAGGATGTTGAGCCACTTAGGTATTATTTTCCATGTAACTTTATACAACAAAGCAGGAGCAGGGAGGCAGGAGAGCCAAGTGTGAAGTGGCCTCTCGGGGGGTAATGATATGGTGTGCATTGCAGAGAAAAGCAGACAAGTGTTTGAAATCACTGCAGTCAGTCTAGGATGTGTGAATAAAGACAAGAATTGCCCTGTATCTGGTTTTCTGGCACAGCTGAAAGGCTGTTCGTGTGAGCTCACAGATAGTGTTTTATTTGGTAACTAAGCCTTTGTGATCCCAAATTCTGGGTGCAGAGGCGAGACCTTAAAAGTGATGGTTAAATTTCAGAGGGAGCTCCTGAACAGTGCTGTGGAGAAGGATGGGCTCTCAGCTGTGGAGGCTGGTGCTTGGTTCCGTGAAGCAATGATTGTGGCTGAAACGTTCCGCCAGAAACTTCTGGACAGGCTTACTCAGGGAGCACTTTTGTCTTTTCATCTCATTCCCAATGAGAGAAGCAGCATTTTTGTGTGTTGTGGAAGTATGGTTAGAGTTGGAAGGAATGTTAAAGGTCATCTAGTTCCAAGCCCCCTGCCCTGGGCAGGGACACCCCCCCACTAGACCAGGTTGCTCAAAGCCCCATCCAGCCTGGCTTTGAACCCCTCCAGGGATGGGGCAGCCACAGCTTCTTTGGGCAACCTGTTCCAGTGCCTCACCACCCTGAGAGTAAAGAATTTCTTCCTAATATCTGACCTGAATCTCCCCTCTTTCAGTTTAAAACCATTACCTACCCACTCCCGGAGCCTTATAGCTTCAAAACTTAAAACTGTTGAGTGATGGAAGTCTCTAGGCTTGCGCTGTGTGACCAGTTAGTGGGGTCCAGTACGTGGTGCTGGGCTCTGGCTTCCTTTGCACTTAGTCTGTAAAAGCGAGGAAGGATTTAAAAGCAAAGCAGCAGATGTGAGCCTTTGCCTTTGTGAATTCATTGTTGTTCCCTGGTGCTGAGATCCTCTGTGTCAGATGAGGGAAATTCTTAGTGCAGGATGTAGTAGGTAGAAACACAGAGACTTTTTGTTTCTGTCTGAAGTCACCTCGTCGAGCTTTCGGGCTGGTTTGTTGGCAGCTGAGCAAAAGGCTGTTTATTCTACATGACTCTCAGAACAGTTTGGAATAGCTTCCAAATACAAATCAGTGGCTTGTTCCCCAAAAAGCTAGTCAGAAACTTTTATCACATCTGTCAGTCACTGCTCTTGCTTTTATGGGTCAGCTCTGAAAAGCCCATGCAATTAGAGTATGGTGTGGAGTCTCCAGGCGAGCTTTACGGCTCTGCCAGTGGAATGCAGATTTTGCTTATAAAGTTTTAAATTACTGTCTGTATACTTGTGAAGATCTTGTCTGTTTAACAAAGCAACTTGCCTGCTCTTGGAACTGGCAGAAAAGAATCCTCCTTCCTTCCCTTCTTGCTTTCCCCACGTGCTCCAAAATGACCTAAATCATGCCCTTTTCCCTTGCTCTCCCAAAAATGTAGGTTTCATTTCAATGAGAACTATAAAATTGCAGGTAACCTCTTTTCCTATCTTTCCTTTTGCTAAACAATTTAACATATTCATAGTCTGTTTGCGGGATTTGTTGATCCTTGCAGGATGGAGTGTGTGCAATTCCTTCTGCTTCTCCTCCCCTGGAAGTCCCCTCACACCTTGTGGTGGTGCGTGGCCTCTCTGCTACAGCTCATACCCGCTCTCTGTTGGCGTTGGTATCTCTCTTCAGCAGTCTGTTACCATTGATGGCTATAAAACGATGGAAGAGGGGGATGAGGAATAACGATTTAACGTTTCTTGCAGGGATGAAGTTGCATGTTCAGTGTGTTGTGGGGAACGTGCTCTGGAAGGTGTAGTGAGTTATTGCTGCTGTTTTCATAGAGCTGCAGGGAGCCTGGTGCAGAAATAGAGAAGTTCCTTTGTAGTACTGGCCCCTTCTGATATCGTGGTCCCCAAGATTTGCATTTTCCAAAGTCTCCTACTTCCATTGCTGTTACAGAAGTATTCCCCAGCCTTGGAAGGGAGGAAGGAGATGACTGTGACAAGAGTACCTACGTTTTGGCGTTTGCTCAAAACTCTTTTTCTCATTGACTTTTAAGTCCCTTGTTTATGGAAATAGTTTTTCCTTGTAGTCCCCTTTTTCCTCCGGAAGAAAAACTGTGGATTAAGTAACGTTACCCGTGGGAGCTCTCATGATAGTTATCGGCTTCCTTTAAAATACTGAATTGTTCTCCGTTTCACAAACTCTAGCGCTGGCAAATAGGGATGTGGGGATATAAATTTTTGCAATAGTGTCTATTCAACCACTGCTTGAAAGAGACTTTTTTTTCCTAAATTCCTCACTCTTGGGCCTTACAAAAAATGGTAAAATCTTTTCAGTTTGAAAGGGACCACGAGCAAATAGATGGTATTAGAGAGCTGTGAAATGGGAAGGGACCCTTCTGCTGTAGTTCCTCCCGTGCAGTCTTTGCAGCAGCTCTGTAGCATGGGTCAGATCTGCTATTTCTTTTCAGTGATGAATATCCATCTGTGAGCAAAAGCACCTTGTAAGCTTCATATATGTATCTTTAAGTAAAAAATGCTAATTTTAAATTTAAAATAACTTTCAGATTAATGTATGAATGCCTTTATTAGCTCAATAAATGGAACCTGCAAGAGCAAAGCAGATTGCTACTGCTGTGGTATTGTAAAAGAACTTGTTTTTTCCAGCTTAGTTAAAAGGAATTTGTGTCACCATAATCTGTAAGAAAAAATAAATGACATGCATGATTCAGTAATTCACAGTGACTATGAACTTGTCTACTAGCACAGGTTTCATCTTGGGGAAAAGAAAATTGCAACTAATTTGTGACGGAAATAAGAATGTCAAGAAGGAATGAATAAAATGGACAAGAAGGAATTCTTCATTCCAGGAAGGTGTATTGCTCTTTTCAAAGAAATTATTGGTTTAGTAGTGTTCTGCTGCTTCACCTTTTTCAAAATCCCTGTGTGAGCATTTGGGCTTCAGTTCCTGGAAGAGATTAACAACTTTTCTGCATAAAAATGCATCTGACTGATGGGGGGTTCTCCTGGTAACAGTTCCGTAACCATACTTGGCTCTTGACATGTTTTTCTCCCATGGGATAAATCCTTCCTAAAGGTTAAATATGACTGTTTGGACTATTGGTTCTGTCCTAATTCAAAAGCTGACTTGATGTTGAGAATTCTTCCATTGTTCTGGTTCATTTGCTTTTGTCTCAGTTATGGTCCTTCTGTTGTGCAGTTATAAATTAACACATTGCATCATGTTTGCAGATAAAATTTTAATGAATATTCTTGCATCAGTGTGGTTGTCCAACAGAAAAAAAAAAAATAGATTGCTCTGAGATAGCTTAAGGGAGAGAAGAACACTTTATGGAACCTGGGATCACAAGTTACTTTTAAGTATCTTGACTCAGGCACTTAAAAAAGGCCGGTAGGAGAAAAAATAATCCATGAGTGTTGCACATATTTAGACCATGGAAGCTTAGAGCAGGTGATCTATAATTCAAAATAAAGATTACTGTGAAACAGGTAATTCAATAATTTTATCTCCCCCCAAAATTATGGGAGAGGGGGACAGTCAAAGAATAAAATACGGTTTATTCAGCCCTGGGTAAGAGAAAGGTTGTATGCTCCCCCAGCCTGCCTTTGGAAGACTTTGTATTAATGTGGATTTGAAGAAGAGAGAATCCATTGACTTGACCTTGGGGGGAAAAAAAAAAAACAAAAACACTTGCCCTGAAAGAAAACTCAGTAGATGCTTTTGGCTGTATTCCACTTACAGTCTCTCTAGATGTTTGTGGCAATGTAGGTGGATTTAAGTATCTTTAAGAAATGTGTGGTTGATGAAATCAGATGAATTCAGGGATGGGCACGCATCATTCTATGGCCTGTTTTAGAACTTGATTAATACAGAGCTTTCTTGCTTCCTGCTTTTGTGCTCATCAAAACTTATGAAATTGTTTGGAAGAAAGTGGCAAGTTTCTTTTGAACTTTATTCCTTCAAGCAGTTTTGAATTTACTACATTTCAGCGGAGCAGTGTAATGTACAGCTTGGTCAACAAGGATTCTGAACTTGTCAGAAACAAATGTGAAATAACTTTTTTTTTTTTCTTAAATTTTACAATTTTGTTTCTGCTGGTTTGGGCTCTGTCATACCAATTGCTCTGTAGTAAATTATTGCTAAATGTTAGCTGGGTAGTGGTGATTATTCCAAAGATAGGGTGATCTAGAAGAGACAGCTTGCACAGGAAAAGCAGTCAGTCATATTAACAAAACTGGCAATAAATGCCACAAAACATCATCATCATTTTATACCCCTTTTGGTCATGCTGTTGAGCTAGATGAACTATGTCCTTGTTTGTGTTTCAGAGAAGAAATCTGAAATATAGTCACTTCAGGGAAAATGCTAGTGCCTTGATTTATTGATGTTATTTTATCAATTTTGCACAGGTTTTGCGGGGAGGAGGGAAGGAGGGAAGATTAGCAATTTCAGATGAAGACAGGCAGAAATGTTCACAAATGCCTGTCACACCCCAAAAGCAGTAATCAAATTACTGCTGCGAAGCAAAATGATATAATTGATTATGAAACTTGAAATCAGTGCCTAGAGCATTAGGAAAGCTGACAGTGCGAGTCAGTGAATTTAAAAAGAGGAGTGGGTGCAAATCTATTAAATATGTTTTTAAGGAGAAGGAATCTTCTGCAGAATGATATGGTATCAGTAATGTATGAGCACGAACAAAACGCTACATCAGTGATTTATAGTGTCAGGCGGGGCTATTAGCATGATTAGAGTTCAGAGTTTAATTCACTTCCCTCTTTAGAAGAGGAGAATTATCTCCTGTAAAGACTTGTGTGAGTTGTTCCAAATGATGTATGAGGACCCTTCGAGGTTAAGCTGGAGGAACAGTTTTAAAGCAGAGAGGCGATGGGCGTTGCTTGTTGCTGTTTCTTAGAGACATGGTATCCACGATCAAGTCTTTCCGTTTTGTTATTTTTGATCTTAAAGGACAAAACTACCTAACAGAAGTACCAAGTAACTAGGTGACTATTGTTTCCATGCGCCCCAATAGCAAAACCAGAATTTGTGTGGGACAACAGCACTTTTCTTTAAAACCCCAGCAGATGGGAGAGGAGAAATTGTAGCACTGTCCTTGGAGTAGGGTTTCTGTTGTCATTTGTACATTAGAGACATCTGTCTCATTGCAATTGTTGTAAGGAGGCTGGTTTTAAGTTGAATATCACTAGCTAAGGTGCCGGTTGCTGACAAAACCACTTCCAAATCAGTAGGCTTTAGGCCTTTTCCCCCTAAGTCTCTGAGTTCACACGTCTCTACAGTCTCTGCAAGTAATTGATATTACCACAGTATTTTATCAACATCTATCAGTATGAGAAACCAAACTCAGCAAAACATAGACAGGAGCAATTCATAAAGTTCCTGGTAGACAGGTAAGGCTGGGGTTGGCAACCGAGAAGACAATTCAGGTGCAAGCCACAATTCTGCTTCTGCAGCCTGGGATGGGAACAGGAGGACAGGGCTGCTTGTCACGCTGCCTGGAGCTGCATTGACATGTCATCCCTGTAGATCACACGTCTCTGGGCAGAGAAACCAGGAGCAAGTCTGGTTCTGGTGGATCCAGTGCATTCCTTTGGCGAGGGAGAGGAGGCAGAATATGGTTTGGTGGCAGGAGATGTAGGATTTTGTGACTGAATAATCTTCCTTGGAGCTTCTGCCCGACTGCAGAGCCTGCGCTGGCTGCTGCACAGGAGAGTCCCTGCAGGGCTGCAGTTGGTTGCTGTGGCCCAGCACTGTCACCCATCTCCTGGTGCATGACCTGACACAGCTGATGTGTCTCATGACCTGTACTGGAGAACAAGCTACTTGAGCATTAGAATGAAAATTTTGTCAGTTCTAGGTATTTTCTTCCTAACCTATGAAAACCATTCTGTTGGCACAGATTTGAAGTCATTTGACTTGCTTATTCAGAAGGAAAAAAAAAGAAAAAAAAAAGAAAAAGGTGCTCCATCCTCAGTATCGAATGACTTCATTTCTTCTGAAGATGTTAAAACCACAACCGCCTCCTGGAAATCTTGTTGTGACTGTCTTGGCATCCTCTGTCCTTATGTGATAGATTTTTGCATAGTTTGCCATGACTGTTAAAGTAGTGCACAAGGACCTCAGGAGTCAGGCATGGCATAATACCTATGGATAAGAAGTGAAGCCCAGAGAAAACTCTAGTATTCAGGGTTGTAGAAGCCAGAGATTCCAGGGGAGGGGAACTAATCTCCCCAGAGCAAGACTAGCGTAGGTAAAAAAATGAGTCTCATTCCTTCCTTCATTAGGAAATCTGTTTGCAGTCCCGTGCCCCGGTGACTTTAGATGTTTGCCACCCAAATCTCTAGATCTGTTTTTTGAACAGAGTTTCTCTTCCCTGTTTGCCCTGCAGAGCTGCTGCTTGCTATCTTGGGTATCCTCCTCTTTCTCAGTTTGCAATTAATCTCTCCCCACTCATCTCAGTCTGTTCCTCTCTGGCTGGCACAGAGCTCTCCCAACAACTCATCTGCGGGAGGAAAGTGATTTAATGAGGGGGAAAGAGGAGCTGAGTGCTTGTAGCTGCGAGTGGTATTTGAGCCGTAGCTTTATTGGCGTGTACACCCCACCTTACTTAAAGTCTGCTCCGGTATCTCAGGAGATCTCTTCCATCTCTTGTAGATGGCTTTCTACTTTTCTGGACTAACTTCTTGGCTTCATCTTCTGCTGCTGTGGGGAAAACTTGAGGGAGATGCAGTGCTCTTGCTCTGACCTTCAGCCTTGCTCCCACAGCTAATATGAAATGCCATACAAACCTTGATGCAATTTTCCATGGCTGCTGTAGGCACTGTAGGCAAAGTGTCTTATTAATAGAGGAACCACGGGGGATTTTGATTGCGCTGTTGCTTCTGATTGTCACACTGGCTTAAAGATAAGTTATGCTTGGGGTAGTCTGGCCGTATCTCCCCATGCATTTCACTTGGGTATAAAAATAATCTGCACCTAGATGCTTTTCTATTATCAAAGTGTTTTAGGTGAGTTTGGAATTAAAAGTTTCCTGTGTAAGATTGGTCTCCTAGGGGAGTGATTTGTGAGGCAGTAACCTTACAGGGAGCTGGAGGAGGAATTCAGGGTGTAGAGGGAGGGGGGTTTCAGAAGGATGTGGGGAATGGGTGTTAGACAAGGAATTCTTGCCAGAGTCAGGGAAAGAAGGTATTTCAAGAGCAAGGTTTGGATGGAAGTCAAAGTTATTGGTCTGGGTGTCTGGTAAGAGCTGTGTGTACTGGGAGGACTGGACATCAGCTGGCAAATGGAGAGGTGAAAACCTTATGTTGTAGAAAGCAAATACTTGGGCTTTGTGTGAAGGAAAAGAAAAAAAAAAAAAGGAAACTTCTTGTGGTCTAAATGCTTGATTCCGACACAGCCAGAGTGATTGCGACTTTCAAAGAGCATTTTCCCCAAGACGAAGTTTCAGCTGGCATAAAAGCTAGCATTTGACATCATTTTCATGTAATGACTATATTAACAAAAGAAGGCCTCACTGTTGGCTGCCTTTGTAAAACAACTCCAGTGCAGTTCTTCATTCTCTCAACTCATATAGGTGGCTTAGAGTCAGCTCAAAACTCCCGCTGGAATGCAAGCAGGTCAGCTTGTGCGTGCACACAGAGCATTAGAAAGTTCTCCCCATGGCTTGACAAAGGCTCTTTACAATTGTTCCTCCCTGTTGTAGCAGACAGTTTAATACACTGATGTTTGCTGCACGGCAGCATTTAACGTTCCTGTCCCATAAGCAACTAGAGAAACATGGCACTTAGCTCTACCTGCGCAAGCACCCGACCTGAGATGCTGCGGTACGGTCTGTAAAGCCTGCAGTCATTAGGAGTTCCTTTGAAATTAAAGGTAAGTTTTAATAGCTATTGTAAACACTGACTTCAGCTACTTGCTGAGGGCAAAATATTCTTAAATTCTGAAAATTGACCTCGCTGTTTGAAAGGTGCTGTCCAGTGTGTTGAATTGTTCTAATGTTTCTGGTTTCCCTGACGTGAGGAGAGCTTTCCTTAAACTGCTGGTTTTTTGTATTATGGTTCTCTTTTTTTCTGAAGTGCCAAAACACAGACTTATCTGTGCTCTGCCTTTTCCTTGTGGGATGTACTGACAGTTAGTTAAACTTCTTACCTTTACATCACCTCTTAAGGGCTAATGTTCACAGCTTTTCTCCAATACTCAGAGCATCTGATGGGAAGGCTAGCTTTAAAAAAACAATGTCTAGGGAGTGTTTTATGTGCTGTGTAATTTAAATAACCATCCTGATTTTGTCTGTCTCTAAAAAGAGTGCAAGGGAAAGGGCAGGACTATATAGAGAAGGAGCTGATCTGTATTTTAAGCCTTTCCACCAAGACAGCCTGATGGGCTGTGTATGTGGGAGGAGATTTCTAAGTGAGAAACTGTGATGTGAGGAATCCTAGGAGCCATGAGGATTGTGTAAATGTTTTCTCTTTAAATCAGAAATAGTCTGCTTTCTCTACTGAGAAAACTCACTTTGCTTACGAGAGAGCATAGTTTATTCACTCTGATGAATGGAGAGGAAGCAAAGGGATGGGACTGTCGCTCTGTAGAGTAAAAAAAGCCCCCAAAACCATTTCTGTAATGTTTTGATTTATTTTATAATCATTTTATCTTCATCATTCAGATACAGCTGACTACAGGCGTAGGGAAGCACAGAGATTGTGAACAGAACATAAATAGGAGAATTATCGTTTATTTCATTACTGTGAAACTTCGTCTGGATAGGTGAGAAAACGGAATGTGAGATAAGTGCTAGACATCGGCTTCCTTATAATTTACATTTTATTAATAAATACGCTTTAAAATGACATTTTCCTTAGCGCCTTATTGTAAACTGTTGCTGATGCTACGGAAGTCATACTTCCTACTGGTATAAATTGCCGGAGCTAAATTAAAAGCATGATGATTTTCTACTAGCCTTGGAAGCTGCTCCAGTTGGCTGAAGAAGAGTTATCTCTCTTCATCAGACTGAATTGCAGAACTGGGCTTTGCTCTTCTCTGCATATTGCTGTGACAAACAGGCCTTTAATTTAGCGGAGAAAGGCATATGAATAACCAACAGCATTAAATTAAGGCCAAATTACAAGTTAGACACTTTGCTGAATAGTGGAAGATGATGTAACGGAAGACCAAACGTTGGTACATTTCCTTTCTTTTGACATTTTCAGATCATGATAGAATGCCTTTTTGAAGACTTTCAGTTGGACTGAAGCTGTGGGTTTAATATCAAGGTAACTGGGAAACTGGTTTGTTTGACACAATCCATATCTCTCATATCCAGTGCTTGTTACCTTGCTGATGGTGGTGTAACCCAAGTCCCGTTGAAAAGCAGTGAGTGAGGTGAATGTCTTTCTGAGATGGTTTACACAGTCCTTTAAAAGTTTAATTCCACTTTATAAGAGAAATCTTGTTTTTGTGAAACTGATGCTTTGTTTATATTAAAGCTAAATTGAGGTTTATTCATTAAAGCCTTTTTTTTTTGTATGATGGATGGAAAATACAAAAGCCAAGCATCTGCTGGCTGCAAAATGGAGACTTTTTGGAGTGGTTGCTCAGCAGATTTTGACAGATGAAATTTTGTAGACTCATCACAACACAGTATAAGGGAAAAGTATGACTGAGACACTACAGATTAAAAAAGCAAAAGAGAACTTAGTTAATATGAATGTGATGGCGAGTTGTGTCCCAGTGTCCTATTCTATCTTTGGATAAAGACTACTGAAGTCCTGGGAAAGTCATGTTGACAACCACCTCCTGCGATGTGGATGGGTGAATGTTCATTGCTGTAGCTGATGTTTGATCAGGATGGCCAGAAGTGCCTATGAGAAGGAGATGGGAGGCATTGCAGGGTGTGTGGTGCATGTGGTTTGCTTGAAGACATCATTTTGGATAATTGCTCTTGGTTTGTTTCTGAAGAATTCTAAATTTTTCTCCAGAGAAACTCAGTAACAAAGTGTCCCTGACTGGCTGCTGGGCATCTGACTCCAGGAGAGTTAGTAGAAGCTTAGTGCTGAAGACTACTATTCAGTAGGAAACAAAATTCTGAAGGGACCTGTGTTTCCTGGCAGGGAAATCATTAGTTGGGTTTTCTTTTTTTTTTTGGTATTTGTGTGCTTTTGAGTTGTGCTGAATCCATCATATGGTGTAGAAAAGAGTATCTTGATAGGTTTTCTTGTAAGACTGTAGTAGTCCTGCTTGTGCACATGAACTGAAAATCTGGCTGTCCTGTAGTCCTGGGCAAAACTCAGAAAATTTACCAGCATTTGACCCAGGGTCTACTATTACCTGTTCCTTCTACTCATTGTGCAGGCAGACCCCCCACAAGGAGAATATATGTCTGGGAAGGGACCTCCTGGGTCATTGGGTTTGTTTTCCTGCCATCATAAGCAATCACATCATATGAGCCCTTTCATTAACTGATCAAACTCCGTTTTAGAAGTATGAACTCTTTTTGCCCCCACTACTCGCACTGGAAAACTGATATAGAACCTCATCTTCTGATCTCCAGCATGTATTTATTCACAGCTGGTCTGCACCCCCTTGTTTTGATGCCAACGCTGTCCTTCAGTGTAAATAGGCTTTTGCCTCCTGAGTGTTCAGTTATCTGGTGTATCTACAAGCAGAAATTAAACCCCTTCCCAGCCGTCCTTCGCTTCCTTTGGTCAGGCCAGCAATGATGATCCTCTTAGTCTTTTCCACACACTCCAGAGATAAAACTGAAATTACCTAAATGAGAAATTCTTGTCAGCAGTTGCTAATGCTCTAAAGTCATTGACTTTTTGTTTGGTTGAAGCCGTGGCTTCTGGTAACTTTCAAGCTGAGCAGTGTGAGGGCCATGGGTTCTTTTCATCATCGAGGTTCCTTGGGGAAAAAGTCAGAGGTGAGAACTGGGAATATATTTCTCATTTAGTGGAAGTAATTTGTGGGGGTGTTGTGGAAAGTGCTGATGGGTATGCTGGTGTGAGATGTCATTGTAGTCCTTGTTGCAAAGTTGCTCCTCGTGAATTGGGTTTTTTGGCATTTTGGTGTGACGTGGAAGAATCCGTGCTGTCACTTTGCCACCTCTGTTCAAGCATTTGTCGCTTGAAAGAAGGAAGCTGTCCTACAGATATGCTGTAGCTGTATATTTCTTCTGGTCAATGAGAAGCCAAATTTCAGACCACTCTTTGGCAGGCAGGTGATAATACCTTCAAATTTAAAGCAAAGGATGAAATGACTGACCAAGCTGGGACATGGAAAAGCAGCTGAAGAAGAGATGGCTGATTGAGAGGATAACAGTGAAGGTCTGCTAATCTTCAGGTGGAAAACTCTAATAGGGGATATTGTTTGTTGTACTTTATAATAGAAGAATCAGGAAGCATCGTACAAAAACTTCAGGTGACTTAAAATGCAGAAGCAGATTATTCTTCACGCAGAACCTGGTTGTGGAAGTCTCTGTGCAGGATAATCTGATTGCTGAAAATTTCTGTGGGTTCAAGACGTGGATATGGGAAAATGCATTAGTGGTTCTCACCTGCAGACAACCTCTCTGATGGCTTAGGAAGTCCTTGGACCACAAGTTGGAATTATTTTGGGGAAGGATCATGGTATTTGTGTCGTATTTATCCCAAGTCAAACAGTATTTGTGATCTGGAATGTTTAGTTCAATGAACCTTTGGGCTATTCAGGTCCAGCTGTTCTTAATATGCTTTTGTATGTGTTATATGTCTTGCAAAGTTTTTATCTTTACAAGAAGTGGTAAATACTAGGTTCATTATGCTTATGATTACTATATCCATTTAAAATGCTGTTATGTGATAAGTTGTCCAACATATAAGTTGTCCCTCGACTTTCCAATAGAACTCTTCAGTACTGAAGGAATCTAAGCTTGTTTTGCTGAGAAGTCCTAATAGGTTTTATGGGAAAAACTGCTGGAAGAATCAGATAACGAGCCCTGAAAACATGGAGGGGGAAAAAGTATTACATTTTGTATTTCAGCTCAAGCCTCTGTGTTTGATTGCAAGAAGACATTTGAAAAATAGCTATACCAGAGCTCTGAAGGATTCTTCAGTCTGAGATGAGCTCTGGGAACTGGGCTGTAAACTCCTTGAAACCCGAACAGATGTTTTGGTATATAGCTTCAAAGCTTTGAAAGACTGTTTTCCCCATGCCTTTCTGTGTGAGGAGACTTTTAAGAGCTGCTGAATAAATTTTATTATCTTTTCTACAAATGCACTATCCACATGGAAGAGGCAGGCTTTTGAACAGTCATGGGCTCAGAAGTGAAACAATAACAACATAATGCGGGCCCAATTGAACAAAAATGGAATAGAAATGGGAGAGATGCATGTCAGCCTGTTTAGGACCCAGAGGGGTGAGAGTTTTGAGATGCTTCAATAGCTTCCTCATGAAGATAAGTAAACACAAGGGAGCTATATTGGCTTCAGCTCTGCTACATTAGATAGAAGAATTCTTAATGTTGGGGATGAATAACGTGAATAACAATCCAGATGTTAGTCATCTTGTTTTATGTGCATTTAGAAATGCATCTGACAATGATGAAAGTGAGTTGAGAATCTACAGGGTTTTGAATGCAGAAAGGTGAGTAAATTTAACTTATCCTCTATATTTTCATCCCCTTCCCACACACTAACTGGGTGTATATTAGTATGGGAGGTTCTGCTGTGTGAATGCCCAGGAAAACACAATCCTTGCTATAGGAATTTAAAAAGAGAAGACAATGGAAATGTCTGGAAATAGGGGACTGAGACATAATAATTGAGATCCAACTCAGTTGAATTGTCTTTTAACCTGGAAGTCCAGGGTGCTTTTCAACACCTGTTGCCTTCTGTTCCTCCAACAAGCAAAACACCAATATTGCACTGTGATAATATTACAGGTTCATTAACAATTCTGCTTTGGTTTATAGTTTCAGGGGGTGATGGGAGAAACCACCTTAAAATTCAGGTTGCTCTTTTATTAAAAATGTGATAACTTTTTAATATTTTTTTAAATGTAACTGATCTTCAGAGCGCACAAAAGACTTCAGATGCCTAACTTTTTACCCGCTGCATTGCATTTATTTACACCTCCCCTCCAATTCAAAGCCTTTTTGAACATAGCTTGAGTGGAAGAAACCAGCATAATGTCTCTGCGTGCTTTTACATTTCATTTAGCTGCCCTATATAAAGTTGCTTTTCCACCAGTCACCAATGCCCAACAGTGTTCTGAAGTGAACGTCAGAGACAGTGACATGTCTTTGGTGAGAACTGTGGCCTTTTTTCTGCAACGAGAAGGGGTAAGCCAAACCATTTTAGAAGGGTTCCATGCAAGAGTCTCTTGACACTTTTCGTGTTGCAATTTGGAGTGTTTACCCTCCCCTGTTTAGGCTCTTGTTTGCCTTCTGTCATTGCAGTGAGTTGAGAGCGCAAAAAAAAAAAAAAAAGGAATATTTTTATCATAGAGATTTTTGTCTGAGGATCTGGACCAGTTGTGGAATTGCTTTGACTTTTTTTTTTTTCCCCAGAGGGGAATGCAGCCTTCAATCGCACGACTGGCAGGATGGAGTTTATTTGTAAGGTCAAGATCTACTTACAAGTAATAGCACTTCCCATGGGGAAAAACACTAACGCAATTTGTGAAAGTTATTTTACTTGATGGTCAGATAAACCAGATAGCACATTAAGAACAGGGTACCTGGCTGTGATGTGACACACGCAGCAGCATTTAGACAGAACACTTTGTTCTTCTTACAAATGAGTCGATGGACTTTCGCGTGGATGTTCAACTTCTGAAATCATAGCTTCAGTATTCTAAAAGATAAAGAAATGAAATTGTAGAGTAAAAGAACCAAACCAGCTCCGAAAATATGGGAAACATGGCAGCAGAAGCGTCTGCTCAGGGAAGATTATAACCCTTCAAATTGCCAGAGCCTCTTTAGCAACTACTTCGCATTGTGGGTTTATCTGGCAGAAGGAAGATGACAGGGTTGCCAGCCTGCCTAATGATCTTCATCTAACATTTACCTTATTGAGAGGGGAATAATTCTGTTAAATTAACATCCTAGCATATTTGCTGTCCAGCTAGTTGATGAATTAAATAGCCTGAAGAAAATGTTTTATGACTCGTTTATCCATAAAAATTGCTGAATTCTTCAGACAAAAGGGAATGACTTTTCAGTGGTTGTGTCCTGCGGTGCGCTACACCCCTTGTCTGTAAAAAGAAAAAAATACGTAGACGTATTTATATATAAAAAGTCATAACTTTGACAAAGGCTGTGTGTCTTTGGGAGGTGGGAGGGCGCAGGGGCAAACACTGCTCTTGGAGGGACGCCGGCTTGTGCCATCAGCGGTGCTTTGCCGCATGGCGTGTGCCTCCTGCTCGGAGGAAGCGCGGGCTGTTAATGACAGCCTACGAGTCTGTGACACTGGGATCGCTCCATCAATCAAATGTGGCACCTTGTGCCAGCCCAGCCAGCTGTCCTCTTCCATCAGCGTCCGAAAGTGCCGCACCAAAGGCCGCAGGTGCCAGCTGCCATCCTCAAATAACCACTGGACCTGCCCCAGGATAAGGGCATTTAGGGAACCTGTTTAGATTGAATTTTCTGTCTTGACGGTCCCTTTTGAGTTATAGTTTAGAAAAGGAGAATAAACAAATTATAAGCTAATAAAGCAAGCAGCGCATCTATAACAAGGAATCCAAGCCGGGGGCTTTGTTCTTATCTCTTGTAGACCCATTGCGAGGCATCACCATAAGTGCCTGTGACAGCAGGAGATGTTGCTGAGGATGCAGTTGACACGTTGTGCTTAGTTTGACTGAAACTTGTAATGTCGCAGTGGTCTTCGCTGTGCTTCACAGATCCACTAACCCACTGAAATTTTACATAGCTTCTATAACTGCGTGTTGGCCATGTCAAAGAGGTCGAGAAGAGGAGGACTTAATTTCATGAGAAAATACGTTATGAACATGCTTATGAGAATGTTCTATAAGCAAAATTGCTTGCTTTTGGTAATTTCCGGTGAGAAATATACACAGATATGGAGAGCCTGTTTGTGAGTCCTAGCTGAGGTTCTGGTGCTGCTGTACCTCCTGAAAGCCTCCGTTTCTGGGAGGCCCATGACTTAGAGGTGAACCAGTGGTTTTCAGATCGTAGGCAGGCACACCTCTGCATCCTGAAGTCTTGAGGATCCAAAGCTATCAGAGCTTGAGGTGCTTTCAGGTACAAAAGCCTTGGACAGGAGGGAGATATGGACAGTCAGGCTTTTAGAATGGCAGCCTGTGTTTTGAAGCAGAAAAGATTCCTTCTGCTGCTATGGCCCCCAGATTGATACGTGGTAGACAATATAAAAGGTCTTCACAAAGAGGGTCTACTGCTGTTCTGGACTGCAGTGCTTCTGAGGGCAGCATGTTGCCCTTGTATGTCTATATGGAGTTTTTCTCTACTGTTATCATAGAATCATTTGGTTTGGAAGGGACCTCATCACTCGGTTCTTGTCCTCACTTGATGCTTTCTAGGCTGCTCATTCTTATTCTCCAGCATGTTTGAATTTTCTATTATTTGCTTGCTGAGTGCAATCGCTTGCAATTTTCCAGGTTGAAAAAAATGAAGTTCCTTTGAAAAAAAAAAAAAAAAAAAGTAATGGAATATCCCCAGGTTGAAACAGGCCCTGAGCACGGCTGATGGCATAGGGCCTTTAATTTACTAAACGTCAGTGGTTTGATGTCAATTCAACATGACTGGTGATTGCCTGCATCGTGTTACTGCTGGGGCTGAAAGGGCTGTTTACCTTTGGAAGACAGAAAGCTCAGCTGAGCAACACACAGAGCAATTTTCTCTGACCTGCTAATAATTTTTTCCCAAAAGATTCCCCAATTGCTGAGGAGCATAAACCCCTGGGAAACAAAACCTTATCTTTGCGCATATGCTTGTTTATGTATCTGTTAGAAATAGGTCCAACCAGGAAAATGGTGTTTGAGGCTAAATTTGCAAAAGAACATTTTATATCAGGCATTTTCTTTGCTGCAAAGTGATTCTTAATTTGACCAGTGGAAGACACTTGTTCTTCAAGAGATTCTCTCACATTTCTCATCCTAGCTCAGTCCAGCTCTGAAATCTTAGTGGTATGGGCAGCCCTGTCCGAGTTGAAGAGCAATGGTTCAAAAAGAAAAAAAGCCATCTGGTTCTCATTAATTTGCTGAAAGTATCAGAACATTTTCGAAGAGAGACCACGCTGTGTGTAGGGAAAGTAGAGGCAGGCGCTCTTCCCTTTATGCTAACAGCTTGGTGCACGTGGATGCAGACTCACCTGCCAAAGAACGATCGTATTTCTAAAAATAAATTTGGGGTTTGAGGTCCTTAGATAGCATAAGGGTTGATGGTCTGTTATCCACAGACCACAGTGGCGATATTGGCTTCTTCCCACTGCCATGGGAGTGATTACGGAGTGAATACGTTTTTTTTTTTAATGTTAAAAAAGACAGCTAGGATCTTGCATACTCTTTGAAGAATTAGGTTAATAGTTTTTTAAAAACCCACCATTTCTAGAGGTGTACATCCACAAGTCGTACCTCTTAAACCGAGATGCACGTACATTAAGCTTTGGTTGCTGGAGCAGCAGCCTCTAAATGGTAGATTTATCATGCGTGGCTGTATTCCTGATGTGATGCCTTTCTTTTAACATTTGGCCTTTAGGCCTTGTCTTCTGGGCTTTTGTGGGTACAGAGCAAAATTTGTTGAAATACTCGGGTGGATACTGTCGTTGGCAGCCTGAACAGCTCCTGTGGTCCTACGTGGCCCATCTGCTGCTGGTGCGACGTTAAGGTACATGACTTGCATTGCACTCGCTGCTGCTGGTGAATCCATCGCAGAGATTACCAGCTCGCTAAAGATGATTTTTATAGACTCTGCAGCTGGTTTGTTTAAAACTAGATTACTGTCACATTTAGAAACATTTAGCACCACTGGACCAATGAGGAATAATAATTTAAAGAGGCTGACTAGATTTAATCAGTTTTTAGGAGATGAGACTTAATCAAACATAAGAGGTTGAGAAGGCTGATGGAACTAATGAATTTGAATATGTAATACGGGGCCTGTCTGAACCGTGGCACATTTTCTCTGGCCGTGGTTCGTTCATAATAATGAAGCGCTTGCAAAAGTTATGAAGTCAGTAGGTATAAAATCCTTTGTGCAAGGAGCCTCGGCAGCGGGGGGAGGAAATTACCTGAACTGAAACTTGAAGTAGACATTGCATGAGATTTCTTTCAATATAAGAGTTCAAAGAGTTAATTTTCAAGCCATTTTCCTAATACATAAGAGAAGAAAATTGGGAAATTACTTTGAAGAAGAAAGATACCCTTGTGAGATGCACGCTGAGGCAGGTCTCTGGGTGGCTGCTCTCGGTGTAGACCTCCAGCATGTACTTAACAGAGAGCCCTGGGCAGGTCTTTTAACTTCCCTGGCCGTCAGTTCCCCATCCATAAAATGGTTGTGCTGAACCGTTCCTACTTTTTCTTTCCTACTTTTTTGGTGGTCTATTTTGTATGCTATTGTTATAGCTAGGGAAATGTTGTCTTTCTTATAAAGAAAGGCCAACTAAGGTAGATGCTGTGCAAATGCACGCTACAGCAATCTCTGCCTTGATATTACCAGTCTAAATGAACTGTATTATATCGCTTCCACCTTTAAACCCTCCCCCAAGCCCCAAAAACACACAACACACCCCTAGCACCTCTATTTTTTGATCTTACTTAAGGAGGGAATAGTTTTAAGGTCAGAGTTTGTGTGAGGAGTAATCTCTTTTGTATTTTATAATTTGGGACAATGCTTTTAAGTGAACGGAAAACCCCAACTATATACGTTCATGGTGTGAAATCCATGCTTGTGCAGTCGGAGCCTGACCCATCTCTTGATGTCTTTGGTGGGAGCAGAATTCAGCCTGTGTTTTCTTCAGCAAGGCAGCAGTTGTAACTATTTTTCTGTTTCTACTGAATTAACTGGGGGAGATGCTGCTCTTTGCCCACCTCCTCCTGGTGGTGCTGGGAGAGCTTTGCTGGGCTTTGGCGGGAGTTTCGTCTCACACCTCTCTGAAGAGAAGCTGATATGACAACAGATGGACCAAACCCTGAGAGGTCCTCTTAAAAAATTCAAAATTTAGGGTGCCTGAGATGTTTTTGCCCCCTTTAAACCGTCTTTCAGCTGAAGCAGCTGGTGTGGGAATAAAAGGTAGCTCCTTCCTCCTGCCTCATTCAGGTCAGGTCCGTCACTCTGCTAGAAGAAGGGATAAACTCTATTAACTGTTGACACCAAGGTCCCCTGTAAAAGACAAATAAGCCATAGGAGTTCGATGAGGGGAATTGGGTTGGGATAGGGATTTTTAATCAGCATCAGGCCTGGCAGTGAGCTAACACAACAACCGGCTGAATGATTGAGAGTCCTCAAAAGGTGAAATATTCAGTAAATGCCATGTTTTGTGTAATGCTGTATTGGTTGCTGGAGCTGTGGCTTTGTCCCTTTTCTCAACCAAGATCAGAAATGCATTGCTTTCTTCTGGCTTTTGATATGCTTTTGTTATAGTGCTCAGTAATGACGGGGCTGCACGGTGACTTTCTTTAAATCATTGTGCTTACATGGTTTCCAAAAGCAACATCAGGAGTTCTAGAGTGTTGTTTTTGTTGTTATTGCATGAATATTGTGAAGCTCTACTTGAAATTAAATCTTTATTGTGCCATACACTGTTGAAGACTGTCCCTTTAGCATATTTCAATTCCAGTTGACCATGGCCATTGTGAATCATGGAAGGAGATGTGGCATCGCTGCCTTCTACCTGCAGATTTGAGATGCAGAGTGATCTATGATCAGCATGGGTTCAATGAGGTGTTTGCAGTAAAACCAAACATCTTAGCTTTAGCCAACAAAACCTGCCTAGTCATATTTCCTTTTAATATTCCCTCTTAGATGTCAGAAATAAAGGTACTTCGAGATGCAATTGAATCCCTTTGTCTTAGAGTTCTGTCATAGGATATAATGAAATGCACAGTAGACACGATGGTCTTTCTCCACTGACTCTAGAAGGAGCCTCAACAATTGCTTTCAAAAGATGACTCTCCTGTAGGTGGGTAAGGGTGAGTGGGATGAGCTACATTTCAAGTAGAATAGAGCAAATCCAGTTTCTTTCTGAGTTCTGGGTAACTACCACACTCCTTTCCTGTGCTCTGACAATGTAACAACATGCACATTTTATTATGAAAATTGTTTAAACTCCAGGGGTGTTGTCAGAACTTCCAAAGTCCTACCACTTAAGTCATAGTTTCCTTTCCAAAATGCCCAATTTTAGCCCTACTGAGTATTTTGCATCTGCAACATAGGAAGGTGCCAGTTGTGTCAGTGTCATTTTGCTAGAAGCAATGCACAGTCCTGTTCATTTGTGGTTTTCTTCATGTTTCTAATAGTGGGTAGCATGCCGAGCTAATTAATGGGCTATGGGAAGAAGTCACTGATGAGTACAGACTGAATATCTTCAGACGAAAAAGCTACGAGTTTCCTGTTGAGTTCAAAGAACAACCCTACTGAAGCTTTGATGTGCAACCAGATGCATTGTGTAGAAGCAACCAAATCAAGGGTTAGAAGGATGAAATTAGTTGAGTTGTCTCTTATTTTCTATGTATACACTCCTAGAAATGACTATTACCTGGTGGGTAGCTAATCTAAATGCAGGGGTGCTTAAGTTTTGCTCTCTAATTATACGGGTTGATACAACAACTTTCATTAGCTCATTTAAGGTTTTCCTGAAGTGGGAAAACACACTGAGATTTGTATTTTCAGCGTATCAAGTTGTTTTGATGCCCAGCAATGTAGAAATTAAGCAGGGAGAACTGAAGAGCCATTTTCAAATGGGGTTCTTAATAGTAATACACTTAAAAAGTTCAGACATTTTTAGCTGTTTTCCTTTTGTATGGGGAGTATCAATGTAGCTGGAATGATTGTTGATGAAGAATCTCAGCATTGTATTGTTGACGCTCAAGGCGGTAGCTTTTCTTTTTAAAATGACATAAAATAGAAGTATAAACAGACATGAAATGCAGAAAGCAGCTACTAACCCATTTCTGGTTATACTGGTTTTCTGCTTGGAGGGTAGATAGGGTAGCACAGAATGGGACTCGAGGTCACTTGCTTGTGCTGCTGATTTGGGGTTCAAGCAGAGCTGGTTGAACAGGAGTGGTTTATGATTAGATACACATTTAATCAATAAGAATATTTCTTCTTATCCTGAACAGAGGGGCATTCCTCCAATGTACAGTCACTGAGATACAACATGTCCCTGTTGCACATCCATTTCATGAACATTAGACTTGAGTGACCTTGATCTTTTCCACCAGATCTAGCCCATGACAATTGTCTTCCTTTTCTTCATAGGCAATCCCAGGCTGTTTTGCATTGACAACTTTTGTTGTGCAGGTATTTCAGTTCCTCCATCCACCTCTCTGTCCAAATCCTTGCCCTGGTGCAGGAAAATGAGGCCTATGAGGAGCAGGAAGCTGGGGAGAAAAGATGGAGAGGTTTTAATCTTCAGGGTGAGTTTATACTATTGCAAAGACTTCCTGAAACTATTGCTTTGGCATTTATTCCAGTCATTGAACCTGGAAGGAGATCCCTAATTGGATGTACAGTGTCTTTCTAATTTCAGTATATAAAGTGGACTTGGTAGCATGGTTTAGTACTGAATGAAGGAGAACATCAGTGTTATTCTTTACACACCTCAATTTTGATGTTTGCATGAATTTGTACTCTAAAGAACTTTCCACCAAGATAGCAAGTGTCCTCATCATTTGCTATGTAGGATGAGAAAGATTCACTGTTGGATGCCGTTTAACTGTGGGGTTGTGAGCTAATACTAGATTTTTCCTTCTGGGAGAGTGTTTTTGCTGTAATTCCTTCATTGACTAGTCATTATAGATATCTCCATCTTCCCCATTATAGATATCTCCATCTTCCCCCTGCTCCCTCCTTGACTTTTTGGGAAGGTCATATGCCTGGGATTTACAGCTTTTTTGGTATACGCTGAGTGTTGTAGCAAAGATGAATAGGAAGGGAAGCTCTTGTATGTTCCTCTGCCTGGAAACTTGCTCAAGGTTAGAGATCTCAGGTGACTTTTATTGTTACCTTTTCTGACAACAGCCTCTAAATATGAAATATGAACTAAAATATAAACCCTCAGAAGAGTGGCAAGTAGTGGAAGATAGAACTGAAAGGACTGGCATGGAGATACAAATTGCTTATTGTTTATAGTATTTGTCTACTTAAAGCCCACTTCTCCCTTGAGAGCCTGGCTTACTTAAAGAAGAATTGCTACACTCTGAGAGAAGTTTCCTGTATCATAACAGTGTTATAGAAACATGTTGTGAAACCAGCTGCCATGAAATTGAATTACAGGTGTTGTATTCTTCACTGCTTAAATTGCTCTATTATATCACAGGCCTCATCGTTTTGTTTTGAACAAATAACTGCAATTTGGTAGGAGCCTAAGAGATGACGGTATAAGCAGTCAGGGGTTGTTTAAGGCTTCCCTAATGATGGAAAATTGTTCTTATCCATCTAGAGTGTGTTGTCTTTGTCAAAATGCATGTGCAGTGAATGGAAAACTGTTTCCTCATGGCATCTTTCTCCTAAGTTTAGTTTTTTATTTTTCAATATGTGAAACAGTCCCCTGTAGGTTTTATACTAGTCAAAGCAATATGGTCATTCATATTTAACTTTGACACAGCTCTGATACATCAAATTATGGCACTGGATGTAGTCAGGTATTTCACTTCCTTCACTTTCAATTTGCTGGAATTATGCAGGTGGTTGCTCAACCTAAAACTTCTCAGGTTTTCATGGTACAAGATTTTAAAAGATCCTTCACGAAATATTTAAAAATAACTCTCAGCGCATAAAGCAATTTTTGGTTTAGGCCAGAATTTAAAACTATTTTGTCTGGGTTGGGATTCGTGATTGCTGCTGTGTGTGTGCCCCCCCACCCCACCCTGTGCTCCGTTCTCTCCATCCCACTCCTGCCCACCTTTTCTCTGATGTACTTGGCAGTTTACCCCAGAGTTTAATGCATGCAAATCTCCACAGTTGGCTTGGAAACAGTGTAATTCCCACAGAAAAGGGGTGCTTGCAAGAACCTTGGACTTGAAAATGAACCTTACTTCCCCTACTACCTGTCCAGGTCTGTATTATGCTACAAAAGACACAATATACTGAAATTCAGAAAGAGAACCTGCTGTATCACAGGGCTCAGAACAAGCTTTATCAGTATCTTATATTCCACCCTGTTACTAGTTTGAGAAGGTGTTATGCGTGTGTCTTCCTCTAATGTCACAGATTTCACAGAAAAAATGAATCTAGGAAGGATAGCAAGAGCTCAGTTTTGTCCATCATCTTGCCTGAAGGCAGGGCCCGTTCTTCCAGGTCCTGGTTTATTCTTGACAGATGGCCATCTAACTTGTTCTTAAAATTCCTCAGTGATCAAGATTTGCTTACTTGCTTGGAAGTGTCATTTGTGGAAAGGCAATTAAATCTGCTTCAGTGATCTTACTTTGCCAGTGTTCTACTAGCAATTAGGATCGGTTTTCTTGCTTGTTTGAGGTTTTTTTTTTTTAATGTGCAGCCTTTTTGTGTGTGAGTTTTTGGATTAGCAATAGCTGCTTGACTTTTTTTATCTTTTCCTTTCCTCTTTTGGTTTGAAATGTGATTTATCTGCTGTGTATGTGTCAGGCTTCTTATGCTCTGCCCACTGGATTGGATGTAGTATGCAAGTCCCCTTAAATTTCAGAAATTTCCATTTCATGGCAATCTTTAAAAAAACAAACAAAAAACCAAAAAAAACAACCAGGAGGGGGCATGTTTTGGAGTGAATTCTTTTGAATGCGTATTTTTGCGGATAAACCTTACATAGGTACTCTCACTAAATTCTTTCCTCTTGTCCCTGAGATGTGAGAAGCTAAAAGTGCTTCACAAAGTTCTGTGAAAAATTAATGTGTACTGTAACTTACAAGCTGTATTGCTGAAGGGCATTTAAATGTTATGTTTGTGTTTTCTGCAATTTCTATTTTTAGAGAAACCAAGTATCTAGTAAGGACTATTTCAGAAATTCAGTGAAGTGCTGCTGATACTAAAAGAAGAGAGGAGAAACGAGGGGCATACACTGCACAGCTTAATGAGGGCACATAAGCCTAACGATGCAAAATTGCAAATTGCTCAAATTACAGAGCACTGTCCCTTGTATTCATACCTGCTTTTAGCGCACTCGGGGCAGCTCCACATCAGCATTCGGCTGGGCAATGTCTGGTGGCTGTTGCCAGTCACAGCATCTGCAGAGCCTCTGCCGGACGCCAGCCAGCGCTAGCACAGGATGAGTTGGTATCATACGCTGGTAGAAACCTGTTCAGGCTCTGAACTGTGCTGCTGGATGGAGCTGCTGTGGGGCAAGCCAGAGAATAAACTTGTGGGATACCAGGGAAAGGACTGATCCTGCGGTGTTACACCACAGATACAGGTTCTTTTGCCTCGGGCACCCTTGATTGTCTGCTCTTGGAGGCAAAGTGGGGCAGAAAGGATGATACAGCTTCAATTTCACTTAGGGAGATGCTCTCTGGGCTTCAGCTTGCAGCCAGGGAAGTGTTTGGAGCAGCTGCTGGGCTTGGGGGGTAAGTGTTCTGACCTGGGTGAGAGGGGTGTTTGAGACAAAAAAAACCCTAGACCCCAGGATTGGGGGTCACAGAAAGTTAAAAAGGCACTTTTAAAAAAGAGTGTTTACTTTCTCACTGCCTATTCTTCCTGGCCCATAGAAGCTGCCAACAGTGGAGTCAAGTCCATAAACTGTTAATGCAGCTCTAGCCAGAGCAATGAACTATAACCAGAAATTTGAGGAACGTTTGGGTTTTTTTCTTGACTTTTGCCAAGAATTCAAGCTAAAGTGTAAAAGTGCATTTTTTTTTTTCTCACTTGTGTCACTTTCTATTCCTAAAATCCGTCCATACAAACGTCTGTCTTACCTTTGGGATGCTAGTTGTTCCTCTTCCTTTAGCTCGTTCAGGTCAAGGATGAGATAGCAGCCTTAGCTTTGGTTCTATCTGTTTCTCTAATAGCGAGATACCTGATAGTCTGGTGCAGCCTGTGTACCTTGGAGATGTGATAGCCAGATATTTCTTCTGTTGATGGCTGACTATTCATCTTAGTAAACTGGGGTAATTCAGGGGAAGTGTTAGGTTTCTTTTGCCTTTAGAAAAGAACAAAACATTTTGCATTGAATGCAAAATCATTTGAGGTAAGTGATGAGATTACTCAGACAATGCAGAATAAAAAACTGGGAGAGATGTAATTCATTGTTGTGGTTTTTTTTCAGGCTGCTGACATGATATGAGAGTTGCTAATGCAGTATGAAGTACAAATGATATGCAAAATTCCCTGATAACTACCTGGGAATTCTCATTCCATCAGCAACTCTTGTGTTATTATAAATGAGACAGCTTGAAAGGCACTTGTTGCGTTTTGTATTGCATGCATAAGTCATTTGCACTTCAAATGAACTGGCCTAGATTATTTTTGATTTTTTTTTCTGCATGGCTTTCATAAGCAATGGAACAATGCTGAATTACTGCTCTCTTTCACTTTTAACAATTCAAGAATCACAAGGTAAGGGCAACGTGACAGATGAGCACCTTGGTACAAGCTGCTTAGCAATTGGGATCGTAAAAGCTATGTTTCAGAGAGTCAGATCGGGATGTCTGATGGCCTTTGAAAATTGTTGAATGTCTAGATTTTAATTGTAATATGTCTTTATGTTTTGATTACAGATGATACTTCTGTAATAAATAGAATCATAGAATGGTCTGGGCTGGAAGGGACCTCCAAAGGCCATCTAGTCCAACCCCCCCCCCCGCAGTCAGCAGGGACACCCCCAACTAGACCAGGTTGCCCGGGGCCTCATCAAGCCTCACCTTGAATGTCTCCAGGGAAGGGGCCTCAACCACCTCCCTGGGCAACCTCTTCCAGTGC
>JAOQGH010000051.1:47538425-47639600 GCA_025769975.1 Gallinago jamesoni
CGTCCTGTCACTGCAGGCCTTTGTAAACAGGCTCTCCCCAGCCTTCCTGTAGCCTCCTCAGGTACTGGAAGGCCGCTATGAGGTCTCCCCTATACAGAATTACTGAATCAATACAGTGTGAAATGTGTTTCTTCATCTCTTGGGACCCTCAGGCTCAACCCCAGTGGCCAGTTTCTATCTGTGGGGCTCAAGGAAGGATCAGGGGAGGCAGGAGGAGCCCACGTTCCTTTATGGGCTCCAGAGAGCACTGAGGTTGTTGTTGCACACCAAGGAGATACAGGTGTGGTCACATCCAGTGTCCTTCCTTCATGAGTGGTGGTAGGTTGCTGAATCCATGCTTTCCTTTGCTGTGCCAGGACTGTCCCCCTGCCTGTTCCACGGCAGCAGGCAGGGGTTGCTGGCAAGTGTGCTGGATGGGAGCCCATCTGTGCTGGTGTTGTCTGGTGTGGATTGCACAAACCTCATCTCCTGCGTCATCACACACAGCCTGGTTTTCTTCCATATTTCTGTGGTGGCTTGGGCACATTCATCCTCACCGTCACTCAGGTCTGCTTTGGACCCCCATACAATGATCCTGAACTTATATTCCTTAATACTTTAAGGTCAGGTTGCCTGAAGCAATGAGGGAGCTGTGCTGCAGTCCATCACGGTGGTACTTTTTGTAGCAGAAGCTGAAGGGCAAGTGTTGGATGGCATGAGGTGAGCAGGCCCTCCCCAGGTAGCGGCGATCTTTGTCGTCTTCTCCCTCCGTAGTCTGCTGCAGGGTCTGTTTCAGACAAACACTGTCACAGCAACATCCAGGTAGAGCTTTCTGGAAATTGGTTGTTCCCCCCAGCACGTACAGGAAGGAAGCGACTGTGCATCCAACGTTGAGTGGTCAGAGGCCATGAGCTTGGGAGCGAAGTGGAGAGTGAATCATATTGATAAGCACAGCATTTGGTCTTCATCCAGGAGGTGAAATAAAGCTAATGGAGGCTCTCCAGGGCTTGATTCTCAGCTATTGTAAATCAGAGCAGCTCAGTATAACTAAGGTTGAAGATCTGACCACATGACTTTTATCTTTGCAGCGTACAACAGATGATTAAGTACAAATGCATGTTGAGGTGATGTGGGCAGTATGTAAGGAGGAAGCAGGAATGTGCCTAAAAGCCTCCTAATCTACAGTTTGTTCAATTCATGCCATTTATCTCTCCATCGCCATGGCAGTATCTCTGTATTAATCTGGAAAGCTCTCCTTGCTGAATATGATAAAGGTATAGGAATCCAGAAAGGCTGGCAATGCTCATGAGTTCAGTGTTAAAAATAATTATCCGGTTTCTAGAACAGGTGCAATCCTGGGAAGCATGAGAGCAGCCTGGGATGTACGCTCATGGTGCTAGGAGAGGTCAGCGGGAGGTAGATGCTCACAAACTAATTGGACTTCTGGGATTCTCTTTTAAGGAGTGCCTTCATATAAAACAATGTACGTACCCAGGACACAGTTGCTGCTCAGTCAGTTGTTTCCTAAACTGACGGTTGTTTTAAGATAAGAGACATTTTTATTTCACTGAAGCCCTTTTTCTCTGAGTCCAAAAGAGCCTGAAAAATATTAAAAATCATGAAAAAAATACCTTTGGTGTGTATGTGTGAAAAAGATGAGTTTGTTCTGCAGTGCTGGCAGGGTCGCTATGCGTGCCTCGAGTCTCCTTTCTGAGTGCTGTTTATGAAGGAGAAAAACTGGCTTGAAATGCAAAGGATGCGAGCGGCTGTGGGTTTTATCTAACATGGTACAAAGTGGCCCATCGTGAATTGAGTGAGGTGTTGCTACCTGGGGGGAGGCACTTCATCTTCCCTGTGTGGCTGGAATGATATAAATGTTATGTGTTGACTTCTAATGAATATTCCTCAGTTGTATGTATGTGGAGGGCTTCATAGCCTGTCATCACAGCCTTATCTTGTGCATTAGGGAGAGAAGGTGGCTCCCGCATTTGGTCTCTGATGTTAGGCAGGGCAAAATACCTTCGCCTGCGAGCCTGGAAGGGCTAAGACTTGCTGGGAAGTGAAAGAGAGCTCTGCACTGTTCAGAGAATACCAAACAGAGAGTGTCCAAGGTCAAGCAAACATAGGAAAATAAAAAAAGAATACCGAGTAGGCAGTAAATATTGTACTTAGGAGGCTTTTCTCCTTATCCTATAAATTTACGGCCTCAGTGCCTGCACTTTTCATCTTGCATCACTATTGCTCTGTATCTGCCCAGGTGGTTTACTACGTGCCAGCGTAGTAAAAATATCATTGTGTGGCACCTTTTAAAGCCCCCCAAAAGTTGCTGCTTTTTTTCCCCCCCTCTGGAGGTGTTACACATTCCTGTACTCTGATGGGTCTCTGCTTAACTGTAAAAGGCCCTTCATGCTTCCCAGTGCCCTTCTGTAAACATTTGGAACTTCTGTCCTGGAGATGTCCAGAGACTTTTGGGTCCTGCCATCTTAGGCTACGCTCTCCTTTTTGGCACCCAAGTACTGACCGGTACAGCGTGGACCCTGCTGCTTCCACCTCTTTTACTGGGACTTAGCTGTGTATGACTTGGTCCAGCCTGAACTACTCATCTAGGTATCCCATACAAGCAGTGGGTAGAGGTGGCTATGGATGCTGTCTGTGTTGAACACCATCTCTCTTCTCACTTTTGTTTGGGTAGGACTAATGTGCTGGTTGCAGTACTGCAATTGTGTAAAGTTTGTAGAGTTGGAGTCTTTTTGTCCACATAACTTGAATGGAAACAAGCTGGTTTACTGTGCTAAAAATCTTCATTTGCCTCGGAGCTATACATAATGAAGACCTTTTCACTGTGGCAGACTTACAGAGTAGAGCACTTGTGGAAAGGGGGGGTTGGTTCCTTGGGGCTGCAGGGCTTCTGCAGAGGTTTCCCATGGGGGAAACGACTCCAACACCAAGGGGTCCCTTCCCTTCCAGGTGAAGCAGTATTTAATTGGCTTCACCTTCTCTAAAGCAAAATACAGATTAAATTTAAGCCAAAAAATCCATCTTGAAACAAGATCGCTCCACTGAACACTCCCATGTCCTCGCTCAATGCAGTATCACAGTGTTCTTGTTACAGTGCGGGGAGGTGCTGTAGTGAAGAACGGAAGAATATAAAGCAAATTGCCTCCATAAAGCAGTTACTGAGGTGGATGAGCCAGATTTGTCTTGTCATGTTTGGCCTGTTTATTGCAATACGTTTTGCCTGTGACATTGTTTGCAGGGTGACTTTACATCCCAGCTGATTACTCTCTCTCTTTTCCTAATACCTTGTGTTTGGATAAAAATGCTCTTTTTTTCTTTTTTCTTCTTTGGATTAACAACAAATCACTGTTTCTTTGGTGGGTGATAGAGTAGGTTTTAATTTTCCATGCTGAAAATCACCCAGCAGCTGTTTAAATGAAAAATCTGTTTGCAAGAAAAACAGAACAAAACAAAAATTACCGGTAGCTAAAAAGTACTCACAGCATCTGTTGTTTAACTGTATCCATGTTGCAATTAACAACAAATTGTAAAAACATATCAGCATTCATGTCCATTAATTTTATTTCTTTTTTCATTATATTACTTTATTATTCATTCCAGTGGGTTTTGCAAATGCACAAAATGACACTAATAATAGTTAATAAAGGAGTAGCCAACTATATAAGCTTATTATAATCCTCTGTGAAGTCTATCAGAGATGTAAAATTTTTCTTCAAGTGAACACAGAAGTTGACACAAAATTATAGCACTTCCAGGAAAAATGTATATGAGCATTGATTACTCACACCTGTTCACATAAAGCTTAATTGCTCATGGGTTTGTGTTCGAGTGCTTCATATCTCACTCCTGTCGTGCTGTTTGGTTTGGGATCTGTGTGTTACTATTTTCATACTCCTCACTCACATGTTGCTGGAGAGATGCAGAGGTGTTGCCCAACGTGCAGACATACGCTGTTTGAGTTATTCCGGTGCAGTATCGTATCAGCCTCTGATTTTAGTTTTAAACTTGTTTGAACTTAGTGTAAACCGGTCTAAGGTTGGCTTAAATGAGTGAGTGATGCAGCTCCTCCTGCACGTCCCCAGCCCGCTCGCCCTGCAGGCACACGGGTCTGTGTAGTCTCTTCAGTGCCCACACAGCCTCTGGCAGTAACTTAGCTAATTAGCTTAAATATAACACCTGAGCTTAGATGAACTCCTGAGCACAGATACGTTTCTGAGGCTCCCAGATTTTACACAGCTGTCCAACATCAGTGTGGGCAAGGTCTGGCTGACTGTAATTTTTCTAATTTTTAAAGCAGAATAGGAGGGGAGTCAAATCTGTGTCTTCCACTTGCAAACAGTTGATTGAGGTGTATGATGTTTATATATGTGTGCAGAAGTGTCCTCCACACAGAGATGATGTATGAAATGGAGACACTTAAAATGGTACTTGGGTATATGCTGATCATTTGCTGCTGTTGTGGTGTGTTTTAATTCCTTTGGTTTTTAGCTTCTTTTTTTGTGTGTGTGGTGGGAGGATGACACGTAATGTATACTTGTCTCTGGGTTCCACAGTATTAAGTGGAAGGT
This sequence comes from Gallinago jamesoni, assembly GCA_025769975.1. NCBI lineage: Eukaryota > Metazoa > Chordata > Aves > Charadriiformes > Scolopacidae > Gallinago > Gallinago jamesoni. The sequence continues at coordinate 47,542,991 of JAOQGH010000051.1, forward strand.
CTGTATATAAATGCAGCTAATGAAATTGGGGACCATGTGGCCTCAAACCATTTAAAATAATGGCATGAACAATCTCACTCCATTACATTTGAGTAGAAGCAGTTCATGCTAAAGTGCTGCTTCCCTGAGGAGCCGGGGAGCCCTGATTGAATCTTACTCGCAAAATGGACAGTGAAGATAAGTTTGTTGGAGGGCAGTTGACAGCTCTGACTCAACAGAAACCGCAGTGCTTGGGAGGAGGGTTGCCTTCAGCCTGTAAATACATTTGCCTTTCTTTTTTCTTTCACTGCTGTCTTGCAAGCTTTGCAGCAAAGGCGTGTGCCCAGTGGTCGTGTTTCCCAAAGGCACGGATGTAGAGCACCCATCTGTGATGCTGGTGAGGTTGTACTGGGTGATGTCCTGCTCTTTTTTGGAAAGTCTTTGGATTTTCATCCTTCCTGCTATATGGTTCATAGCACATAGTTTCATCAGGGAGGAGGTTCTCCAGCATTGAAAACTCTATCCTATCTGCTGGTATACTTTCATCAGAAGACTAACTTAAACATGGGGATTTTCTTAACTACTGTGAAGGACCAACAGGCCCTTCTAGCAAGGAGATGGCTATGCATCCGGGTGCTTTAAGCAAGCGAACCTCATTTTTACCCTATTGTAATGTGTTTCAGAATGCAGAAGTTGTTGGGAGACACTTGACAAATTAGTTTTGACGCAGGTTGATGAGCTGATGTGTGTTTTGCTGCAATCTGTCCATCTGGAGCGTTGCCCATCACTGGCGGGTGTGTTATTTTCTGGAGGAGGCCATCCCCTCCTGACGGCTTGGCAAGCAATGCTGATTTTCTCACCACCACTGGTCAGTTGGTATCTGGATGAGAAGCCCGAAAATGCATGATGCTCCTGTGCTTTGTTCAAGATTCACTGCAGATTTTAAGCCTTCTTTCTGTTCCTGCAGAAAAAGCACTTGGGGAGTATTTCTGTGCTCTGGGGGAGTTGCTGTGCATCAACCAGCAGCGCAGTATGTCCCAGTTCTTGCAGAGGAAAAAATGAAATTGCTCCCAACAAAGACCTGTGATATTTGAATATAAATCCATCTAACAAAAGTGTAACTGCATGCATATCAGGACAGGACAGTACTTGACTATAATCATGAAGAGTGACTAGAAGAAACAAGACTCACAATTAAGTAGAACGCTGCAGAAATCAGCTTGCAGGCTACTGGCCAGTATCGAGAGGAAACTTCTGCAGGACAAATAGCAGTTCCCAAATGCTTATCTAGCAAAACCACATTGAATAAAATAAACTTGACCCTTCCCAGTGAATGTTTCATGCCGATGAGAAAACTTGGTGACCAGTGGTGGAAAATAACCAGAGAGAGAGAAATTTGGGAGGGAGAGAGGAGTAGAGTTGGAGATGAAAATCAGGAAAAGACACAAAGCACTGGTGCAGCTTCATCCTTGAAGCCCTTTGCCCCTCATCGTGAATCCCTTCACCCCTCATCCCTCCCTGTGCTGATGTGGGATTGTGGACAAGGGCTTGCAGGACGTGGTGAGCAGCCGAATGGAGCAGCAAGGTGCATCCTGCTGGACCTGTGTCCCCCTGGCGACAATGGATCATCCTGCTCTGTCTCATCGTCATTGCTGCTAAATTTGTATTTTCTGTAGTGACATGGGGAAAGGCAGGCTCAGCCTTCAGAGGAGCTGTGACTGTTATTAAATATAGTCTCCAGAAAAAACCCTGTGCTCATCCAAGCTCAATCTGAGAGCGCCTTTTATAGGCAGCTTCTCCCAGCCTTCCCACAGCTTTACAGGCATATAATAATTTTACCAGAAGAAATATTGCAAATCCAAGGAATTCAGATTTAAGCTTAAGTACAACATAAACCTCAATGAGAAGGTTATTTCACTGTTTGGTTCTATCATATTGGGGAATTAGTTTATCAGAAGTGCAAGAGGAGGTAGGTGCTTCTCGTTTGGAAGCTTCTCGTAGGTGCTTTGTGGTTTGGAAACATATGGAGGGAACTTGTATATGGATGTAATGGTACTTCTGAATTTCCTGGAATTGCAGTGTGATGGGATTTCTTGGGAATACTGAAGGCCTTCTGTGTGTTCTGTTAGAAGTGGCATGTAAACAGTGTCCCACAAACATGGGTTGCAGAACCTCATGTTTCATTACCTAGCTTGAAGCTTTCCGCCTTGACGTGCACTTTCACAATGTCTTCACTTCACAGTTTGGGGGTTGAGAAGGAAGGAGAGGGAACACCTGGAAAAACTTTGATATTCTGAATGTGTGTGATGCAGTTTGTAGGTTCGGTTAGCCTGCTATGCTCACTGGGGTGAACCCAAAATCCTTAGATGGCACGTTGTATGTCAGTGTATGGACACTGTTAAATTTGTATGGCATTGGAAAAATATGATGGTTTTACTGCATAATTGCAAATTATTTCATACTTTTATAATCAGCTTTGCCAGGGTAAAATGCAGTTAAATCCATTGAAGTACAATATTTGTCCTGGCATTAGACAGTTGTTTCATGTAATCACAGCTGCAATGAAAAGCTCATTTCTCTTCTCAGTTTGTTTCCAGTTTAGTTTCTTCTGCCTTTAAAGATGCAATGCAATGGCTGCTGGTTTGGGGGATCACTTAGTATTCCCGTCTTGAGAGGCATTGCGAAAAACTGAGTAATACAAAGACTCTTGAAGCTGTGAATCACCCTCTCAGATCATGTTCGCGTTTGGATTTCAGTTGTGTTAAGGACAAGAATTACGTGTAAAATATGTTTCTGAACTGTTTGTAAGTTTGGAGCGGCTTGGGTCTGAGCTCTTGGTTCAAAACTACTCAAACTGCAGGCTAACAACTTTTAAAGGGATGGAAATAGAATCCCATATCCGTATAAACTGCTACTGTCAGTTTGAACACTTGTAATATTCCGCAGACCATGCTACTAAATGCGCTTTGACATTGTTAAGATGGAAAAATTTAGTATTTCTGTGTTTGAGGGTAACTCCTTCTTTCAGCTGGGTGGGTAATCTTGGTATTTTTTGAAAAAAAAATGCAAAAAGAAGCAAAAAAAACCCTAAACAACACCATGAATCATGAACCACATTTCAATTTGTGTGTTAGGGCTTCATTTGGACCTGATGGAATGGGCGTAAATCAGGGCAGCGGTTTCCTGTCGCTGTCTTTCAGGTGGACTTGTCTTTCAGGCTGTCCATCCTGTTTTGTGATTTCCTCCCGTTTCACACTGCTTGGTTCCCGATCTTCTCTCCAGCCTTCCATTGCGAGCATCTACTTTATTTTAATCTTCTTGACAGGACCCTCTTATCTGTTCTTAGCAAGGTCCATTTAACCTGGTCTGCCTTGAGCAGATTTGTATTTCTGCCTTCTCATTTCTCCCCCTGGGGCATGCTGCGAGCAGGCCCCTCTCTCCTGTTGAAATGTAATATTTTGATAATTTTAGACTCTTGCATTTAGGGTTTCTGTTCTTCTGGAAATACGAAACCTTCAGCTGACCATGGGGGGGAAGCTCTGTTGTTTCTCAGTCCTCTACTCTTCCTCCAAATCCAGTCCTGGCCTCCACCAGTCTGAGACCTCATTCTCCTCCCTCTAGCATAAAAAAACCCCAAAACCCACTTTTTTTTGTGTGTGTGTATGCGTATATAAGTCAAATACACATGAAGAGAAACTGAATGGGATGATGTTACTGAAAGTTTCCGGGTACGAAATTTCCCTGCATAATAGATCATCGCCATCAGGGCTGAAGAGCTGTCCCTCTGACTGACAGTTAAATCTCAGAGGGATTTAATCTAAATCCAGCAGAAGGTGTGTAGCCCCAAAATTTGAGTTTGGTCTCTCAGGATTACAGTGCACGTGAAAGGAGGGGTGCCAGCAGGAGTTTTCTGCAGGAGAAGGCATTTTCCAGCATGCTGTGGAAGTGTTTGGGACCGTGGGGAGCAGCAGCAGCCTCAGGAGCAGAGCAGGCTCACCCTGCAAATTTTCTCATCAGTTTGGAGGGTTTGTTTTTAAAATAATCCCAGGAATGAAATATTTCCACTTAGCTGGAAGAGAAAAGCCTTTTTACCCACTTCAGGCGTTTTCTTTTCGAAAGCTCCTTTTGTCAAAGCACGACTTGGCTCTTCCACTGGTGAGTCTTTTTTAATTATTTTTTTTTTTTTTTAATTTTATAGCCTCCTACCTATATTGGCCAGAGTTTGCAGAGGGCAGTGTGCTGGGGGCCATCTGCAGCCCTGTGCCTCCTATTGAATTTCCCCCTCTCGTTCTGAAGACCAGGCTGGCAACCAGTTCCATGTGAGTGGCAGAAAATGATTTTATAGAAGTGAATTATTGCAGGGTTGGTGGCCAGTAGCCTCTGTCTGAAGCCTCTCTTTTGGAGCGTGTGAAGATTTATGGATACATTTAGTAAGTGGTGAAACATGATGTTGAGTGGCGGTCCAGCTGACTTCACTGCACACGTAACTGTCTGAGTATAAGATCTTTTTTAGCAACTGAAATATATTCCTGGGGGAGCTAAAGTGGTCAAAATTGTTGGGCTGTTTTTTCTTTTTTTTTTGAAGCTCCCTAAAGTCTCACATACTGTAAAGGATATATGAAATTAGTGTTCACATTTTCTTTATCTCATTATTTTTTCAACGTGTAGTAGAAAGAAGAGACTGTTTCCTTTTCTCTTTGTGGCTAAATCCTTTACAGCAAGGAATTCCACTTTCTTTTTAATTCTCCCCATTTCTCATATGCCTTCGATAATTTCCATCCGTTCCTGGTAAATACAGAATTTTCTTTTCAGAAAGCATTTGAATGCTATTTTACACTAAAATTGAAATTTCATCTTTCTGCAATTAAATTGCAGAAGGTCAGAAGGAAATCAGATCAGAATAATGAACCTGGTGTGTTATTTCCTCTTTTCTTCTTTGTCAATATTTAAGAAAAACAAAAGCGCAAACAAAATACCCCTGGAAAGGAAGCCATAATGTCTAATGCAGCAAGGGATAAAAACTTTAATCTGTAATATAGATGAAGGAGACTTATTTTTTCCTCTATCAACACAAAGAGGTCACTCTGAGGCCCCAGCATTGGAGTTGCTTTGCGTGGTATAGACCTTGAAATTGCAGTGCGATTCCTCAGTTTTTAATAAGCAGAAAATTGCACAAGAGCTTTGACAAATTAGCATCGCTATCCAGTGACCTACCTCGGGGCAAAAAAGGAGGAAAACCCCATGAGAGTAGGATGATTAATTGGATAAAACATTATATTGTGAAAAAAACAATGTGGACTCCTGTTTAATGCATGTCTGAACTGGTAGAATCCACACTTTTTATTGTGCTTAGTACTGCTGTAATCCATCAAAAGGTATCTCGTGCTCTGCTCTTCTGGTCTAGGTGTATCCTAGTAGCTATTTTCCTTCTTTGTTATCATAAATATTAGCTATGAGGAAGCAAGCATGATTTAAATTTCTCTTAATTCCAAACAAAGTATATAATTATCCTTTCCAAAGGGAGAAATAATGCGGTTGATCTTTTGTTCCCATTCCTCATTACACAGCATTTGGCCAGAACAGCATGATGTTGCCCAACAGCACTGGGGTGTTTTACATGTGGGATGTCCAGAGTTGACTAGAAATAATACCAAACTTTTGCCCAAATGTGACTAGAATAACAGGCAGGTGCACTGTTTTAAAACATTCCCGTTCATATTATGGCTATGAGCTTTCCATTTCTCCACTGTCTCTCCCCAGAAAAAAACCAAACAGCCAACCAAAAAAATGTTTATGTGTTTTTTAACAAGACAAGCTGGCTGAGATGTGCTGGGTCAGTACACAGGCGTATTCCTTCTTGTGCAGCACAGTCACTGACTCTCTGACCTGACTTTGGGTGACTTTTAAGATACCTGCATGTTGTGGGATTCATTGTTTCATTTTATTTCTTACTTGTTCTTCTAGCCTGAAAAATTGATATTATTAGCAAGAGTTTCAGTGCTCTGTGTTTGCCTGAGTAAGGTGTAAATTATATCAGGATTGGGCTCTGAGTTACCATTGGATCCTGTTAGGCGTATGGTTTGAACGCTTTTGATGCACGTGAAAACATGCAAAAAAATAATCTTGAGCTTGTAGAATATGATGAGCTTCCTGCAATTCAAATAATAGTGGGTACTTATTGTATCATATCTGTTCCCAATTTTCTTCAAAGAACTGTTTCTCCTTGCTGGTTTTTGTTTCGGTGACATAATGGCATAGTTGGGACGTGTAATTTGGAGCACTTTCTTTCAGAGCAAACTATACCGAGACGTTGTGGATGTTTAGCTGTACCGTTTCAGGGTAGTTTTGGCAGCAAGTCGATGATTCCAGTATCCGCTGCGATGCTGGCAGGAGGCTGGGGTAGGAGCCTGGGACAGAAAGGGAGGGGAGCAGGAAGGGTGGCTCAGCATCGAGCTACAACGTGGAGCCTTTGCAATCTGCGCTTGTTCTCCCAGGGCATATGGAGCTCGATATGTTGCCCTGCTTCACCAAAAAATAAGCTATGGCATAAATCATGAAGGTGATTTGACAAATTAGAAAATGGATTTAAAAACAGGGGGAAATTTTGATTAAAAAATAGTGTTGATTGTCTTCAATTCAATTCCTCATCTAAAGCACGAAACAAAACAAGTGCCAGCACATGGCCAGCTCTGTAATAGTTATATTCCTTTTCAGTCCACTTTAGTACTCCAGCTTCAGCCCAAGTTGGCTTTGCCTTTCAGAAGACTCAAGAGAATGTTGAACATATTCCTGGGCCTTCATTCATTGGTTTGGTTAATATGCTTTTTCTTTCCCTAATCTAATTTTATTTTTTTTTCCCTGTTTGGACCAGGGACAGGCTTTTTCAGGCTGTTCTGACGTTCTCCATGAGTTTTTTTGTTGTCTTAATATCCTAAAGTATGTAATACAAGGAAAGTGCTGTATCCCAGGGATATATGGATTCACTTTCCCAAAACCAGCAGTGCCCAATACTGAAGTTGTGTGAGGGCATGGAAGAAAACTACATCCGTCTACCCGTGTTCTCTTCCTATAGGAAAACAGATTTCTAGCCAAAACTTTTCTGTGTGCAGCTTCCCTGCCTGTCTTCACCGTTACCAACATAGAATCCTGGGAATATATAGCCACTTATGGTCCACCAGCTCCAAACAATTCTGAATTTCCTCCTCCCCCTTTATTGCCACATATCCCTGTATCAAATTACTTAATTTAATCCTTTAATGAATGTATTTAATGATTAAATAAATTAGTATAAACGTGGAGCACAGGTGGACTCCAGGTAATACTTGGTAAAGCCACATGAGCAAATTAAACACTTGGCTGTGTACATTAAAAACATTATCTGATCCTGTAAACACAGAACATTGAGGTCTGGTGTCATAACTGCAATGAACTAAGGCAAAATGAAACTCCAGAGTTTCCACCAGAGAGTTGAGAGGCATCTACTTCTGCAGATTTATGCAGCTTGGAACATGTCTTTATTTTTTCAGCTGAGTTCAGCCCTGAGGGTGAATGCCTGGCGGCCAAATTAACATGATGGTCTCTAAAGGCTCTGAATGGATTTCAGATCCTCTTTGAATGATCTGTGCAGTAGTATTTATCTGGAGCACAACAGTCATGACAATTTTGGTAAGAAAAAAGAGTGCACCTTCAGTAGAAGAATTTTTCAAAAATATGCATTCTGGTTTTAAATTACTGGATTTAAATAGTGTTTTCTATAAGAACAGTAGTTAACATCTGACAAGACTTTGTCAAATAACACAGTAGTTCTTTGACTGGGGAAGTGGTGGCAAGTAGATCACACTGCTCACAGCATCGTACCTTGAGGCAGGGTGGAATAAAGGGGGGAATTAAAGATCTTTCCCTGTATACGCGTCCTGAGCAGGGCAGGGAGAGAAGGTGCTTCTTGGAAACTCTTGCTCTGGGCTTGTCTTTGGCCGATGTGTTGGCTGAAGGTCTGCTGTTTAATTCTGTTTTACCAGTTGGTTGTTGCTGTAAGACCAACAGCAACCCTGACTTCGCTCTGTGGAGTTGAGCACGGACTGTTCTGAATCTGTTGGTTTCTGAAGTTCACTGCAATTAAACTCCCAAGTGTTTAAGGAGGTGTAGGTAGATAATATTGTCTGGTATTTTGCATAATAGTCAAGATGCTGAAATGCTGCAGGAGGACTTAAGGGAAAGGTCAGTTTATACTTGTTGAGGGTAGAGCCTGGTGGCTCTACCAGCCGTGTCCCAGTGTGGTGGTATCAGTCCTTGCGTCCTCCCCTGGACCTGTCCCACGTTGGGTTGTGACTTGGGTCAAATGCCTGGGAAATTGTGGCACATTAAAGCTATCTGCAAAGATGACATAACTGTGATTCTCTGCCTCCCAGGGATATGTGAGAATAAATCTGTTAAAGATGAAGAGGTGCTTATGGATGCTACATTAACGGGGATGAACAACGCTCTTCGGATAGTGAGGGGGTGGAAGGGGACTTTTTTTAGGTAGCTGAAATTTGCACGTAGGAAGTTTTTTACCCACACAACGAGTTCAAAATCACTGCCCATCTCACCTGCCTGAATTGTTCCTGCTTAAGGCAACTGAAGTAGAAGAAAACAGCTTCTTCATCTCTACTCTGTTTCTCTCTCTCAGGGCAAAATAAAGCACTGAATATGCCGACTGCCTCCTGCAGCCGCTCATTCCTCCGCCAGCCCTCTCGGCAGTGCGGTGGAGCCAGTCTTTCTCTGTGAGAAATCTGAGTGTTAATAACTTCTGGCAAGTGTTGTGCTGAAGCAGACAATTCTGTAACGCCAGCCAGGCGCGATGAGGAGTTACGCTGGACACTGCAAGGAAGACACTTCATGTTTGAATTCCTTGCTTCTTCGCAGCCTCCCAGGTTTCACCCGGCTGCTTTCCCCTGGAAATGCCTCCAGCGATGCTTTTGTATGTGGCAGTGGCTGCTTATTTCAGTGAGAATACCCCCTGGGTTGTGATATTTTTTTTTCCAATTTTTTTTCTTCTTTTTTCTTCCATTCTTTAAAGTGAATGAAAGTGGTAAAGATAACCAGCTTTAATCGTGCCTTATGTTGGGCTGTCTGATCCCCTCATGTCACTAGGTGGATGTCAAGTGTAGGCTACGTGTATTTCACTTGGGCATATTGAACATGGTTGTTTGCTAAATAATAAGCCTACTTAGTTATTTTTTATTAGTCATATTTGAAATGAGACCTTTCTCCCTACCCCCACCATTTCTAACTACTGTTTTTCTCCACAACATTTTTAAGCTGTTTTGCAAATGGATGTTAGAAATTGCATTGACTGGAGGAATATGATAAAGGAAAAATGTTGACTGTGTTTTCAGTACTGCTTTATGTAAAAGTCACTGGGGAAAGGAAAAGCAAGGTAGGCTAAAAATCCCAGCATTTCCTTGTGATATTTTTCAGTTTAGAAAAAATGGGTGGTTTATAACTAAGTCTCACTTGAAATTAATGGCGCTTGCCTGATCCCCAGTGGGATTGCTCGAGTATGGCTGCCTGGGCTGGACAAGGATCTTTCTTCCCCGGCAGACATGAGATGTGTGAGAAAGTAGTATCTGTGCCATGAGAATGTTATTAACTCTATTGCTTGAATCTAGGAAGGCCTTTTCCTATTCTTTAGGGATGACATCTTGGAGATCTGCCCTATTGATTCACCTCTTAAGTCTAAGCTACTCTGGGGTAAGCGTGTATGTGTGGGCTTTGGGATAACAAGCTGCTGTATCCCAGTTAATCCACAGTGTCTGCCCATGGGTAAATACAAGGTAATTCAAGGCTGCTTAGCTTAGAGTTATGAAAATATTTGTAATCATAAATATATTCTTAGTATTAATATAGCTTTTCTAGGCTGACTAGTTCCAAGAGTTTATGGAACTGTTTTAGATCTCCTTTGTGTTGTATAAGTAGGATATAAACACCCAATCAAGTGCCTTTTAGTCTTTATGTTCCCAATGCAAGAGGTATTTTTGTAATAATAGATATTGTTGAAAATTGTTGAAAGTAGTAGAATAGTTCTGTTTTTAAAATATCATGTATTCCATGCAAGAAGAGATCAACATAGTGCTGTTGAATGCTATATAAATATTTGCGTATAAATACAATAGTCCTTTTAAACAAATAACTCTGAGGAGAGTAGATTTTCTTTGTGCAAAGATTGTACATGTAATAGTTTTCACCTACCAGTTTAGCAATGCATTCACACTGTAATTTTATTTGTTCGGCACCGTATCAAATAAAGCGACAATGGCAGAGGAAGCATTCAGCGTTTCTCACTACATGAAAGCAACAATTTAAACACTCAAAGATGTCTTGTTTGTGACACTTCCCTATCTCCCCTTTCTCTGTCTAATGGATCCATGCTTGATGTTATTGTGCAGTTTGCGGAAGTGCCTGGCAATTTGCGCTTCACTAAGAAGTTTCTAATAAAGTCAGAAAAGCTGTAAAGTAAGATCAAATTTCACTAAGAAAATTAATATTCTTTCATAGCTAAATTAATTTTTTTTTAAAAATGAGATGTCTAGATGCACTGTGCTTTGAAATGGATGCCCTTCAGAAGTCTAGAATGAAATAACATTTGTGTTTAATATGACGCTTAATTTTTATTTCTTTCTTTTTATTTAGAACAAAAGTGAAAATGACACATTGCTGTATTACTTCCAAATTACTGCGTTATTCTTAGGAGGTGTAGGGTGCTTTGTATTTCCCCTAGCAGTTCTGAATAACCATTGTAAATGACGTAGATTAGAAATAATTTTTCCTTAAAGCTCTAGAAGTAAATCTGTGCAACAGAGTCACTTTTTTAAACCAGTATCCAGCTTTCTGTGCCAAGTTTCCCTGTGGCCAAGAAGGATAATACAAATGATTGATGCCCGGGCTGAGGTGTTTGCCTTTTTTAATTCTCCTTCTCCCTGTAGATTGGATATTGGTGAAAACTCTTCCCTGAATGGGTTGCTGAGCTTTGGAACAGGCTGCCTAGGGAAGTTGGTTGGGTCATCATCCCTGGAAGTATTTAGAAGAGGTGTAGATGTGAAGCTGAGGAACATGGTTTAGGGGTGGACTGGGCATTGTTGGGTTACTGTTGGTCTTTATGATCTTAAGGGTCTTTTCCAACTTAAATGATTCTAAAATTTCCTTTTTTCTTTCACCTTCTGCCATATAAGGTGATAGAGAAACAGCTGTCCTAGGATCTAATACGAGATATTTTGTCAGCATATGGTGGTAGTCTTACCTGGGGTCTGCTTTGAATACCGATAGCTTTTCCTGCTGCTGCCCAGTACAGGTGGTTGGGATGGCTGCCAGGCAAACACCGAGCCTGTCCCAAATGCCAAATCCAGTTGCCAGGATGTTTCTCCTACTCTAAACCAAGCTGATTTATTTTATTATAATTTTTTTTAGTAGTATTAAAGAACAATTGTTAATACTGAAAATAAGGTCTGTAATAAAAGCTTTGAAATGATTCACATCCTGAAAATAAAGCGTGAGCCCAAGCTGGTTGGCAGATCAAAGCCCAGCAGTGTCTGGGCATGTGAGGTGCTGGCTTTGGTGGCCGGCTGGGAAGCCCAGCGGCAGAGCCAGCAGGACACCATGTGGGCACACAGCTCTCCTCAGCTGGTTGTGAATGAAGTCCCAGGGTACTGCTGTGGTATTCCCTCTCAAATGCTGGTGCCCGCCATCGTAATGCATATGTTTGAGGTATGGAAATGATTTACATGAATATCCAAACAAATCGACTGCTTGAAGAACATTTAAATGAGCAAAATAAGAGTATCTGAACTGAGACATGACTCGAAGTTGGTAAGGAGGGGACAAAGGGTCACTGAGATCTTAAGGATGGAACACATGAATATTTCAATAAAGCCCTAAATTATATTTTTTGTTGTTTTGCTATTATCGAATGAGCCTAATTTTTGACCAGTAATGAGCTTGGCTTTAGTTAACTGGAGCCAGCTATCGCTTTGCTGCTCAGCAGCTCACCTGGCTCTGAGGGACAGGAGCATGGACGTGTGGGTAGTTCTTCTCACACAGCTGGCATGGAGCAAACAGCTCTAGTAACGCTCTTCTGGGACTGGCATCAAAGTTCTGTTGTTTCCTTATGCAATTTAAATGCTACCTTCAGAAACACCTGCGACTTCTTCCTGAGGTTCTTGCTCCTACAGCCCCCAGTAAGTAGAAATCCATACGGATTCGTTACCTTCAGTGGAGTGACATAATCTCTTAAGGGCCAGAACATGTTAATTCTTAAATTTTCGAGCTAATTTGAGTAAAACTTTCGAGCCAATGACAGGTAAAATGAAATTCCTGCTTTAGGGAGTGCAGTGGCTATTTTTGTTCATCTTATTCCCATATTCCTGTAATCCAGTTGTGCATGAGTAAGCATATCGGAATGAATCCTACAATGCTGATTGTTTCTGGAAAGGGATGCTGCTAAGTTGACTAAGAGAAAATACTGAATTAAGTAGTTTCCTAAATACATTGCATCTCAGAATAAAATTAAAGAGTGGCAGATGCAATTATTACGCTGAGGCTAAGACCTGAGATTTGCAGATGGAATAGAAATAATTTTTATGTAGATGAACAGAATGAGTCTATCAAATGCTTCTGTTTGATAAAACCCTTGCTGAAATCAGCAGAATTGGTTTTCCTTTGTATGGGAATGCTTCATTGTTGTGCACTGACTTTTTTTTTTTTTTTTGCCACAAGGAACCTACATTTTGTCTCAAGCATGATGTTCATAAAAGCTTTCTGATTTGTAAAGGCAAGCCCATGAAAGACTTACATTTTTTTGCATATTATTTTAAAGATGGGTATAAATAATCTTCTACAAAAAGGCATGTGTAACAGGCTACAAGTGATGTTTGGGATGGAGGGTTTTGACCTGCTTGTGTAATAAGATATCTGTCTCTAATTAAATGAAGCTCATAACTGGACTCTAGATACATTTGCATACCTAGTGGAATTGCCATTTTGTTGATCATATATTCGGTGATGGTTTGGGACTCTTGCTGGTTTGCTCCCATTAACGCACCATTTCCATTCTGCCTGTCCTTTAACCTTATTTAGAAACATCAAATTTATAACGAGAGCACCTGGCAAGATGGTGTGTGGCATTTGGAACCACTCCTGGTTCTGCTGGAAACCTCAGCTGCCTGGCAAAGGGGATGCTGTGAAAACAGCCAAGAGCTTAACCAGAATTAATTCATTTGCAAGATCTGAGGTGAAGAAGTTGTTTTTCTCTAGATAAGAGTCAAGAACTACTTTCAGGTTTCTTTTTGTTTTCTGCATTGGACCTGCTGCCCTTCTGGGATCATCTGGGCATCATCATCCAACTTCTGCCTTCCTTCTGCTCAGGTCTGTTGTGTTCTTCATGGAACCCTTTCTGGCTTAATCCTGGGTTTTTGGTACTAATTTGTGAAAGTTGAATAGCTGGGAAACGGGAGATGTAGTGGCCGTTCTGGGACGGTGCAACTGAACGTTGTGGCTTTGCAGGGGCTGGGCTCTTCTTGCTGCAGTTCTGTTTTCCTGGGATTGCCCCCAGGTGTGGAAGTCACAGCGGACAGCCATGTTATTTTAAAAGCCTGACTGTCTCCCACCCCCTTGCCATGAAATGCTGCTCTTCAGGGTACTTCATGTGCTGGTGTAATTATATCAAAGAGTAGAAATTTGCCAGTAGGAATAGCATCTGTAAATTTTTATTTCTCTGGCAGGAATGTTGGAAGGGCTGGACAGCCCCATAGTAATCAACATATACATTCAATAGAAGTAGTTGTATGCTAAGTGTCAACTGAATATTCAAATCATATTATTGAACGTGGATCTGTGCATGGCTGCTAAGTGTGCGTTCTTTCAATTCATGTAAATATGGTGCATCACTCAATTGTATTTAATGTAAGGTAATTTAACAATTAATTTTCCCTTATTTAAGACTATGATTTTGGCAACCTATTGTTTAGTGATTGCTGCAGACTCTTTGAAGCAGTGAAGTCAAATGATCTTTATTCACTCATTTACTTACTTATTTTATTTTTAAGGCTTTTTGAGAGGGTATGTTTAAGGGAAGCAGCTATAAGGTAGAAGCTGGAGAAACCATTTAAAGTGTGTGTGTGTGTAGCTAAGCTATTGCCCTGACCAGCTGAACTGGTTTTCAAAACATTGTGCTGTATTACAATTACATACGTATCTTTAGTTTCACTCTTTGAAACTTACCGTTAATGGAGACTCTATGACAAACAAGCCCATTCTTACAGCTTAGAGAATAAGTAAGGAGCTACAGAGGTGAGAAAAGCTTTATTAATCCCACTTCTGGTCCTTCAGCTTAACTGATTTTTGACATGACTGTTAGAAGACCACTGGCTTTTTCTCGGTTGAATGTTCCTTTTTCTGAAATGCTCAGAGAACACTGAAAGTGCAAGCTGCTTTTTTTTTTTCTTTTTTTTTTTTTTTGTGAGAAACTAAGGCTGAAACTCTACAGGAGGAATTTAGTGAACATTAAAGGAGAGGTCATTTAAATTATGGAGAAAAGGCAATAAATCACTGTGCTTGGTACTCATTCTGAACTTCATCTCATTTAGAGACTTTTTTCCGTGTTGACAGAATTAAAATATTAATTTGGTTTTCAATGAATCTTTCAGCTGCACTTTATATTCCTGCCTGAGGTTTTTATAGATTTTGTCACTTTAAAAAAATGTATTACTAAGGGCAGGGTTTTAATTATCTGATTTCCTTTTGCATTTAAACTTCCAGACTGAATTTCATCTAAAGATCGTATCTGTCATGTATTTGATTATTGGATGTAGATCAATCATCTGAAGATATCTGTATCATCTGTTGCATATGTTGGAGAAAGAAGTTAAAAAATCGGTATCTGCTGCTACTCATGTTGAGTTATCCCATTTGGATGCAGTATGGCTCAGGGAAGGAAATCCACCTGGATGCTCCACTGTACCTGCAAGGGGGTCACGGAGACCCTGGGCTGCGAAGGAGAGCTGCTTGAGGCCCAGAGACAAGTAAAATTAAAAAAAATAAATAGAGTAAAATATTTCCAGATCTTAAATCTCAAAAAATAAAAGCTTGTGCCAAAGTCATACCATGTTGTGATAATGTCTGGATGGACTCAGGGAAGGAAGCAGGATTTTCCTTCTCAAGGACCTTGGCCAAGCAGTCCCTCAGGCTGTGCACTGGATATGTTTTTTCCCTTGTAAAATTGTGCCATTGCTACATTTCCAGCACAGTCAAAAAAGTGACAAAGGAACCTCTTTGGTACCGCTCTGCTGTGCAGAGCGTGGGCGACCCTTTGGTCCTGTACAGTCACAAGTAGTTTCTTGCTTTGTAGAAACTGGACATCGCTTCAGCTGGTGCTGCTGCTTCTAGTCTTCTCAATAATTAAATTATTCCTGAAATGTGATGTAAATTGCTAAATAAATCAGGTTCATCTGCATTGCAGACCAATGCAATGGCCCCACAATGAAATGCACCTGTAGCATGCCATGGAAGTGATTGCAAAGTGATGGTTGATTTAATTGTCTTCAAGTTCTAGGCTTGTTTATGCTGTTTTAATTGTCTGCAAGGCTTTTTGTTCCAGCATATATAGAAAATGAAATATTGCCAGTTGCTTGTGACATAACAGTTGTTGGTGCTCTTGTGTCTGGTATCAGGGACAGGCACAGTTTATGGAAATGGGGAGGAAGAGGTGGCAATGTAGGACAATTGAACTATTTTTATCTTAATAAGATAGACTGGCTGTGAAGATTTCAATCACACCAGGCTGCTCTGGAGGATGGTGTGTTGCCTGGGTGCACACCCAGGGTCTGGAATACAGACTTCTGTGTTGCTGACTCTAATTCCACCCATAATGAGAGCTTCTTAATAGGCCTGTTCCACAGGAACGCCTACTCTCCACTTATGTAATGACTTTTCTGTAAGTAAAAGTGTAGTACAATAATTGTGATGCATGATGGGCGTGTTTAGATAACCCTCCTATTATTTTAGGAAGTGCAGTACTTCAAAGAAAACTTATCCCAAGGTGTCCCTTAAACTTTTCTTTTGTATTACCCTCTGGATTACTCTCCTATCTTCTTCCTTTGATATGTTAATTCAGTCATTTTCCCTATCAGGGTTCATTGCTCCTGCTTTTTATTCCCTTTTTTTTTTTTTTAAATGTAATTTAATTTTGTGGAGAGTTAATGCTTATCAGTCCTGTTTTACTATTTGAGAATTTCTGTGACCAAAAATTTCTTTGAAATGAAGGTCTACATACTTTCCCAACTGACTTCTTTTGTGTTTACTAGTGTCTTATGTTACTATTTTTTAACAGTTCTTCCTTGTTACTATTTTTTCTTCTAAAACCAGCAGCACTTATTTTGGTTTTTTTTTGTTAGGGCTGCTTGCGTCTTATAGTGCTTTAGCATAATTAAGAATCAAAGCTCCTGACCTCGAAGGTTTTGTCAGCTTCTCTTCTAGGCACATAGTTGTTAACTTTGAAACTTCAACCAAGATTAGCCAAATTTACCCCTGATTCATTAAATATCTTGCGGGAAACAAACTCTTGTTGGACTTGAAGGATGGTCACGAATGACGCGTCTGGCATTAGGTGCTTCTGTCTCTTGGCCAAAGCATCACCTGTCAGATTTCACCAAAGCTTGTAAAGCGCATGAGATCTGACTTGTTTTTCATCAGCTCTACACCAAATGATAATGAATTAATTTACAACTCATTATTTAAGCCCTTTGAGCAATAGCTTCACATATTTATCTACTGTTGTCTCAAAAATTAAGTGTCTAACTGTGCCACCCACACGCAGCCGGGATGATGCTGATCCTGCAGGGCTGGGGTTGAATTGTAAAAATCAAATTCTTTATCCCTTTCTTACTCAGCATAAAGCTGATAAAACAGTTTTTATCATTTGTACTTCAAATTTAGCAAAAGTCGTATGGTTTAGCAGGAGCTTAATTTTATTTACTGTCGAGATCAGCCAGCTCTTTAGGGTTTTGGTTTTTCCCCCCCTCATGGTACTGCAGAAACATGCTGGCAGTACAGCTGCAAATCACACAGAATCACAGAATCTTAGTGGTTGGAAGGGACCTTTGAGATCATAGAGTCCAACCACATTAAAAAAAAAAAAACCCACAACAACAAAACAAAAACAAACCACAAAAACAACAAACAACAAAAAAATATCCCTGCTCGATTCCTTCCCAGCAGACGGTGGTGCCCTTCAAACTCTGATGGTGCCAATGCACCCGTGTAACGGAGCTTCAGCGACCAGAGAAGAGGGGAGGAGGGAAAGCCCAGATTCAGAAGTTCATTGACATGTGGCCCTTCATGTCACTGCAGTGATCTCGGCAAGATGCTGCCGTTAGGAGACCTGGAGGGTTCGTGTAGTCACAGCGGTGACTGAAACGCAGCATAAAGGTAGTGGGTTTTAAATCAGCCTTAGCACATACCAGTCCTGGTCTGTCACCTCCCTTACTTCTCTGCAGGCCTGCTTTCACGCTATTGGTGGTATAAAACTGATGTATTTAACAATATTTTTTAGCTTGTTAAGCGTGCTACGTCTTTGCCTCTGGGCACTTGAATAGCAATTAAGAGTATCAGTATGTAATGAGGTAATGATACAGGCTGAAACAGAAAGTCCTTTTCCTCTTATGTGTCTGGTGAACATCAAGTGATGTTCAAACCTCTTGGGTTACTGATTTTTTTATTTTTTTTTTTGTGTTGGTGTGAGCGAATCTTGGTGTCTGGGGAATATCACTCATGCTAATGGAGTTGGGTGTCTGTGGTCCATCAGTGCCAAAATTCTCCTCTGATTATCTTTCTGTGTGATGCGTTCCGCATGAGAAGGCAGAGTTGGACAAGTCCTCAAATCTGGGGATACCTTGACCTTGCTGAACCACATCTTGCTGGGCTGGAGCTAGATCCAAGAGCCAGCTGTGCTCAAAGGCATAGGAAGTTTGCATCTGGAGATGGATATCAAGCCTTATCTCTGTTTGATTTTCCCCGACTCCGCTGTGAGCTACCCTGTACGACTGTGTGGCTGCTCTGACAGGCAAGACAGAGATTTTGTAATTAGGAGCCTTCCATCATATGGTGTCCCTGCTGCGTTTCATCGCCAGCTGTCTTCCCGGGGCTGAGGAAGCTTTGCTTTTACCATGCTTCACACAGCATTAAACTGTGTAGAAAAGGCTAAATATTGTAGGCCAGATGCTGCTTTCCCTTTGCCTTTTATCAGCCTAGAGAGTAATTTCACTCCTGGGATGGCACTTCGCTGATGTTAACTGGTGCATGACTGCAAGAGGCTCCTGTTCCTCCTCAGTCCTCCTGGTCCTCTAGCAGGGAGAGGTCTGTTTTCAAAGGATTATTTCCATAGTGGGCTGATTGCCTGGGACTGCCTTTTCTTTTCCGTTTTGGTGGTTTTCCTTCCAGCTGCAGCCACAAAGGCAGGAAAAGTGGTTTTTTTTGTGTTACTGTTTTTTGCCTTTTCTAAAAAGAATCCTTAAAATGGGAATGGCAATGAGATCTTTTATGAACATCATATAATTTGGCTGGAGCTCACCTCTCCAGATATTTATCTAATAAAACTGAAGTTTTCTGCAGTACCCACAACACCAGGAGGCATTCTTTGAAGATGAACTCCTCCTAACCATTTTCCTTCTCCACTTCTATTTGGAGATACTCCGTACCCAGCTTTTATCCTGTGAGGGAGGAATTTTCTGAGCCTGAAATGAAGAAGCAGCCCCTGAGGGGACTTTAACACAGAGAGGTTACAACTCAGACAATAATTTGGGTCAATTTAAATGACATGTGGGTGTGGGTTTAAATAAATAGCTTTAACCTTTAGCTTACTGATGGAACTGAAAATAGATACAGGGTTGGGCACATTGGAAGAAATGTGTACCATTGCTGCCAGCATTACTTGAATAAATAGATCACTCTTCAGGGCTGTCAAGCCAGTACCTTCGCCAGTAAGAGGAAATAAGATTTATTTTTATTTTTTTTTTATCTTTTTTTAACCAGCAGCCAAGTCTAAAAGAAGCTCTTACTTTTTTTTGATGGCTTTGCATTCACAAGGCTTTAGTTTGCAATTTGCTTCTATCGACTGGACTTTTAATAATATTCTTAGATTTTTGTGGTTATGCAATTGTAATTGCCCAGTTACACCTGTATGTAGACTCTACCTAACCAGTTACATCCTAAAGACAAAAATTAGAGCATGTTTTGATCATTACTGGGTATGTTATTACCTTGTTTCAGCCAGGAACTCTGCGAGCTTTTTTTTCCCCTGTTATTTGTGGCTCAGGAGCTAGAAGAGAGATTATGAAGTTGTTTGCTTTGTTTAGAGTCCAAAAAGTGGTGATTGTGCTCAGCTAAGTAATAGTCCTCTCCTGCCTGAGCTTTATCACTGACTGCTCTTGCCCAGATAGTAGACAAGGAGTAGGTATGAGCTTCTGTAGCTTCCAACTACAGGAGGAGAGTAGAAAGTAAGAAGAACCCACAGAACTCATGCTAGCACGCAAACATGTATCCAGGGAAGGAACACAAAGTTCTTAATTATTTTAAGCTCCTGACAATATGAAAATCTTGTCCAGTGTTGTAATGAGAAAAGCTATGTGGCAGCCACTCAAAACTGTCCACAAGGAGATGATTTAGAGTAGAAATTAACAGTTAGTTAGTAGGAGAGAAAGAAAAAGTTGTTCCTTCTCTGAGAGGAGTGGAAAATCTGTTTAAAAATCAAATAAAACAAAAGAGTCATAAACCAGATGCAGTGGAAACATTTTGTTAAGGTTTCAAAGTGTAGCTGAACCCAAGTTGGAGATTCCTTGTGGATCTATGTTTGCCCTTACCCTGCAGCTCCAGGCCCCGGTCACCCAGTTGATGGAGGGCTCAAGTGGAGGTTGGAAGCCCTGGGAGCCCATGTCCCACCAGAGACAGCCTGGAAAATCACAGCTACTGAGCTCCTGGGCTCCACCTCTGTGGCGTGGAGTAGGAGAGCTGTGAGGACTGTGGCACAAGATGGGTCTTTAGGCTCACTGCTTTGGAAGAGTGAAGTTGTGACCTTCATGCCCCAAGACACTTCTTTTTCCTGGAGCTTCTTGTCTTCTTTGCCAGGCTGCGTGGTGAGAGCACTCAGAGCTGCAGAGAACAGCCTGATGAGTAGCTTGGTGACAGCAAACTTCTTGAGGAAAAAAAAAGAAGCCTGTGTTGGGTGTCAAAGGCTTGAGGAAACATGGTTTCTGGTTTATCTTCTCAGTGTACGAGGTGCTGCTCGGAGGCTGAAGGTCTGCCTGTGAGGAAGGAGGCTGCAGGCTTGCCCTGGTTTATGCTGATGGGTTGATATTTTTGCACTAATTAGCAGCGTTGTAAATGTTCCTTGCGTCCTACTGCACTAACCCAGTCAAACGGCTGAGCGTCCTCGCTCTTCAAAGCAGGAGCTGCATTTTCTTTGCAGAGGCCAGTGGTGTTAAACAGCAGCACGTCGCCCACCCTTCATGATGATGAAGCTCAGCAGCACGGGAATTGCCTGTATAAATAAGATGCTGATAAAGAACTACCAACTTAAGGTCTCGTAAAGGCAGCGAAATTTCTTGGAGGAGTACGGAGCTATTTTCAGCCACTGATTTTCTTCTGTAGCATAAATGTGGGCATGATAAAATACGCAGATAGTGTTTCATAGTAACCATCTTCTGATAGATAATAATGGCAAAGAAAAATAGAGTCGTAAGTTTGGTGTGGGCTACGGTTTGTTTAGTACTATTTCCTTCTGCAGGTTGTTACTACTGCCTGTACCTGCTGAGTGTGTAGTTACGGACCACGCCAAGGACAAATAAATGCATTTTCACCTTTTATACTCGCATCGGTCATTACCTCATTCCTAATAGGAACCTTGTGTTCTGTAAAACCCACCGCAGTCTCGACCCTGCATAACTGTGTCATACCACGGCAGCGTGAAGCTCTGTGGGAAGATGTTTTGGCATACATTTCCATAATGAAATACCTTAAATTTGCTTATGCAAAACAGGTTGGAAGTGAATCACTAATGTGTGAGCAAATTTTTGCAAGGAACCTCTTACAAGAGCAGCGGATTGGTCATGAGCCCGTGATTTCATATGTTGTGGGTGTGGGAGGAGCTGTTGAGCTGCTGAGGCCGGGGGGACAAATCATGACAAGGTGCCATCAAGGACAAAAGCTCAAGAGCTGAAGTCCAAGGGATCAGACCTCATTTCACAGCAGTGAGACCGCTCAACGTACAATGGTAAGGACTGAAAGGGAGACTCTTGAGAGAGGTTGAGAAATTCTTCCTTTTCGGGTTATCTGTCAGCTCTCTGGTTAATTGAGATCAGGAAGAAAAGAGCCCAGATGGTTTAGTTGTTCTATGACTGTTTGCAAAGGTTTCTCAGACCTTCCCCTGAAGCATCTGCTTTTGCTACCACCTGATTCAGGTTTCTGGCCTAAACAGAGCACTTGTCTCTTCTGCTATGGCAGGTTCCAAATTCTAAATATCATATAGCATAATCCTTAAGGACACGGCGATATCCCCTGCAAGGTGTTTATCTTCCATGCCCTGGTCCTTTTGTGCCTCCCTTGGAGGCTTCTGTGCTGCTTATCAGTGAAAGGATTCAGGGATCGATACGGCTAACAAACGCCAGACACGGCGAGTGCCGAGGGCTGGTCGGTGTGTGTTATCTTCATCTGCAATGCTGTATTAAAAGTGGCTATGGTCAGTGTTCTCTTTCCTTGGCAGCAGCGATATTAAGGGTGTCCCTACACCCGTGTGCAAGGGTTCCTGTGCACGTGTGTGTGTGTGTGTATGAACTCGTGTGTGTGCCTGTGCATGGAGAGATGGAGGGGTGGCTTCTCTGATGTACAACGTGGGCAGGGGTGAATTTTTCTGCTGAGAACATAAGAGCACGAGTCTGTCCGTGTAGGTGTAATGGGTTAGCACAAATAGCAGAAGGATGGATATTGTGTGTGGGCATGAGGGAGGAGTGATGGACCCTGCAGCTTCAACGGCTGTCCTGGCCAAACCGCCTGATAAGCAGAAGAAATCAGCAGCAGACCTGCCCTCCAACATGGAGCGGTTGGGACGGGGTGGGAGGGAGATGTTGGTTATTCATGTAACAATTTGTATTAAGTAGGCACTTTCTTGTTTGTTCCTTTTGATCTTTTTAGACACCCTAATTATGGATACAGTCTTAACAAGGATCATAAAGGGCCTCAGGGGTTATAAACCAGGAGGAGAGGTTAAGAAAATTATGTTTATATTCATTAGAATAGAAGAGATTAAGAGGGGTCATGACCAAGGTGTACAAAATCCAGAAGGTATTGAAGAAAAAATAATGCTACCAGAATATTCAAGTGAGAATCTGTGAAGACAGGGTAGGTGGAGGGCAGGTGGCATTTTGATTGGAATTGGTTGTGGGACATTTTTACAAGGGTATTGCTCTCGGTGAGGAAAATAGTTTATGCTGATTAGTGGGCTATAGGAAGACAATTTAGGACAAAGATGTGTCAATGACCGTAAGTATAGATTATGTCATTACTAGCTTCTTTTTGAAGTGTCTGAGCAGGCTGGGTTTGGGCAGAGGGTAGTGTATTAAGAAAGGGTTTGAGCTTTTTGAACTTGTTTGGAACATAAACTGGGATGCAAAATTTTGAGAGAGGGAAAACCCCGGACTTTTATATTGAAGTTAGCTTTGTGCAAACTTGTTCATTCAATCAGTGCTGTAAAGCTTGAGGTATTTGGGGGCTCTACTGCACAAAGACTAGGTAATTAGGGGGAAGGGGGAGAAGGAGGATGGGGTAGCACAGCAAAGAAATGAGGCCTCTGATTAGTTCTTTGCTGTGTGTCCACCTTTTTCCCACTGCCAGGATAGCACCAGCCGCTGTGAGCTCTGCCAGGTGAGGGACCAGTCTCTCTGCATCTTTTATCTGTAGCCTTTTGTAGGGGTGAATTCAAGAATCCCAGTGCCTGTCAGGGACCGTGTTTTGCATAATGTATATGGCTACCTCAAGTGTAGGGCAGCGGTAGACTGGCCACTGAAATCCAAGGGTGATCTAGAAGTCATTTAGTCCTGCCAGTTTATGATCCATTTCTTTAATACCTTGCTTGAAGAATATACAAAAATGAGGCATATTCAAACCTTTTACCCAGTCATACTGCACTAATGCATGTATATTTTGTTCTCTCTCATTTCAGTCTGCTTCTCAATTTTCTTTTATTAAACGATCTCTATATGTTTCCCCAGAATTCCATTTGAGATTTAAGTTGCATTGATCAGCAAAGCTTTGGCTTTAAAGCATTTCAATCAGTTTAGCTGAACATGAAATAAATTTCTAGTTCTTGGCTCTGTGAAGTGACTACAGTCCAAGAAGAGAAAGCAGTTATTTTTAGACTACTTTTGTTGAATTTGAAAATCTTTTGTGAAGGAGATTGCAGTGATGATTTGAGAAAATGCATTTAACTAAGGAAGCTGGCAAGCTCCTACTAAACTCATACTGGTTCTTGAGATTCAGCCTAGAGTTCACTAAAGCTGGTGTAGCTGAAGAGTTTAATCTTCAGCAATGTGTGTAGGTAGGTTGTTGGCTGTCTGTAGAGGACATGGGGTCTGGGACATCTCCATCCTCTCCTCTGATTATTCACACAGTGAGTAATTGCCTGGAAATGTGGATATTTGCCGTGTCTCTTCTAATCACTGCATATGGCGAGGAGGGGTGAGGAGTGAAAAATTGAGCAGGTTTTTGTTCAGCCCTTCCCTCTGTGCTGTTCAGTCCAGCTGTGTATCACTCGGTGGGAAGGCAGATGTTGGCACAGTAGGGTATGTCTCCTGCGCTGGAGCAGTGCACACGGGAGGCATATTGTGGCTTCCAGAGCTCCTCTGCATCCAGAGTTTGTAGCCAAGCCCCTTCTGAAGTCAGTGCATCTAAACCTAGTATCAGTCTTACTAAACAAATGTCGTGAGGAACTAGCACAGCTACCCCAGGAGCTTTTCACTAATATGAAATGCTACAAACCCGGCAAGCAAAATATGCATGGCTAAGAAGGACAGCAGTTGTACAACCACGTAGGCTAAAATCAGACAGACTGAGAGGCAAAGTCAGTTACAGCTATAAAGGGTTATGAAATGACTTACAAAAGCACTGACTGTAAGAGGAAGGCAAAAGTCCATCAGTAAGAAAGGGAAGCAAATAAATGGACTAGACAGAGAAGGCAAAAATACCAAATGCCATTATTTTGCAGTGCTCTTCACAGAAAGGTTAATAATTGTGTCAGATCTATAACAGTGTTCCCTGTAACAAGGGGTTATGAGCAAAGGAAAGAACAAGATAAGGAGTATTTAGATAAGTGTGATATATTTGGGTCAGCATGGCCTTCTGAAATGTACCCACCGGATTATTTATGAGGACTCTCAGAAGCTTACAGCAGATAGGGCAATTGTCAGAAGTCCAGAGGAAGGCAAACATACTACCTGTCATCACAGAGGACGGTGCAAGGGAAATAGGTTTGTAAATACCCAGAAAGATACAGAGCAGATTATTGAACTCGCACATACCTGTGAGCAGCAAAAAAATATCTAACATGCTTTATTAAGCCCAAACTAATTTAATTCCCTTTTCTTACTGGGTGACTAATCCAAAAGAGAGGAAAGCAAAAGCACTTTGTCTTTCACCAGGAGTCTGATGCTCACTGAAGAACTGTGTTCTTGTATTTGAGAGAAAGCTGAGCTCAAACTTGTAGCTTTCAAACTCTTTGATTAGCAGATCAGTAGAAGTTTTCAGCAGAGATGCCCATTTCCAGGTAGCAAGGAATTCACTGATGAAAAACTACTAATGGCCACAGACCTGACTTTAACAAAGTCTTTAAGAGCAATTTATTAATATTTAACTCAAATGTCATTGGGTGTTTTTGCCATGGGGTGTGAGAAGGATCTGCCTTAATAATTTTCAGTAGTTGCTTGGGTGCCGGACCAGAAAGGACATTTCCCAAGTGTGAGTGAGCATCAGTCATTAAAAAGAAAAACTATTTGCACACATGCAAAATAAGGAATTGCTGTATAGGGACCACTGCTTCAGGAGAGCTCAGGGGTTGTCACTGTGGCCCCCAAACTGATGGGCGGCCAACAGAAGCTGCTGCGACACGGTGTTTATGGAGGATGTAGGCAACCCTGGAGGGAGGCAGCAAAACCAGCACTACTGGTATTACTGTTATTAATACTACTAGTATTAATCTGTGATCCACTACAGTCAGAAAACATTGCAACTTTACTGAAGAAAAGAGGTGATGTGGGGAAGGTGGAGGGAACAGTGCTGAAACATTTGGGACTATCTGTTCTAAGCAGCTGCTCTTCAAGTTACGACCTCTGGGTACCAGACTCAAAGATGTCCAGACAGATAGAGAGTGTTGCTGTAATAACTGAACCAGAATTTCAGAACCTGTATGCACGAGTGCATGACGTGGAGGGATTTATGCACTCATAAATCCAGTTGTGGTCCTGATTTAGAAAAACATTGAAGCATCTGCTTAACTTTTTCTCTGACAGGTTTTAAGCAGGTGCTAACAGCTCTTGCCTGAATGAGTTGCTTTACTGAATCGCGACCCAATCAAACTTATGCTTGTGTTAGAAAAAGATATGTGCAGTACTATAAATTCTTTGAAGGGGGAGGAGAATATGCATTAAGATATTTTTAAATGTCTATTTTTATAAATGCTTTCTCTTAATGGAAATTGCTGTGTACAGCAGTAGACTCTTCGTCTTTGCTCTCTCTGCACCATCCTGTTCCCCAGTGTATTTACTATGAAAGAGTTTTGCCTCGGGCAATAGCCTGTACTGCAGCGGAGTATCACATACAGAAAACTTATCTAACATCATACAGAAATGTAATAGGTGGGCGGAGGATGGGAATCCAGAGGTAAGCCTTTAAAAAGTTGTCTTAAAGATATTGCTTTTTAAATATTCCTCAGCCTTTTGCAAAGTAGGCATTCCAGCATCTTACGTGAGAGCTGGATTTATGCACTGTAATAAATGTATCCAGAGGGTGCTGCATTGTTGTAATGATAGTGAATGATAGTAAAATTAGGAGAATTAATAATGACCCAGCTGGAATAATTTAGCACTGTGATAACTAAACTCGAGCCTAATACTCGCTGTATTCACAGAACTATTTACAAAGCGCATTGAACGCCAGAGTCTGAGGGGAATCTTTTGTTGAAAACAAAGTGAAACCCTAATCATAAGCAAATGCCATAGCGTATCATTAAGAGGATTAAGTGGCTTGAAACTGATGTCTAAGGCGTTTTGGTTGATTGTTGCTAAAAATACTACACACTTGACAACCATCTCCTGTTTGCCACCCTCTCTTCTGCGCGTTGTCTGTCAGGCAGTATTATCCTTGTGCACCAGCACTGCCGCCTCCCAGGGCTTTATCCGGGAGGTTTCCTGCTTCGTGCCAGACCTGATGGGGATTTTGTGCAGTCTGATGCGTTGGCACCGATCAGTGCCAGACCATTAATACCTTCAGAATAGTGAGGGAGAGGCCAGGTTCAGCGAACGCTGGGCTGAAACCAAAACAGGACAAGACTTCTGGAGTTGGTTAAAATCTGTTTCTTCCAGACTGGTTTGTTTGTTGTTGTTTTGTTTGTTTGTGTTTAAAAGAAAAGACTTGGGGTTTAGTTTGCCATATTTTTTTTTTTCGAAGAAATGTATCTTCCATGATAATTAAAGGTTTCAAAAAACTTTGAAATTTCGATGAAACATTATACAAATGAGTTCTGTATCGACTTTGACTCAGAATGGCTTTCTGAATAATTAATATTTCTGAGACTTTGACTTTTGGTCTAATTTTATATCTATAATTCTTACAGGTAGAAAAAATTTCCTCCTCTGCCCTACTTAGTGACTCCTTGCTGTTATCTCACTGGACTCTGCTTTGTTGGGAGGAAGAAGCAGCTGCAGATGTAATTTAGACACATCAAATGTTTCTGAGGCAAAGCCCTAAAAGTGGCGTTGGTGTGAATGGTGCCACATGGATTGCTGTTTGGGCTCTCAGTAAAAGCCCATGGAGAAGTGGGTTGCACCAAACCCCTAGGTATATGGGGGCATAAAGCAGGACGTATGGTTGCTTCCATGACTATTTGAGGTGTGTTTGACACAGCCATGAGCACAACGGGCAGTCGGATGAACTCTGCAATGCTGATTTAAATCCAAAAATGAATAGGCAGTGATGACAGCAACCTTTTGATCAAATCTTATTAGAAGGATGCGTACGTGCTCTTGCAGGAGGATAAAGAGAGAACACTCTGTGCGAGTGGTCGCGTGGAAATCTGTGCATAGAGCCTGAGGGTCAGGCAGCCTTTACCTGGGTCACATCACAGCCTGCCACACAGCCCCCGGGCTGTTTGGGTGTGTTTTGTGGAATAGTTCTAGTTTCAGCCTGATTTAACGTACTCCGCTGAAATTCCACCCTTTGTCATTTTGGAGGGCATCGGATTTAACTGTCAAAAAAAGCGTGCCTTCAATAACACAGGTTGGATTTGGGTGTTGACAAATTCTGCTGACTCTTCCCAGTTCTGTGTCTTGTACCCGTGCAGTGCTGCGTTATACCGAGCTGTGTTTCTTTTGTATTTAGAGAAAATTGGCACTGAGAGATATGAGCATGTCTGCTTTGTTGGCATAAGGATCAACGTCCTGCATAATTTTAGGAAAGGCAAATGTTGGATGGTCTTGTGATCCTGGCTGAGGTCTGTTCTGCTGTGGTGGGGGCTAACATAAGGATAAAGAAACCCCAGATTCTCAATTAGAAGTTTGGGGGTTGTTTTTTTTTTTTCTTTATTTGTTTTATAATAAAATACCCCTGTATGTTCTGAATCCAACCTCTCAGGCAGCGTGAGAGATTCAGAGTTCAATCCGGATGATTTTTGCCTGAGACAGAGGTTCACGTGTTCCACATCCCTGGCTCTGCCGCTGGGCTGCAGACAGAGGAGTTGCAGGAAAAAAAATTGAAGGCAGAAAAGTTCTAAACTGATTCTCATGTAAGATGAGATGCCGAATCCACTGACTTACTACCTCTCTTTCTCAGACAGTGCCGTCCTTCCTTTGCAATACAATTATACTATAGCTGGAAGTTTAGTCAAAGAGGACTTTTGCAGAAGCTGGAGCAGAAATGGAGATCGGAGCAGTCCCTTCTGCCTCGTGTCGCTGCGGCTCCTCAGCGATCCAGTCACCCTCTGGGAAAAGTCCTGCAGCTCAGGAACACCAGGAGGAGGAGAAGGCATCTGCTCTGTGCCGGGGTTGAAAGACGTTGCCAAATCGAATTAGAATTTCTGTTTCGACAGCAATCAAAATTAGCCTTTCATCATACATTAAAGTAACACTGAAATTGTTCTGTAACCTTTAGGAACTTAATTGTATTATTCTGAGGATGCATGCATAAATAAATATTGAATATATTAGTTATCTTGCGTGTGGAAATGAAGCTAAAATATTCGCGAGGGTGGAGACACCTCACTGCTGGGTGTTGTTTCTCAACAGCTCCGCTATTCTGGCTGCGAGCTGGGTTATTTTGAGCTACTGTGTTTCCCTTTTTGGTTGATTTAACCCAATGTAGTTTGACATTTCAGTAAGCGTTTAAATGACCAAGCGAGTTGCAATCTTCATAAATTATTACAGACCAGTGAAAGTCCATCTCACTGCGTAAAGGATTTTGGGTACAGAACAGTAAAGGTGCTTGCTCTGAGTCACAACTGGCGTCTTTATCAAGGAAAAAATTAAAATATTTTGAAAATACTATATGTAACAGTAAATGAAAGCAATATACTTCTGTGTCACAGCAATCCATTAAACACACACAACCTGCTGAGAGATACAGCAGTATCATTCCTATATAAATCAGTTCATAAACTCGTTTTTAATTTTTTGGCAGACTTATGAAGCCAATTAGCGTGATAATAAATATTCAGCTTTAATGGGCAAGTAAATAATTAATGTTATTGCCTTTGTAAATTTAGCTTTTCAGTTATAAATTAATGTAATTAAAAGAGTAATGTTTCAGTATGCATTTAACCAGCCAAATCTAAATCAAGCAATTAAACTGTAGGTTTTCCACATCAAATGAGTTGAGTTTATAATGATACAAACTGTAGGCATAAATTTGATTTCATGGTCAGGTTCATTACAAAAACATGAAATAAAATATTCTGCAGTAGATGTAATCAAGTATATTATTTGAAGAACCATTAATATATACTTTAACTACTTTTTGTTGTCCTTCCAGAGCGAAGTAGAAATGGGAAAGAATACTTCCCATAGCATACTTCCCATCCATCTCTGGCACTGGGATAATTGCCTGCGTGTAATTGTAATCGCCGATGTAAAATGGTTATTGCTGGATGGTGGTTGTCACATCTTAATTGCTTGCAAAAACGCAATGTGTGGTATGGATCTGAAAAGATAGAAATCACTCTGTAGTCATTGACTCAAAAAACTCCAGAGTGACTTGCACCAGCTGAGAATTTGTTCATACTATTTTTCCCTCCATCTGCTTATTGATTTGGGTTTTGTTTTTTTTTTGTGACGTCCATGTGCCATCTTCCTATGTCATCCTTCAAGCTTAGTGGGCAATAAGAGGTGTAATGCTTTACTTAAAAAGAACAGACGAGTTAGTAGGAATCTGTAACTCACTCCACTCTGAATGCAGGTCAGAGCTGGTGAGATTCAGCCCTTTCAGTAGCTGTTCCAGAAGAGCAGAACGTGTGGCTCTAAATTCAGGTTGCCTCAGGAGTTCAGGAGGTTGCATCAACAATTCTGAAGTTGCTTGAGAGACACAATTAAGGGACATTGGAAACCATGTGACTTCTGAAACTTGGAAGCTTCAGGGACATCAGACTGGATGAACTTGGACCTTTTTTTTTTATTGGTAATTTCTCAGGGCATTTCAATTTCTTTGAATGGTGTCGGTTTGTGACTTTTGAGATACTTTTTAGAAGAGATAGAAAGAATGCAGAAATAGAAAGAACATGCACGTATAGAGATGCACATGCTCACACACTCATGAAAACTTAGTCTGAAGATTTGTCTCGAGTCAAAGAAGTCCCGAAAGCCCCCACTGAAAACCCAGAGCCATAGACGTTTCTGGTCTTGCGGCCTTCACAGAGCATAATTTATCATGAGCCAAGCAGCCTATTTATAGCTCTTCAAAATCTTTCTAAGAGTAGTGTTTTGCAAACTGCCAAAAGTTGGTAGATTTGTGATGGGAAGAGTTTCTTGATGCACAGACTTGTCCACATCCCAACCTGTTCGTTGACATTTCTACAAGCTGTGATTCCATGGTCGTTTCATGTCCCAGAGCCCAGTGGGCAAATTTATCACTGGCAAAAGCCCACTGAAGTCAGTGAAGTTACAACAGCGATAAATTCAGGTCAATGAACTTTATTTTGGTGGTGTTCAAAACATTTGCAGTGCTATGCAGATACATAGCTGTAGGGTTTTTGCAGTATCCAATTGTTTAAGGGTGAGTGGACTGAAAAAAATTTACCCTCAAGATGAATTTGTGCTAATTGACTTAAATACATGCAGAACTGCAGTGCGGTTTTGACAATGTTATTATTTGGGCTTTTAGAAGGACTTTAAAAAGAGGCAAAGTGCACTAAGCTCTCAGGCATGGTTTCTATGGGATCGTATTTCTAAGAAGATTTTAATTGAACACATTTACTTGCTGGCAGGATAAACTGAGGGTGGAGGAGAGCTTGGGGCTCCGAACACCTGATGACACGGATGTAACTTGTACATCAGTTCTCTTGTAAGCACAGCTAACTCCATCTGTCTGTGTCTGTAGAAGACAAATTTTTTTCATCAGTGATAAGGCCAATTTCTTTCTCAAATGCTGCTCTGTTATGAACAGTTTTTATCTGTATTTTGTTGTTATACTTTGGCTGTTTCTGGATTTAGATGGGGTTCGTGTGTATTGTACAGTTTCTTTGCCAACAGTGGCTATAAATTGAGTCTTTTCATCCCATGCCAAGCTCTACCTGGGCTTAGTGACATATTTCTGGCTGGGGTCTGCTAATCATGGGCTTCAGACAGAGTCAGCAGTCTTGAGCTGTGTCTGAAGAGAATCCAGCGTGTTCCGTAACAAGGTTATTCCAGACTCCCTTACATCTGATAGTCTACTTTCAGCTGCTTTGGTTTTCAGCACAAATGGGAAGATTGCTCGGAGACTACCGAGCACCTAATGAGATTGAAGGCAGCTCTGATGCTCGCTGCTCAGGCTGGCTCTGCCGTGCCGCTGCCGGGTGCGGTATTCCTGCTCGGTCCGTTAGGATTTACAGCGTGGTGGGGAAGCCAGCCTCTACCAACTGAAGCAGTGTCACTCTGCCTTGTTTTATGGGTGGATGAGACTATTTTAGATAGTTTGGTGACTTGCTGGAAAAGTCCATCTAAACTTCTCTCTCTGAGAGCAGGCAGCAGGAGGTGTTTGCGTGGGTGAACTCAAGATCTTTCTCATGTGGAGATGTTGGCAGGGATGCCTTCTGTGTCAGCACTGGATCACTCATTTCTTCAAACATGTTATTGACAGCTTTTGGTAGTTCAGTGTGTAAGACTAGATGGTCTGGTCCAGAAAGCATAATCTGGTGTGCTTGGAAAAGGGAGAAGACGTTAAGGGAGTCTTGATTTACAATTGTACATGTGTTGGTGGCTGTGTGCCAAAACACCAGTGTCTGGGACTTGCACGTGCTCCTTCTTTCCTTATGGTCCTTTTTAACTTGCATCAACTTTTTCCAAATTCCTAACACTTCTCTAAAAAGCTCTGGCACCCTCCTGCAACCCTAGGTCTGCTCTGGCTGCTTCTTGTCTCTCCAGCCCTTATGGTTCTCATAAGCTTCTATGGGCATCCATTTACCTCTGCCTCCTCCCTGATGCTCTGCCAGACCTCGGCATATCCTCTGGGCTCTGTCCTTTCTGTACCAGTGGCTGAAATTAAAGCACTTAAAGCTAATTTAGAAGACTAGAGACTTACCAGGCTTTTATGCTGGTTTCCAGTCCAAGTTGAGGTTTTTTTTTTCTTCAAATATATGATCCACGTAGGAAAAGCTGCATTTCAGAAGTTAGGTTGGTGCTTTTCAAGTGTCAGTGAATTTGATGTACTTTTCAGGCTAACATAAAAAAAGCTCTGTGCACCCAGAGAGGCTGCCTTTGTGTGTCATTTATGGACTTGGTTGACTCTTAACTTTCCCCTGGCTTGTAACAGTGTAAAACTACCACAATGAGTGGGACTTCAGAGTGACAGCACAGCGTATACCACTAATTTGTCTGACAAAACTTTTCAAAGTTTGGAAAGCTAATATAAACATTTTAAATTTTTATTTTTTTTTTACTAATATAACTAAACTTGGCTTAAAGCATCAAAGGACAGTCACATTTTTGATTCCCAGGAAATGCATCAGGGATTGAAAAGCTACGTGTGGCTTTAAAAATCAAAATATTGAGAATAGCAATCTGAATTTATAATGGAAAAGCCTGCTCAGATTCTGAGTTGACAACTGACTGACAGCTGTGTGTCCTCCAAGTGCCACAGAATCCAATATACTTGTATTTTCTCTAACATTTGGTATACCAGCTTATCCCAATGTGTTCCACAGAGATAAACAATAAAGTTACAGAGTTAAATAAATAACTTTAGAGATAAGTAACTTTAGCAAAGGACGAAAGGTTTACTTAGCAATGACATTTAACAGTAGATGGAGATATGCATTTATTTATTCATTTTCCCACAGAAAGCAGGTTAGAAATGGCAGTAACACAAAGCAGAGTGTCTCTGAAGAGTGACAGATTAGGGCACCAAAGACAGTAGTTTCTTATGACCAATCTTAATGTAAGTCAGTAAGAAATCTCACCAATTCCAGTGAGAGCAGAGGGAGGCCAGTGCCAGAACTGTTGGGAAATTTCATCTGAAGTATTCATAAAAAGAGAGTCCCTGAACCAAAATGAAATAAACTAAGTACATTTTTTTTTTTTAAAAAAAAAAAGGCGACAGCAAGGTGAAAGTGTGCCTAAAGGAGTTACGTAGAAGTCAGTTTTGGGTGGCAAAATATAAATGTACTGAGTTTAAATGAGATTAAAGTTAATAGTGGTCAAGCTAATACCTTTGATACAGGGAAAGAGAAGTACAGTATGTTTATGAAAAGCTTATGCTTTCATGACCTGATCCTGTAGTACAATCCACTTACGTGCTATCAGCTGTGGGAAAGAGATCCAAAGGTATCTGAACCTTCTAGTAATAAACATCATTCTTCATTCCGGAAGGTACCTGAATTACAGAATATGTGATTCTGTGAAAATATATCCCAGAGGATTCTCAGTGCACTCACTAACTTTGCATGTGCAGAAGTTTATCTTGGAAGGGATCAAAAAAATAGTGTTTTTCCCCTGGTAAATATAATTTATTCTGCCTCGTTGAATATATTGGCACATTTTAAGGCTTCCAGTTTAACTGTGATACTTAGATGGGTGACATGATTGTTTTCTGGTTACATTCCCATTTTAAGTTAGAGGAAATCCAGTTAGACGCTGTCATACCAGCAAAGGTATCACACAGCTGCCTCCAATATAAACCTGTCAGTTCTTGTTGGAAGAACTGGGTTTATTGCACTACTCCATTATTTTTAAGATCTGACCAGTTAAGTGCAAGCTGCTTGATACTCACTCTCTCCTAAATCCAGGAAATCAGTTAAGCATTGGGTTTTTTTCCCCAAATGTGCTTCCAACCTTTTGAAAGCATTATTTGACAAGGACATATGCAATGCTATAACTTTATCACTGCTTCCAAATGAACTGACAGAAGAAACAATAACCTCATGAAAGGGCTTCAGTACAAGGGCAGATATAAACGGCTGAATCTAAGGAGCCCAGGAGATCTTATTTTATAGTGTAACCAGACTGGAGTAGGAGTAATAATAATAAAAAAAAGTAATAGTGTAATGCAGTCGTAGCAGCGAGGCACTTAGACAGTAGCCCACAACTTAATACTTTTGAACTTGAGAAGCGGCCTTCGTTAGTGTAAGTGCCTTTCTTCAGCGTGCGTGCTTTATTTCAAATTGGAAGTATTTCCACTTAATTTCTTGGATTCCACTTTCAGAAATTATTTATTCACATGCAGCAGCAGCAAGACTTGTGCAGTGTCTTAGCATTTCTTAATGCGGCAAGATATTAATCATACTTTTGGACCTTGTAATGTAACATTAATACTATTATAATGGAAGTAGTTCATATAACAAGCATGGTTAACCAATGTTCTTACTTCCCTTTTTCCAAAAAACAATGTTGATGTTCAGCAACATCACAGCATTCGATTATATTCATCTTAGTCAATGTATTCTTTGTTTTATTATCACCTGCATTCTTTGCCTGAGTTAATTTCCCGAGGAACTCCGTCACACCATCAGCCTCCACCAAATTTCCTACTCGCAGACGTTATCACTTGAATTGCAGTTCTGCTATTTCAGTATTTGTTTTGTTGGCAGGGAAGAAAAAAAAAAAAGCCTCAAAACAGCTGAGTGCCAGTAGTGCTGGCGACTTCTGTTTTATTTATGTTTTGTACTGAGCCATCGTGAATGACAAAGTATGTCTGGGACGGGGCTGTGGGCAATGCTCTTAGTGTTATAGTTGGAAAGGTGCCAGCGCTGCATTGCTACCAATTTTTTACCATTAGCCTTCTGGAAGGGGGGGGATTCAAAGTCTCATTTTATTCCCTTCTTCACCAGTGTCAACTTTATACTAAATTAATGTGAGATCTTTACTGGAGATTGAGCAGACGGGATGAGTTGTTGATCCTACAGCTTCATGACGCAGCAGGAGCAGAAGAACAAATCCCATAAAACATAGAAGCTGATTTCTCTTTGGATTTGAGCTGTGAGGAGTCAGGAGCATCCTTTGAGAGAACTGAATACCCTTGCTTTTGGCTGAAGCTGGTGTGGTGGGATTGCATTAAGCCCATGCTGTCCTGAAGCTCAGCAGAAAGCAGTGGGCTCAAGCCTGAGGATGATGCAGCAGCCGTTGCCTGTTCGTTTGTGTGGGGACTAATGTCCAAGGCTGTAATTAAAAGATATACCTTCTAATGAATGGATGTAATCCCCTGCTGTGTTCAGAGTCTGCTGTGGGATCTTTTTTCCTGCACTTACAGAGCAGGTTGACTTTATTAAATACTTAGCAATAAAAATGTGTTTTCCCTTGCCTGCTCACAGTCTTCCTTCTGACTCCACTGGCAGAGCTCCTCAGGGACAGTCGAAGATGTTTACCCAAGTTTAGTTATAGGGCAAGAGCAAAGTATGAGACTATATATGAACATGTAACATATACCTGAGTGGTCCTATGTGTCTGCATGGGTGCGCGCACATACGGAGTTTTGGTTTCTTAGTGGTCACACCAGCAGTAAAAAACAAATTAAAAAAAAGTATTTAAGCAACAAGATATAGTTTCAATTATTTTTAAATCCCCACACTCTTTAAATATTTAATCTTTTCTATGCCCAACTAATTTCTTCAATTGCAATTAGGTAGGTTGAAATTAATTTTTGATGAGACAAACTAATACTAATTTGAATACATACAATACTGTAATACTTGCTTGCAGATCTTCCACCTCTGGATACTTCTTTTTTGCCCTATTTAAAGTTGTGAACACTCACCAATATTGTCATGTCATCGCCAAAAGCCCCAAGCTGCACTTTAAACTGTGTGACACTCAAATACAAGGATGATGGTGCAGGGTCAGATGAGGGTCCAGGCGGCTCCTGTTCTCACCCTGATGGTGATCAATAGCTGATGCCGAAGGCCAAGGTCTAGCCAGGCTTCCTGTGAGAGTCTCCAGCCTTCATTGATTTGTGGTCTGGGAACATCTCAAGATAGAAGTGGTGTCTTCAAATTTAATATTTGGTCTGATTTGTTACATCTAAAGTGTATAGTTACTTTCTATAATTCATGCTTTCTATCAGTAAAAGATCGAGACTCCTCCAAGGGAAATATTCTCTTTTTACTGGAAAAATGTCTTGTCTGCCTTTTCTGATTAATGAGAACATCTATATGCCTGCTTTTGTGACTTGAAGACTGATTGGATACCACTTAACTATGTTAATTTAGGAATGCACCTGAATATGTAATCCAGGGCTCCAACTGGATGTAAAAATCTGAAGTGGTGGGATAATGAAAGTAATTTGTAGTTTGTCAGCAGTTACCTCCACATGTCTGATCAAAGAAGTATGGGGGGAGCACAAAATTTTAGAACCAAAACTAACCAAAATTGTGGGATTTCTTGTATATAGGGCATTTCTCTAAGTTCAGACTTGGTTTTGTTTTAGGTAGGAGCAGTGCCAGCTGCTGCAGCCTGAAATGAATATGTTTTTATCAGGGATGCTGGTGTCTGTCTCACTCTGTAGCTGCGGGATGGTGCTGGAGCCCTGGACTTGGGCAGTGGCTCCTGCGGATCAGCATCAGTCCAGGCTCTTCCAGCCCTTGGTGTGACCACTCACTAGAGCTTCCCCAAGTTATGGAGGTCTGAGGAGCTTCTCAGGAGCTTTGTGATGAGCTCTCCAGGTTCCTTCACTGTGAGAGGGAAACCACTCGCCTGCTAGGACACTGACCACCAAGTCAGTAGTGGCTTACTGAATGTGAAGGTTTTTTTCTGCAAAATCATGCAGGTTTGGGCAAAAGGACTTGCATACATCCACTTTCTTTTTTTTGTTTTGGTTTGGTTTGGGTTGTTTTTTTTTTTCTCCTGGAAGGTTTTGAGCCAACGCAGATGAGGGTTTCTTTGCATTAATTTTTAGTTGCCTTTTACCTTACTGTGTTGCTGACTAGGAGTGGTCCCTGGTCTGCCTGCCTCCCGCTGTGTTTGGGTGATGCACACAGTCAGAGTGTGGAGGAAGCACCTTGCATTCAGTCTGGAGCATCCCCACCTTGCTGCTTGTGGGAATCCTGGCCACTTGAGGGTGAGGGATGTCCCGCAATGAGTGCTAGCATCAGAGAGATGGGAACAGTGTACAGTCATTGCATTTTGTCCTGACCAAGATTGCTTTCCCCTCCATGCCCACACCTCCTGTTCAGTCCCGTCCTCCCGCCTTACCACACGCTGGTGGTTTTCCACGCTTCCAGTCTGGGTCAGGCAACTGCTCAGCAGCAGTGTTTTTCAACTTGCTGCTTCTGTGCTCTCATTCCCATAATGGTGGTGCTTAGGAATAAGGGAAGTTTTTTTTTGTTTTTTCCTTTTGTCGTTGCCGAGAGCTGGAAGTGCTTCTCCCTGTACCGAAAGCGATGGTCCGCCTGGCAGTGCAGGAATTCAGATGGCAAAGAGACTCTAGGGCCATGCATAGCAGCTTATTAAGGCACCGTGCCAACCTCTTACCAAAGAGACTTGCTTCTGATGAGCATTGGCAAGCTGGGCTAAATAGGAGCTTTCAAAAATGTATCTTTTCCAACCTGAGACCAGGCTCTGGCACTCAGCTTGCAATGATGATCTGGTCCTGTTATTGCTACTTCTGCTTCGCAGCTGATGCTCAAGTTAATGCACAAAAATGCAGCACTGATTTTCTTCGTGACTATCTTGCATTAGAATTTACAAGCAAAAATGAAAACGTAATTGTAACTGTGGTCTCGGGAGATAGAAGCCCCTTAAAAGCAGTAGAATTTGGTCTTGCTGCTACCTGCAGATCAAACTACTGCAGCATCAGCCATTTCTCTACCCGTAAGTCATTCAGCAGCCGTTTCAGTCTGGCAGTCTGATTTTTCATGGTTAGCCTGGAAGAGGACAGAAACAGTGAAGGTCCACTTTTGTCTTTCGTGTCCGAGCTCAAGAGAGGCAGAAGGTCTGAAAATGTGTGCCAAGGAAAGCAGGGCTGAGCTCTGCCACCTTGACTTCTGTTGTGGGTATCTCACAAGCTGTTCCACTTGTAGAGCCTTTGGGTGTGATACGTAACATAAACCACTTATGTAGGGTCCAGTGAAGTAATTAGGGCTAAATAAACCGCATATATTTGGTCGTTCTGATCTGTGTGACCACAGTGGCTATGTGGGCTGCTCATAAAAATTCTCTCTCTATTTTTTTTTTGTATCTATAAAGCAGTATGATGCTAACTTTCAGTACGGACAGTTTTACATGCTGATTACTGAAATATTCCTTCTTGCAAGCCCAAATGCTGACGGGTTTTCTAGATAGCTATAACCTGTTCATGGGTTCAGGATTTTTTGTGAAGATGTAATGAGATTTTGTGGTATTTCGAGCTGCCACAGGCTTTCTCCTGTGTAGGAGACCTCTAAGGAATAAATATGTTTCTCTCTATTTTTTTTTCTTTGCTCTTTTTGCATTTGTAGGCAAAATTGGAGTATGTTTGAAGCTGCTGTGTTGCATTAATGTTAGAAAAGCATCTCTGAGACTGGTTTAAGGACACAAACCACCTAGTGTGTATGTATCTGTGGAGGTAGAATCCTGCTTTTTGCTCAGTCCTCACCTGCTTTGTGGGGCTCTGTCTGGCCTCGCTTCCCAGGCTGCGTTGTCCAGGTGGCAGAAGGATGGTCCTTCGAGTGCTTTTGCTTAAGCCAGGAATTGGGGATTATTAATGCAGTGGCAGCGATGAACATTTGAACTTCTTGGTGCTTCTCTGAGGTGTTTGGTTGCTGGCAGCATTACTGCCAGGCGGTCATCTCCACTGCTGTCTTCCCCCCTGGGTGTCTGCGGTGAAGCCCCCACATCTGTGTTCAGTGCCAGGGGCTCTCCCCTTGGAAACACCCAGCACGTCCAGAGGTGACAGTGAGCAGGAAAATGTGGTGGTGCCGAGCCCCCACCCTCCCAGAAAACCTCAGGCCGTTTACCCGTCTCTGACAATTGGTTTGGAGACTGACCTCCAGGAACGTGTTGTTGAGTGTTGGGCTGACAGTCACCAGTTCCCATCATCTGTACGGCCCTGATGCGGTTGCCTGTCGAGAGCTTTGAATTCCTTGAATGAGAGTTATTTTAACAGTGCAAAATGTTAAGACTGAGGCTATGTCTCTGTTTTTAACATGAAAGCCCTGTTACTCTGCAGAAATGCCATAATGAATTAAAATATTCCCTATGGAGAAGTGTGTTACTTACTTATTATGATGCTAGGCTGGAATAAAAAGCAGCCGGGCTGGCATTCATTTGCTGGGAAGGGGACACTCTTAAAGTACTGTAAAGCAAGTGTAGCTTTGCACCACAGTTCTTGAATTCAAAGATTCCCCTCTGAAGGTGCCACGCATGATGGATTGTCACAGGCTCTTGTCCTGCCGTGACATTTCATTCCTATCCGATGTTGTCTTATGCTCTGCTCTGAATCTGCCAAACAACTGACCCCAGAATTTAATGCCACACCTTCTTCTCTTCCCTTTTTCTGAACAGCATCTTCTGCAGCTGAGGCTCTGAAATCCTGGAGGACACTGCATCTTCCTCAGGGACACGGACGAGGGGGAGCTGGAGCCTCTGGGGAGCTCAGAAAGGAATTGTGGCTGGTGGTCGCCTGAGGAACTTACCTTCACACCAATGTTGCTCTGAAACGAGTTGTATCCAGCATTCAGGTTTGGTAAGGTATGTAATTTTCCCCCTGCTCTTGTCTTTTTGCCCTTTTCTGAATATCTACCTATGGGGAATATAGAAAATTAGCAGCCTTTGTGTTTATTGCGTGCTGTGCTCGTACTGCCTCTGTAAATAACCTTTGCTCTCCCTGAATTTGGAGAGCATTCATCAAGAGTGAAGTGTTTTTAAAGTCATGGGCTTGAGGGGATGCGTGTTAATGTCGAGTGCTTTATTGAACAAAATGCCCGCTGATGGTTGTGTTTCGCTGTTGGTGATGCATACTTGGCAATAGGTATCCACATTTTGAAAGTCCCACTTGTTGTGTTTCACTAATGTCTGCAGTTCAGAGGGTCAGAGATGGAGGAAAAAAAGAAATAGGCACTGAAGTAGCCAATTTGTAATACAGCTCCATGCCTTTCTTTGTGCTTTTTATATTCTCATTGTTTGCCAAGGATGGAAATAATACCAATTTCTTGCATAATTGTATGTGCCCCCTTTGTTGTGTAGCACTTAAAATTTTTGCAGGGGTGGAGGTTCTCATACCCACACAGACACTGCCTTGGTTATGCTGTATCAGTGGCAAGGCAATATGAGACTATCTTTTAACACCCAATCGAGGGCCAGGACTTAAATGTACTGTGCACAAAGCTTGTGCTACAGGAGCAATTAGGGTAATGTAACCTTTGATTCTACGGTTTCTTTTATCTAGGCCAAGTTATTTCTGTGAAGGCAAAGTTTGCTGATAAAAAACCCACCAAATTTAAAGCATTGGTTCCCAGATCTTAGTATAACAGTATCAGATGATGCTATCCTTTTTCATTTAACACATGGGTATTGGCTTCTCTTATATGACTAAACCTGCAGTATAGTCTTGTTGAGAAAAATACAGCAGCAATATA
The DNA here is from genome assembly GCA_025769975.1 of Gallinago jamesoni. Classification (NCBI taxonomy): domain Eukaryota; kingdom Metazoa; phylum Chordata; class Aves; order Charadriiformes; family Scolopacidae; genus Gallinago; species Gallinago jamesoni. Next base: position 47,583,483 of record JAOQGH010000051.1, read on the forward strand.
ACACCTTCACTTGGTGTCACTGGAGGGGGGAAAAAATTTTAAAAAAAATGTCAAGACTTTTAAGAAAGTCTCTAAGAAAACATGAGGCGTCCAGATGCATGTACATTCATTCTCCTGCTTTTGATCTGGCTGCACCAGTCCTGTTTCCTCTGGGAATTGTAGGCTCAAACTCTCATGCTTCAGCAGAGCTCTGGCGGTGTGGAGCCCGCCTGTCTCCAGTGATTGCAGAAGAGGTTGGTGGCAACAGCTTGAATTAGGTTCTTAACTCTTAAATATTGAGGGTCAGGAAACGGGTCTCTTCCAACCACACCATATGCTGTTAATTGGTGCAGGCATTTCAAGAAAACAATGCTGTTGTCAGGCAGGAGAGGTTCCCATCATTAAAACCCTGCAGCGCTTGCTCTGTCTGTCTGTCTGCTCTGGTGGCACCTGGTTTCTGGAAGAGGAGGTTGTTAAACATTGCTCATGCTTTTGTTATCGTCTTCACTTTTGTTTATTTCCAAGCTGCTGCTCTTGTGATTATAATACCTAAAGGGGAAAGCTGTAGGAGAGGTATTTCATAATCAAGAGGGCTTCTTGACTCTTGCAGAGAAATATTATAATGTGGAAATCACAGCAATTTGTTTATTCCCTGTTTCTGGCTGAGATTTGTAGCTGAAAGGGTGTAAATCCTCCTTGCAGTGTGTGTGTGTGTGTGTGTGTTTTGCTGGGTGTGCAGGGTGCCCCAGGCTGTGTGAGGATGCACGCCAGCACGGTTGGTTGCTGGCATGACCGTTTTACTTTGTGACCGTCAGAGCTAACAACTTGGTTTTCATTTAAGGAAAGTTCACATATTCATGGTAACTTGATCTCTAAGAAGACCATTGCAGATTGAGAAGCTTGTTCTGGAGTTTAAAGAGTTGGCAACACTGTTGTCTCAGCTGCTTGAACAAACAACCCTTCTTTATCCTTTCTCTTCATCCAGAGGGCTCACGCAAACTTGAAGGTGTTCCCATGACACCCTTGTAAGAGAGAAGGGCTACTTATCCCCATCTTATAGATGGTGAATAAGGAACAGAGTCACTCTGAGCTCACTGTTAAGCAGTGAACATCTATCTCTGATTTGCATGCAATCACAAGTGCAAAAGGTGCATCAGATACCCACAGCCCCACAGCTGGAGGCACAAAGATGGCCTTGGCTGAGCAGCTGAGTCTACAGAGCAAAGCATCAGATTTGGATGTGGATCCATTTGGGGTCACTGCTCAGATCTGAGCCAGTTTCTTCCATGTGTCCTGCTCTCCCAAGTAGAGGGTGTTTTAATTAAGTGATTACAGTAACAACAAATGACATCAGGACCCACGTTTGCTCCGTGTCTCTGCTGGAAATGGCAGCATATGTCCAAATAATGTGAGCTGAGCTCATTCATCTTTGCAGCAGAACGTTTGCTCATGTGAGGCAGCAGATTCCCTTTGAGCAGCACTTAGGCCATTGTGGTGAAGGTAATCTCATTGTGTAGGGAATTATTTTAAATGGATCTGTAGATAATATGCAGAGTAATATTTTTTTCTTAAATTGCTCATTTTTTTAGATTAGTAGAATCTGGTTCATAAAATGCTCTGTTCTGCTGAAAAAGCACATTTAATAAATATGTAAGAGAAAAATTTTAAGTAGCCATTAAACATAGTTAATAAATTTTATCTTGCAAGTAGAATTGGAAAAAACCCTGTTCATTTAATGTGTTTTATGGATCTCATAGCAATTAATTGTCTTCATTACATGGACATAAATCCTTACTGTAATTCACCTTTTTCAGATGGATTGCTCTGGAACTTTTCCCTTTGTTTAGGCTGTAATATTATTTCAGCTTTGCAGGGCAGTGGGCAGGTGTCTTTTTCTCACTCTGTGTGGTCTGGTAAAACATTATTATTTCTCTCTTCAAATCTGTCTTGCTTCTTATCTGATTTCATTTATGAAACCAGAAACAAACACTGATCTTACATGCCTCTAGGTTTGGATGTCAAAATAAGCCCTTAATGTGACTTTTCGATGGCTCGATTGAGGGGTGCTGGTCTACTGGCTGTAGGTGAAAACTTGTCAGTAAAATTGTCCTCCCGTGTTCCTGCAGGAAAAGTTCAGCTGGAGCATCACGGTACATCTGCTTGGATTCCCAAAGTTAAATTCAAAGCTTTATTTTGAATAAAGGCTTTATTATTCTTGACTGAATTTTGCCCACCAAATAGGAAAACACAGGACAGCATGTAGGACCGCTTTTTACATATGTTTTTATCACTGCACATGCTGAGCTTGTTTGTGTGAGTAATATTTATGCAAATATTTTCTAGTGTTTCTCTGAACTGTTTTGCCAGGGTGAGGAGATAAAATGGCTATTATGTTTGGAAGTTTTGTTGCAAGATCAGCAGACTGGCTGTTAACGTATCAATTCCCTCGATGACACCACTCCTGCAACCCTATTCACTCAGCTTCTCCTGACAGGGCTTTTATTGAATCCATCAACCTGACACATATCAAAGCACAATTTCTGATAACAAATATCTTGGTGTAAAATGAATTAAAAAGCTGATATCAGCAGCAGGACTGGGTTGAATTTCTGAAAGAAAATGAGAAACTCCAAAACTAACATGAGATTCTTAAGATACCAATCGCAGAACAGTAATATAATAGTTCTTTACCTGTATTCTTGAAGTACTGAGAAGTCAAGGGATCTGCCCAAAGTCATGCACAAGGGCTTGTTCCTGGGCTGTCAGCCTGTGGCTCTGCCCTCTGGGCTGATGTTTGTAGTGTCACTTCAGAAAGCATGATGTAGTAGTTGTTTATTTTCTCCTGGAGACCTCTCTCCTGTGAGGACCAACCACCTCCTTGTAATTTCTTTGCACTCTGGTCTTTGAGAAATTTGGAGACTGAGGAGTGGGAAATGCCAACCGAGGTCCGAATGGAGTTAACAGCTTCTTTCTCTCAGAAGATGCAAGTTTGGAGCCCCTTGTCCTCCGTAGATCTGCTGCTTGGCAGCCCATGGGCCGTGTCTGGGGCAGAGTCCAGCTGGGGTGGAAAAGGATGTGAGTTTCTTTGGGCCACAGATGTTTTGCAATTACCTGGCTCAAAACCTTCTTCTGAGAACATGTTTCCATATCTCCTTGCTTCCTTCTCCTCTTTGTCTCCCTCTCCTCATCCTGCTTTTCTGTCCACTTCATTTTTGCATCTCTTAGATGATAAGCAGCTCCAGGCAGGGATGTCTCTGCACTGGTTCTGTTCTCACTGCACCAGGCCCACTTATTTCTTATTTTTGGCTGGCAAACCCTATAAAGTTAATAACAATCATGCTTTTTGGTCTGTGGCACGTCTGCTCTTTGGATAAGTATCCACTGGCAGCTTGCAGCCTAGCAGAGAGGAAGAGGAGGGCGGCCAACAGTTGATGTGGAAAATTAATTATGAGCTACCATCCTCCTGCCACGTGGTTAAGGCAGTTCTGCTTTCCAAGCTTTACATGCAGCCTTGTAGGAAAAAAAAAAAGGAGGGGAAAACTGCATTTTCTTCCTCGAATAGTGGGAATGTTGCCAGAACAAAGCTTAGTGGAGAATGTCACACATGGGGCTGATCACTCAGGATGCTCTAGAGCCTTTATAGCTCTGCCTGCAGCTGTGACACCACCCAGATGGTAATTTTTACCATTCATTGGACAAATGTTAGCTTAATTGCTCATCCTAGTTGGTAAAGGCCTGCGTGTGTGATAGGGAAGTCACCCGTGTCCCAAATGCAGTCAGGGGGCAACATTTTGTGTTTCTTTATGGTGGTGACTTGGTAACATTCAGGTTCAGATGAGCTACAGCTTGTTATATTTCCATCCTTCAGGATGACACATTTATTTCATAATGAACCACCAAAACTGGCCTGTGATTTAGAGGGGGGAGAGTTTGACAGGCACTGTGTAGCTCTGGGAATGTAATTACCTAAAGGAGCAGTTCTGTTCCCGATCCACCTCTGTCTTAAGGATCACAGAAATAATTGCTGGAAGCCCCAGCACCGTATGGACTTCAGGAGCCGTTCTGGTCTCATAATTGCGTGCTGGGTCCTACTGGCTGGAGTGGAGCACTCAAGAGCCGGCGCAGAACAAATTAAGTGCCAAAGATGCCCTTCCTTAGATAGCTCCATAGGATGCATGAAAGGACGTGAAAGAGGGTCTCGGAAAGCCCTGACAAATTTTCTAAGTGACTGTTTGGGGCTGAACTAAAGAAATGAACTTTTGATGTAAGTTTCCTCATTGAAGTCTAAAGGTTATTGAAGTGTGAGATGGAAACAGCCTTGCAAAGCTGCAACAGGGGATACTTTATTGTATTAACAGTGTCTCTTTAGACCAGAAAAATCATTTCGGCTGTTCAAGTTTTTCAGTTAAGGTACCAGAAGTCTCCACTTCGCACATTTTTATTTTGAAATTTATTGTCACAGTTGTTGACAGTTAACTGAGGGGGTTGATGCTCTCAGAAATACCTAGGATTTTGTAAAGGGCCAAATTGCTGCCTTGGTGGAAGTCATTGACTTAGGCTTTTAGTTTCCTCTTCATGGGCTCTGCCTCCTGATCAACACAAACCTCTCTTTAGTGCTGTCATGCTGTTTGGTTTTTGGTTGTTTGGTTGGTTTTGGTTTTTTTTGCAGCCAGGAGCCTGTATTTGGAAGCACAAACCTGTTGTACAAGTTCTTTAGATGTGCTGCAAATAATTATGAATATGTTTAATGAAGGGAAGCTGAAACATACTGAAAACATTTGGAAATGTGAGAGAATGTGTGCAGCCAAGCGTTAGCTGTGAATGGAGAGTTCTTGCTGGCATCATTTAATGAGTTTCTGTAGTGAATATATAGAATATGGCAAAAGCTAGAAAGACAAGAAAGCCGGAGGTGAGAAGAGAAATGGCTGCATTTCACTCCTGGGAGCAAATGGACAGTGAAGTGAGCAGCATTTCTGTTGATGGTCTAGTGCTCCCATCAGTGTTTGCCTCCCAGTTACTGGGAAGGGGCCAGCAGAGACCTGGCTGGCACTGACACCCTCTAAGCAAGGTAGCATCTCATTCCTTCACCACAGCAAACAACAGTCTATTGTTTTCTCCTGACTACTCAGTTGATAACAGGTAGGTTTCTTTTTTTTTTTTTTTTTTAATATTTTTTTCCCTCTACTATGTGGGTAAGTAGCTCCATTTATATCTCACCAGACAAGCTTGGTACCTTTTGACATTAGTGGCCATATACCTTTTCTCCCACCTCAGGAACTGGACCCTTGATCTTTTTGGAGACTCCTCTCTTCCTTTCTTCCCAATACTGTTGTTCTTTCCTGTCTTAGTGTCGAGTGAGAAGGAACTTGCATCAGGTATTGTATAAAAAAATTGGGGTGGGGGACTTGACATAGTTGATGAGTGCTCAAGCTGTGTTGTGATGGTGCCATAACCTACCCAGGTGGAGAAGCTGAGAACCAAAGCATTCAGTAGCCTAGCCTGGTGTGGTAGAAACGGGTGCCACTGTTTGGGATGAGCCCATTTGGCAGCAGGAGCAGGCTGGGCTCACAGAGTAGCAGTCACTGTGCCTTGGGCAAGTACCATGCGCTTGCTAGGTTGGAGAGCAAGGGTGCTGTGCGCTGGGCTTGCCTTTCTTGAGAAAGGGGACCAGTTCTGTGGGTATTGCTGGGAATAAAGAGGCCCCTTAGCCTCCACGTTGGTAGAACAAGGGGTAATGGCTTTAAACTAAAAGAAGGTACATTTAGGCTAGATGTAAGGAAGAAATCTTTAAGGTTGGCAAAACACAGGACCAGGTTGCCCGGAGAGGTGGTAGATGCTTCAACCCTGGAAATGTTAAAGGTCAGGTTGGACAGGGCTCTGAGCAACCTGGTCTAGTTGAAATGTCCCTGCTTGTTGCTGGGGAGGTTGGACTAGATGACCTTCCAATGTCCCTTGCAACCCAGACTATTTTATGACTTGTGTTCATGTGTGAATCCACATGGTCATACCATACCACCATCCCAGCTTCCATGAAGGCTGTGCACTCCTGTTGGCTGTGCTGGAGCTGATCGGGGAGGGTGGTCAGGGCAGTAGAAGGACATTTAGCCGTACATGCACTGCAGTTTGCTCAGACTACTGTCTCTCTCCTTCTGTTAGGTCCACTGAAAATTTCCTCTGCAATGTTCTTAAAAGAAAAGGTAGTGAAACAACAACAAAACAGGTCTTTCTCATTAGGAAGGCTTGTAGGCACCTCTCCTTGGCTCAGGAGCAAGGGAAAAGGGGGGTGGGCAGCCCTGCACTCTGCTCGCTTTCTGTCTGGGAGGAATTTCTAGTTGTTAATGATTAATTCAAACGTTTCTTGTCATGAGTACAGTGTGCACAGAGTGATAAATCTGTGGTGGGTTAGAGGTTGAGGTTGCTCAGTGCTGACAATTAGTTTGAGCCACAGGCTTTGCTTTCATTGGCATTTTCACAGCATTAACCCAGACCTTGTCAATTAAAATCCAGACATATTTTGATGAGGGACATCTTCTTCTAATGATAATTGTAATAATATCACTTTTATTCATTTAAAACCTGTCAGGCAGGCCATGTTTCCTGGAAAATAACTGCCCAAGTTTCACATTGCCTAAATAACTAGGAAGTATCTTTCCGTTTTTTGAGCTGACATTTCATCAAAAATAACTAAAAGCAAATGAGACCATAGCTGTTCATCTTTGAACACTAACCAACTACAGTCAAGGTAATTTGACTTTATCTGTTAAAATAAGCAGGTTTATTAGCCTTCACTTTGGAGGCTAATAAACATTTGATAATTGCCTTTAGTTGGTGATGGGGATTTATACTATTTATTATTGGCTTTTCTAACTATTTGACAGCATAGCTCCAGAGCATGTCTCAGGCAGTGGTCCATTTATGCAGCTCACCTGTTCATTAGATGGAGGAGGAAGCCTGGGTGTACAGGTTGATTAAGGAACTTGTCTGAGTTGCACAAGAATTCTGCAGTAGAATGAAATCCAGAAATCCTGTTTCTGCTCTAGTACATTAACTGCAGTGGGTTTTTTATGCGTCTGTAAACATTGCATTTAGAATCTCTGTCAAGCTATAAAAATGAGTATTTAATAGTTGGAATGGGAGTGATATATCAGCTGTATCAATTGAAAATCCATTGTGGTTTTATTTAAGCACAACATGAAAATAAACAGAGATCGGGTTTAGTTTTGCATGGAAAAATATTTTTTATTTTTCTGAGAGGTGGTTCATAAGTGAGATCCTTTATGAAAAGTTGGGGCAGGGAAGTGAAAAGCTGTATCAAGAGAGACTGTTTGTACATCTTGCAACGTGTTCACTCTGTGCTTGTCCATAAGGGTGGAAAGTGCTGCACTTCTTTTTATTTAAGTGTTCTCTTGTTTCTCTGGTAAGATATGGATCACTGGCCTTTAGGCAGATCACGTTATTTGTCATTTCATTCCTTTAAAATCTAGGTCCTTCAAATAGGCAGCACTTGTGTATTTAAAAACCTCATCAGTATTATAAACGGGCTTCTTCTCTGGTCCTTCTCTGAAAGGTGTAGGTGAAGGAGCTGATTAATTAAAAGCACCTCTAGGTGATGCCATAATATAAATAACAATAAGCCTGCCTTATTTCTATAGCAACTGGAATAATGCTACCAGTTGTTAGTAGTTCAAAATTCAGAGCATAGCATGGACTCTGAGTAGGAAATCCAGGGACAAAATATTGCATTGAAAAGAGGTTGAGGGATAATAACTGAGAAGTAAATGACTTGTGTTGCTGTGATTGTATTCTGGAAGTTAATGGTTGTGCTTTTAGTAAATACGAATACTTATCCACCTCCGCTCTGGTAGGGCTCTTCTTTTTTTATCTTCCCCTTTCCAGTGTGAACTGGCAAGCCTGTAATCTTCATTTTGTGTGTATAGAAATGGCCCCGACAACAGCATAGCTTGAAGGCTGTAAATATTATCACATATTTTTCCAGTGAGCCTTTAGCAACTGAGCTATGTGTTTATGTCTCTCGTTACTCTCATTTGTTTTAAGAGTGCATTTATAAGCATTAGAGGTGATCGATAAAACCTGACCTACCTTTGCAAGTTAAATAGGTCTTATTTGAAACTACCCGGCTTCAAGAGAATCAGATTTGTTAGCAGTGATTTAAGAGCAAGCAAGGTCCATTTACATGCTGGTTCTTTTCCACTTTTGAGGTTTGAATTGCATTGGAAAATTTGTCACTTTCCATGTCTAGGCATGGAAGTTGCAGCTAACACTTTATTAAGCATGCCATTATGTAGGAGCTGCCTTCTTACCTTGGAATTCACTGTATCTTATTGAAAAAGAATGTAATTAATAGATATGGAACACACCTAACTGCACAGAGGGAAGTTTCCATGAGCATTGATTCTAAGAAGTATTTTCTATTTATTGCTTTTAGGCTTTGGGACATGTTCAAGGGGTAAAAAACAATGTACAATTAAAAAAAAAATACACGATATAGTAAAAAAATAATACAAAGACATTGAGAAGAACTGAATCCTAGCTATAAAGGTATATGTTCCTGATGTTCCTGGTGCAAAGATAAAAGCGCTCAGCAACAGACTTTTGGGGCTTTCTTGATATGCAGGTGGAGTTGTTTTGAAGATTTATTCCACAGAGATCTCACTTTAAATATTATTATGTTAAAAAGTGTTCAGTATTGGCTTTTGAAAGGGAGACAACTCTTCACAGCACCTAATTCTTAAGCTGGTTTGGTCCCTGCTGTCTCTGAGAGCAGCTTTGGAGCAGAGCTCTGTGCTGTGATTTCTCCAGCCCATCTGTCCCACCTGGCTGTGGGCACTGCACTGGGGTGCTGCTAAAGCAACCCTTTTACCATTTACTGCTAATTTTCTAATGGCTGAATTTGTTGTTAAACTCTTTGATGACAGTATAGAAGTGGAGGCTGGAAGGAAAAGTGCTTCCCAGTGCAGGACTGGGTGGGTGTGAGGAAGGGATGGATTGATGCAGTCCTTTATTTTTCCATCTTGTGACTTTTAAACTTTTAATTTAAGAACTTGAAAGCCATATGGAATGGTGATGAAAGGCAGGTTTGGTGGTACAAATTGAATACTGTATTGGCTTAAAATTAGTCTGAAAGATGTAGCAATAATTGGTCATTGAGGTAAATGTGCTGAAATAAAATGTTCCAGAAGGAATGCTGTATCCTGCAGATGTTAATCTCTGTTACAGAAAACTATTTTAGGATGTTTTAAATATTTTTATGGGGCTTGTTTATCATAGTCACCCAGCTATCTTTTGGGCTAGTTTTTCTTGCTGTGGTATGTGGTGTGGTGCCTCCAGAGGTTCCAGCTGAGATGGGGCATAATACGTGAATTTACTGAGAGTGTGTCTCAGGTTCACAAGGTCATTATGTGCCGGTCCCTTTTCCTCCCCTCTGCGTGGTTCACATTTGGAGTAAGAGGTGTGTGGACTCAGTGAAAGCCATAAAGCCATCAGAAGGCACTGTTGCTCAAATATTGATGGATGCCTCCATTGTTTGACATGGGTTTTTTTTGTGTGTGATAATTTCAACTTTGGACCTGTGTGCGTGCACGCACATAATTTGCTGGAGCAGTTGTTAATAAGCATTATTCTTAATGAGCCATTTTGTTCACAATCAGTTCTGTCTGCCTCTACGACCGGTTTGAGCCCGACCATGCTCAGTGCTGGGGAGCGAGGTTGGCCTGAGGAGTTTTCCTGTTAAAACCCAAAGTGCAGGGGGTGCGGGAGCCGCGGTTGCCAGCGAGCGTGGAGGCGACAGCTGGAGCAGAGCGGCGGCGATGAGGGATGTGCAGAGCTCCGCGTGTCGCGGGGCATCGATGATCAAAAACTCCTCTTTGTTGTGGTGCCTCTACAAGGCTCACAGCAATCAGGGATTTGGTACGCCGAGACCAGCTCCTGCCTTGTTAACTACTACTTCTTGATTATTTCTGTCTATATCCATCTGCTGCCTCTTCTTTGTCAGAGCTGCAAATTCCTTCGGGTGCAGACAGCTTTTTATTTTTGTGTTTGGGCAGTACCGGATTCAGTCGGGTCCTGGCCCAGGGTTAATGCTAGTAGCTGTTAGCAGTGGCATTTACATATGAAAATAAGATGTGGGAAAACAATTATTTTCACATTCTGATTATCTTTATTTCCATTCCAACATCCGCTGAATGTTTGAAATGGAAAAAATTATTTAAATAAAGGATACATGATTAAAATGATTATTATAATGTTCTCTACCACAAATAGTTCCATGCAGGAAATGCAGGGTTTTTACATGTGGTTGTTTATATACGTCTGTATTAGTCTGGCAAATAGATTTTTATCCTACAGCCTGGCTGCCACTTTCCTAGGTACGTATTCATCTTTAATATAGCTCTCCTGTGTACTTCCATACATAAATGCACACTTGTTTTTAACACCTGTTGGCATCCTTTAATTATATCTTGACCCTGGGGCTGCTGCCTTTGAGGTCTGTGTGGCTGCAGAAAGCTGGGTGTTCTGTATTGTTCTTTTTTTCCCAAGACCTGAGCCCGCTTGGCACTGACCCGCCAGCTGAAGTCTACCCTCCTGGCCCAACGCCACAGCTAAGTGCCTTTCAGTGAGTTCTCGGCTATAATCCTGAGCTGATTTCTGGGATGCAATTCACTGCTACAGTTATCATATCAAAAGGGGGAGTGATTTACATTTCCTGCACGTCCCGGTGTTGCCAGCCCCGGAGAATGCTGCAGAGAGAAAGTTAACACAATTTGATAAAATAGGGAAAATGAGCCTATTTACAGTGTTGCATTTGATGCTGTGGAGGAATTTGATGCAGACACAAAGTTGGCACTAAGTACAAATTTAGACTGTGCACAGAGATTAATTTTGGGGCTTTTTTTGGCTCCTGAGGAAAAAAAATAGGAAGATTGTTCCTAAAGGCTGAATGTGTGGAGAGCTGTGAGCTCGCCTTTGTGCGCCTTTCCTCTTTATCTTGATTCCTTATTGTGTTGCCCCGTAAAGTCTCTCTCTTCTCTAGATACTCATCCAGAGCAGGGTCTGCACGGCACGTTATCTTTGTTTTCATCTGATCCCCTCAGCCCTCTGCACTTCCCGCTCTGAAAAGCCATGGAGCAGTCACGCCGGCATCGTTTGTACGAAGTGAAGCACTTCACGTTGAGATATTTTAAGCACGTCCATAGTGGAAATGCCATAGGAATGGCAGGGCTGCAGCGCCGGCTGCCGATTCGCATTCAGCTGCCCGTGTTTGTATGCAGGAGCCGACTCGGCAGCAGCCTCGCATTCATTTCCTGAGTATCAATTACTTATCAGTAATACACAAGCCCAATTAAGGAACTGGAGGGAGGTCGTAGTGCTGGGAGAGTGGCCGTGCCTCCCCCCGCTCCGAAGGGGCGAAGTGCTGGGACGTGAGCTGAAGGGTTCCTCTTCAGAGTTTGCATGGGTGAGGCTGCACACCTCTGAGTTTGGAGAGGCAAAGGGTTTATCTGGTGTGGGTGACTGAACTGGTGATGTTACTCATCTCTGAGCCACATTCCTGCAGTCTGGCCTAGCTTCGGCTTCATTTCCTATTTTTTATGAGCACCGTTCTTGGACGTGTTCACCGTGTGGCAGGGAGGGGGACTGTCATCAAAACGTAGTGCGTGAAGCTCTCTCAAATTTATTGCACCTTGTCTTTCTCATTTGAGGTTTTGATGCTACGTACTCGCAGCTGCAAATGTAGAAATATGGGCAAATATCATAAGCCTGCCAGGACTGGCAACAGCAGCTCCTCTGCAGGGTTTGTAGTCCCAGGTCAGGGTTTTTTTAGGCAACAGTGAGTAGAGGTAACCAAAATTCACCTTCAGGCTGTTCTGTATGGGGCATTCCTTCCCTCCTATTCTACTTCTCTTTCCTTCCCTGCATCTCAGCAAAGAAATATCTTTGTTCATGTCTACATTTTACCCAGCTGTTCTGCCTTAACTTTAGGAAGCCCTTTAAAAGCAGACCATAGAGGTTGACCACACCAGGAAAATACCACCGTGCCACCTTGATTAGTTTGTGTGCCTTCACCTCCTATTCCTCCTCACTTCGACTACTGCTTCTTGTCATCCTTGATTTCATCTTTTTCTCTTCTGTTGTTTTCCCCTTTTTCCTTTCCTTTCTATGAAGGTTTGTGCTGCCTGATATGATCACCTCCCCGCGCTGTTTGAATCTTAATGCAAGTGCCCCGGGAAGAGATTACACTCACTCTTCAAACTGGTACGTCTCTCGTAGTGTGTGATGTCCAAAGAGAAGATTATTTCTAATTCTGGTCCTGGAAAATAAAACCAACACATGCACATTGCTTTATCCTGACGCAATGTAAACCAGTGGAAATAAAACCCCACTGTGGGTACTCTTGTCTCTGCTGGCGTACAGCTAGTCAGGGCTGTACTTCTCTGCAAACCTCATCCCTGATAAAAATGGATGCTCTACATCTTTCTGTGCCTCTCACTTTTTTTTTTTCCCCTATTCTATTTTTTTAAGAACTGATTTCCTTAGGGAGTTGTTAATGTTCAGGGCTTTTTTCCCTGACATTTTGGACAATGATGTGACAACACAAGTGCATCTATTACTCTTCTGCTGGGAGCTGACTAAAGCAAAGGACTTGATGGATAATGGCTACATTTTCCGGCAGTGCCTGATGTACATGTGAGAAGAATGACTCAGTGACCTGCATATAAAACCAAACTATGTTGGGCATGAAGTCTGAGCACAGAACTAGGAGAGAAGGCTGAGAACAGGTAGTCTTTCATCATGAATTCCTTATTTTGCCCCCCTTCTCTCTGTTGCTGGAAATCTGGTGCTTTCTGTGTTGTTGCAGCAGTGCAGGTTGTGGTGTGGGAATCTATAATCTCTCCTTCAAGGAGAGGGGAGGCAAAGGCAGCAGACTCATACGTTACCGGGAGCTTTGAGGAAAGGAGGTTGTACAATTGAAAGCAGAGCATCACTTCACCTTTGGCTGCTAAAGAAAGCTGATTCTCCTTTGCCTTGAGTGGTCAATTTACACTTGTGCAAATTGAATGTAACACAGCACTGGCTGGAGCTTGTATTTGGTGCTTCTGGGGGTGCCTACAGCCATCAGGGAGAAAGCTGGAAGCTGTCAGGGCTGGCTGGGGCTCTGGACCTGGGAGTCGGATGGCGGTTTGAGCATCATGTCCCACCAGGGCCCCTTACCCTGGCAGGTGAGACATGCTGGCTGCAATGCCATACGTTTGGTGCTTTGCTGGGTGGTGTATGCATTTTGCTGAAGCTGATACTGCTCTGTTTTATATTCCACAGCATAGACTTGCTAAAGCTGATTTTGAGCTCACGCAGTCAAGAGGGTGTGGGGAAGGGGGGAGGAAGGGGTGTAACAGGGGGAAGGGATAGCATGCTCTCTCCTCCCTGTCCCCTGGCGTGTCATTTAGGTACAGTCCCCCTGACCACTAACTCATGTCTCCTCCTGTTTTCTTTCTCTGCAAGACCACTATGAGAAACGATCAAGGATTCAGCTTCCATAGAAGTGGTGAAGGAAAAGCGTAAGAGAGTTTTTACTAAAAGTGTGAGAAGGAGAGTAAAACGAGCTGCATTTTGCACCTGGAGAACCAGGGTGTAGGGAGAGGATGGATGGCAGTTCTGCCCCTCAGCTGGGTCATTCTCATGAGCTGCACATCAGGGATCTGTGGCAGGGTAGGAATCCCCAAACCTTTGCTTTGCTGAACTGCTCTGGAGTATAATGAAAATACATAATTTTTGAAATGACCTGTTGGCTCAGGGAGTAGCTTACAGTTGTGATTTCTGTGGTGTAGTGAAGTCCATTTCAGTCTTGACGTTGCAAGAGCCTGAGCTACTGTCTTTGCATCTGCCAAGCAGACCTTGAGTGTTTAGTTTCCTCAGGGAATACACTCATAAATGTTTGTAAACAAATGGGAAATTGCAATGTGCCAACAGAAGAAAAGTAACAGAATGGCAAAACAGAGCCCAGGTAGAGTACCTGTTTCTGGAACACACTTTCTGTGAATAATTCAGCTGCCTGCTCTGTGCTTTGGATTTTACATCTTTTCAGGGGCAGTCCCTCACCCTTACCTGGGATTTTGGGAGGGTCAGGACTTTGCCAGGTGTGAGGGGGCACACCAGAGACACCAAAGAACATCCCTACATCAGGCATAGAGGTACCAGAGAAATCAAAGTGCCCTCTGTCACCCTGCCTGCTATTGTACGTGTTCTTCAGTTTGTAAAAGGCAGCACTGCCTGAAAAACTTCCTTTCCTCTACTTAATGTAAATTACAACTGTAATAATGTTTATTTCAAGTGAAACAGGGTGCTGTAGCTGTGATTGGCATCTGCAAATCCTCACGGTTTCAACCAAAAGAAAAAACATCATGAAAATACTCTGCAAAGAAATGATGATATCCCATGTGCCTTATTATAGAACATTTTGCCAAGAAACTTGTGGCTGTAACGAGGAGGTTGATATATTTCCCCACTGTCACAGCTTTAAAACCTAATTGCCCCCAGGTTTCTTGATTATCTCCAACACAGCTGTCACGTTGCCCCTTAGAAAAAAAATGAACTGACATTACATGCACAAACTTCAAAAGGTCTTTTTTTTCTTCTTTTTCTGGAAACAGGCAAAATTATTATCAAGCAGTCTCTGGTGTGTTTACCAAACTTGTTGGAATATTGCACTGAATTGGGCCCCTGTTGCTTCTATATCACAAGATAAGCGATTGTTCAGGTTTCCCATCACGCTCGGGCATTACCACAATAGGGCTCCTGCCAGTATTTTGTACTTGCTGCCTACATATGTAAGAGTATTATTTAATAGTTGTGGCTGGAATAGGGGCTCTGTTATCCTGGGATGTAATCCTCTCTGTTGCTGCAGGAAAGGTGCCCTCAGAGCCTTTTCTGCATCCAGTTGTGTCCCCTGTAGAACAGGAGCGGTAACGCTGTCCTTTTCATATGGCATATGCTGAGTGCTTCGTCCTGGAACAATGCATTGCTGCTGTTCAAAATGGGCCTATTTTCCAAGAAAAAGAAAAAGGTAATATCAGAATAGTGAAAATAGCTCATTTTCGGAGCTTTTAGCAAGTACAAACTCTCCTCACAAATAACTGAATATCGTTTTCCCCTTAATTGGAGATATTTGCAGGCTATCTTATTCCTTAGAATAACCCCTGATTGATGAGGATTTTCAAAGCAGTAATCACCCAGCTCCCTGTGGCTTTTGGTAGGAGTTCAGTGGGTGATTTCCCTTTGTGGCTTCACTGTTAATCTCCCATTGACCTCATCTCCCAAGCAGATACATGTGCCACACATGCAGACCCCCAGGTTCCGGCCAGGTGGCCATGTGGGCTCTTGTATAGCCCTAACCATGGCACCAACATGGTTTTATAACTTGATGAACCATGCTGGGCTGAGCAGGAGCGTTATGCTTGAGTTTTTTAGTGGCTTGGGGGAGGGGGGAAATGGCTCGATTTTAGGATCCAGCTGTCATTTTATGCTCCTGCAAGGGTTAAAATGACAATGGTCAAAATGGATGTAAGAAAGAGAGAACATTTCGGAACTCTGGAAAGCTTCAAAAAGGCATGTATTTTGTTAAATTCTTTCTGGGTTATCTTGCTCCTTTAGCATATAGAAGGTATGGCTGTCAGGAGTGAGTTCAGGACAGGGTTTGGGTTAGTGTTGTTGGGGGACTTTGGCCTCACAGTCTGGTTCAGTGTCGTAGAGATGAGGGGATGGACAGAGAGACCGAGGATGTTTTCTCTCCATGCTTTCTCACTGGGTAGTCATCCCATTTCTGGAGCCTGCTGGCCACAGCTGAAGCTCTGCTCTCTTACCTTGGTGCAGTTATCAGGAGACTGCCGATGGCAAAGATCTGGAGAGATGAGTTTAGTTTGAAAACAAGTTCTCTTCTGTCCTCCAAATGCTTTATGTTAATTTTAGAAGGAGGGAAAAGCAATCAGCCAACTAAAAACAGCATTTTGATGACAAGTAAGTGATGCCTAGCCTGTTCCAGAAGGCTTCGTTGTGTGTATCACTAAGTGTTTTTGTTTGTGCAAATTCTAAAAAAATAATAAAGCTTATAGCCTTTTGGAAGCCATGCTGAGACTGAAAGAGCCAAGGAGGGAAAGAGGAAAATGCCATCAAACCCATGAGCAATGAGGTGAAAAGTGAGAGAAGAGTTTTGCAGGGCAGTAACTGTGAATTAGGGAGCCATAAGTGACTGGGTCACTGGAATCACTGAGGGTGGTGAGACACTGGCCCAGGTTGCCCAGAGAAGCTGTGGCTGCCCCATCCCTGGAGGTGTTCAAGGCCAGGCTGGATGAGGCTTTGAGCAACCTGCTCTAGTGGGAGGTGTCCCTGCCCATGGCAGGGGGGGTTGGAACTAGATGATCTTTGATGTTCCTTCCAACCCAAACCATTCTGTGATGATGAATTGGAGACCTGAGTATTGTAGGAAACACATCATTCCCTGTCTTGCTTTAAGCCAGATTTTTCAGCTGTGCAGATTTGAGGGGAGCAATTCCCATCTCCCTTCTCAAAAGCCCCACGGGAATCCTCGTTGCTGGAAAATTTGCAAAGGGCCTGGTTAGAACTAAATGTGCAACGACCCACATGAGGCTCATTTTCCCTCTTTCCGTGGCAAGATTGCAGCGGGCTGAAACAGTGCGAGGTGTTATCAGGAGGGAATCCATCCTCTGCGTGGACCCGCAAGGAGCTGTGAGCTGCAGGCAGGAGAGGGATTTGTGTGGCGGTCAGAGCTTGGGTGAGAGGGAACACAGTCTTCAACCAACCAACCCACCTGTGCTGCACCTCGAAGTAGGGCAGAAGGGTTTTTTTTTATCTTCTCTGAAGGTGTAGAGGGAATTAGTCACTGCTGGAATGAAGTAACCACCTGCCTCATGCCCGGTGCAGGGGGAGAGGGACGGCACCACTGCGAGCATAAGATGCAGGAGGGCGACAGCTGGCAGAGGTGCATTAGCACGATGGAAATCCTGTAAATGGAAACGCTTGCAAGTGAGGAAAGATGAAAATATGTATGTGCTTGTAGGATCCTTGTTATCGTGTTATCTTGGATCTTTAGGGACAAAATAGCCACTCATGCATGGAGAGTAAACAGACACACAGTATGTATAAATAATGTGTGGAAGAGGAGCTTCTGAATGCAATTTCCATCTTTATTTAAAAAGCTGCTACTTAGGCAAATTATTATAATTCCAGTGACACTGACTAATCCGTCAGTAATTAGGATGGGAAATGGGAATATATTCCACAAAAATGATCTTGATATTTCACCAGTCCAATTGTACAGAGGTCTTCTCGAAGAATAAGCTGTCATTTGCCCAGAGTTTTTTTGGAAGGCTATAATTTAGCTGATTAAAAAAAATAATCAAGAAAATTCCCTTGGTGAACTCGATGTTGGGTTGAGGACACCAAGTTTAGAATAATATGATTAGTCGTGCTTTCGCTGCTTTTACTGTATCTTGTTTTAGTGGTGCTGATTATGTAAATAGTTATAATAATCCCATCTTCTCTCAGCATCAGCGGCGTCCTGTGAGCTCAGCCCTTCTCCAGGCTCGGTGAAGCCACGTGGCCACTGATTTAGTGTAGATGCTACTGCTGCTCCCTTTGGAGGGCTCTTCTCTAGCAAGGGGTAGGCACATTCTTGCTGAATTTAAAAGAGCAGCTATTTATCGAATGGTTTTCAAGAGTCTAAATTGCAGATGAACTTCTCTGTGCTTGTGGTTACTGCTTTGGGAGATGGAACATTTTGAAGAAATGTAATGTTTTGAGAGAAGAAAAAATATTCGAATATGTTTCTACCATGTCTAACAAGTGCTGACAAGGTACTTACTCCTGCTTAGGTAATTAAAAATTATGCAATAACCCCACTTACTTCACATCAAAG
This sequence comes from Gallinago jamesoni, assembly GCA_025769975.1. Classification (NCBI taxonomy): domain Eukaryota; kingdom Metazoa; phylum Chordata; class Aves; order Charadriiformes; family Scolopacidae; genus Gallinago; species Gallinago jamesoni. The sequence goes on from JAOQGH010000051.1 coordinate 47,601,406, forward strand.
TATCCCTTTTGGCCTCATGCTGTTGAGCACATTAGAACAACTTTAAGGAAATTCTTTAACACTGAGGAGCTGCAGCTTTGGGGTCAAGCCTCCTCTGATATCCAGCACTGGCTGTGCCCCACACGGCCCAGAATACTTGCCTTTCAGTATATATCATTTGCCAATATAACGGTGAAGGAGTGTCAGGAGAAGCAATTCAGGGAGTGATGGCACAACCACAAGAAAGAGGAGTAGAGTTCCCAGTGCTGGGAACATTAAACCTTGTCCCATCTCATCTGCCAACCCTATAGCTGTGACTGCTCATTTTTTATCTGCTCCTCAACGTGCTGTAGGGACCAGCTCTTCTGTCCAGGAAAATGTGCTTTGTAATACCAGGTTCAGTATTTTCCACAACATGGTAATCAAATGAGTTTGTTCCTTGGCTTTGCTTTCTATGGGGAGTAGATTAAGATCACCAGACGTATTTCAGTCGCAGCCCAAAACAGGTTTTAAATATCTGTTTTGGAGGAGTAAAGCAAATACAATTCCTGCCTTACATCGTGGGGCCCTACTGAAGCAGGTCATTGTCAATGAAAAATTCTCTCACTAACCTTTAAAAATGGGTTTTCTGTAATTCTAGTTCTGCTGAAGGGTAAAGCTGTATACAGTAATTGAATCAGTGGTGCATGCAGACTGAAAATTTGCAGGATGAAATTATGGGGCTATAATGGATTGTCTCTGATTTCCTCTCTCTGTTCCCTCTCTTGTATCTTCTCTTTGCTTTTTCTTCTTCTCTTATTTCTTGGTGTTGGAATTGGTATCTGAAAGGGTTGAGTGGTTCAGTGAGGAAAGCTGAAATTGCGGTTAAGGAAAACCCAGATTTTTAATCTGTTTTGAATTCTTCACCTCCTAGTGTCCTGGTCGTCATTGCTGGCGAAGTTAGGATGAAGCAAGCATCTTGCTATTAAAAATATTATTAAAAATAAATTTAAATCTTCAGTAAAGTAGGGCACCTTGTACGGGTGTCGCCAGGGAGCCCCTTCAATGTCAGGGTGATGCTCAGATCCCGCTGCTGTGGGGGGAGAGGCAGTGCTGGGGTGCCCTGGGCCAACAGAGCTGAGCTGAAATGGCTTGTTTTTCAGCAGGCCAGATGTACAGCACCTTCAAACAGCAGCACATCTTCCCTGGGAGGTTAAGAGAAATCCTAGGTCTGTCTGCACCTCACCCAGACGCTGTGAGGCTGGGCTTGCCGCGTGGGCTGCACATCGTACCCTGCCATGGGCCAGGGAGCCCAGGGGGGCAGGACACACAGACTCCCCTCTGTGGAAATCAGGAGTGGGAACATGCACGGCTGCTTCTTCCTCCTCAGATTTCAAAACCATATTTTTTTTTTTATGCCTGTTGTAACATAAAGGTTGTTCAGTCTCTTGTTTTGGGATGTGTTTCTTCCTGATAAGGTGCCTGATTATGACACGACACTCAGCATCCAAAATTGCTTGACAGCTTTAGCTTTAATTTGGGGAATTTTGCTGCAGTGTCCAAGTTGGGCTGGTAGCAGATGTTGTCTCGGTCAGGTTTCCTTACCCCAGACTACGGGAATGGCTCCTACATCTTTTCAGCTTGAGCATGAATTATTTCAGATGAACCTATTTCCCTTGCCTAGGGTATCTGGGAAATGTACCAATGAACAAAGCTTTTCTTTCCTTTTTCTTTTGGTTGTTCTTTCCTTTTCGTTTTGGTGATTCTCTCACCTTTCTAAAGACACGGCTCACCTTAGCTGGCTAGTTTTCAGGCAGATGAGAATTAAATCCCCAATTATTTAGCAACTGCTAAAACAACAGACACTGCTTTCCAAGTCCGAGATGAATCGTAGATGCTGGAACAAAAATATTGAGTTTCATCAGGGTTTGTCTGGGTGAAACCATGTCTCAGACAATGTGGTGCCCCAGAGCACAGCCCTGTGAGAATGCCCTCAGAAGACTGTTTTTTTGGCAGAGTTGTGGCCAGAGATCATGGTTTAGGATGATGAGCAAAGCAACAAGGTTCTGATTAATATTTTTTTCTATTTTTAGCAAAGAAAGTATACTATGTATATAGTACACTATATTTGGGGATAAGAGGGGCTACCCCAAAAAATCCAATGCTGTGATCAAATTCTCTTAGTACAGCAAATAATCTAGAAAAGCTCTGAATTCTGACTAGACACGTGAAAGAAGAGAGAAAACAATTGTGATTGTTTATTCCCTACTGATGCTGAACTGCATCTCTCCTTGCACTTTGGCTTCTCAAAACCTTCACTTTGCACCTCTGAAATCTTTCATCTCTGTGCTCTGAGGGAATGTCCTACATCAGTCCTTTTGGCCATCAGTTCTCTTACCATGCCTTATGTTGTACCAGCCTTTCCAGGGCTGTCCTTTGCTGCCACTAGTAATAAATCCCACTGTACTGACCAGAAAGACTTACACAGGGCCTAAATTTAATTCTGTTATGAAAAGCAAATTCAACCGTGAGATCTCTTTTTTTTTTTTTTTTATTTTTCTCCCCCCAGTATGTACTGGGAGACTGCATTAGGATTTAAAAGTAGGGCTGAAAGTTTTAGATCCAGACGAGTGGCTCTCCTTTCATTAGCAAATGCCTTTTATTTAACAATAAATATATAAATAAATAACAAATCCCTCCTTTTGGTGTTTCTGCCTCATATGCCTGTGTCACAGCCTTTTTTCCTTATAATTAATCAACCCATATCTCTCATACAACTCTGCTTGTCAGCAGGGATTAAAGTCTGACAGTATTTAATCATCTTGTATTTCATAGAAGACTAACAATCTCCCTTTGCTTTCTCTTCCCTCCTTTCCCTTTCATTTCCTTGTCTTTTCTGGGTATGTAGCAGAGTGTCTGGCTCTGACTGTCTGAAGTTTTTTATACCAGGAGTGACAGGTATAAAATTCTTTTCTTGGCTCTTTTCTTCTGTGACCCATGTAATTCCCTCATGAGATCATTTGCTGTGACATTTTGGGTGTACCGTGACCTACCCTGTTAGCACAGAGGTCCACCAGACACCGAGGCTGTAGGAGTGTGTATTGAATCATATTTTACCATGCTTTTTTTTTTTTCTCTCAGCTAATGCACTAAAGCTGGGAGCCAAGTGGGTTGAATAACTAGACCAATTATTATTTCACTTTCTGGGGCTATTTAGCAGTTTAAATTGTTTCTAATAAATGTGACCAACTTGTGCACTGACTTGGATTTATTTTATTAATTTAGTTATTTTATGAGATTATGGCTCTCAACGTTTGACCTACTCACAGAGATCCCCTCCATAATCAAAGGATGGAAACAGATCCTTGCTTTAGGCACAATACTTCTATTTTAAGGTATACATCTCAGTGGATCAGATGACTCAGAGCCTAGCAGGGCTTCATCTCCATTGACTGTAAAGGATATTTAAGTAAGTTGTCCAAATAGAGATGTTTTCATTATAGAGGTAGAGTGGAAAGAACAGCATGATGGGTCTTAAGTCCTTGCCACATCCATGGGATGGCTATCCATTTCTGCCCCACCATGGTGTGGTGTGGGAGACCGATGAATGAGCTGAGCGTGATCCCACCCTCCTGAATTTGGAGGAGCTTCAGGGGACTCTCCAGGTGGGTGCTGTGAAACAAAGGGGTGTGAACCTGAGGGATTGGCACTCTGCAGGGGAAATGCTCCATCTTCTCCTTTCGTTGGCGTTTTCCCAGAGTATGGATTGCTAATTCTTCAGACTTCAGTCAAAACAGTCACTATCTTAATTTAATTAGATTTAATTAGACACCCTTTTTAGCGTGGGTGATGTCAGATATTGTAAGGTCTGTAGATCGAATGAATTGAATGTATTCCATTTCATTTCAATTTGTAGGTTAAGCATGTTGACCCGGGATAGCTTTTATATAGGAAATTGCCAAGAAATCCCAGGCACCATCGATGCAAACAGCATTTCTCTTGCCCCATAGCAGATACTGTGCCACTGAAATGCGTTTGCTTTCTCCCACTTTGCTACACAGCTGGATGAAAACTGGAGGGGGAAAGGAAAGAGAGAGGGGAGAGACTTAAAACAATAAAAGAAGCAAATTATTTTCTTGTTCTAGGTAAATGTTTTCTTCCTACAGGAGAGAGCCCTATTTGTAACAGTTGCAGTGCTGAGAGGGGTCTTAGGAGGTAGCAGTGTAAAAACTTTATGGATGCTGTTGAACCCTAGATAATTTTTTTCCTTCCCTCAATTAAGACTTAACCTTTGCTAATTCCTTCTTTAGGAGACAGCCTATTGTTTTTGGCCTCTTTTAAAATATGATGGTGGATGAAATGTTTGGTTACAGCTTTGGTAACAAAAGTTAAAAAGAGAAATCCCAACCATTGCTGAAAACTGGGTGGTTTTCGTGGTTGAGTCTGAAGTAGTTCAGTAGTGCAGTGATAACGAAAAGAACAAACAGATCGAACGACAATGAAGAATATAATATTTGCTGATTTCTTGTAATTCTAGCATGGACAACTTCAGGTCAGCAGACTGAAAATCCATGCCTAAAAGCAACCGAGGAGCTCTTAAATAGAATTAGCACATGCAGGAATCCCAGCAACAAATGTTTGGTTTGTATTGTGTGGGCTGTCAACCTAATGATCAGAACAGCGTATTTTGGCTAAAATCTTACTGATCAATACAGTACGCTTCATTTTCCTTCCAGAGCTGAAGTGAATGCATGTTTATATTTTATGAGAAATAGCAAAACCAGGAGGTTAAGGTAAAAGCTAACTGTGGTACCAGAAGGTGGTGCTTTTTTACAGGGAGGATTTATGATGTTTATACCTCAGTTTATAAAACAAAGAGCACAAGCAGTGTTTTTTTTAAGCATATTTGCAAAGAAAAAAAGAGCTAGAAAGATGTAAAATAAGAATTAGGAAAAGATAAATGCAGACATCACTTAATTGAGAAAATGAATTCTACAAGCAGAGTGATACAGAAAAGAAACATCCATTACCAAGGAAGGGGCATTGAGGCAAAGGACGTTTGTCATCTCAAGTGACAATTAGATGAGTTTTCAAACAGAGCAGGGCAAAGAAGGTGAAAATATGCGAGAGAAGAAAATGAGGCAAGAAGAACTGAAGGAATACAGAGCAGGCTTTTGCCGGTCTCTTGGCCCTATTTATGCTTTCACGCCTTTCTTAGCATACAAACATCCCTGAAATGAAGAGCCTGTTTTGCTCTCATTATTGTACAGCCCTGTGAGCACCATGCTGGGTAAATCTGCTCAGCAGCAGAACCTGAAACCAGCTGTGGGACCTGGCAGAAGGTGGTTCAGCAGCCAAAAGGTCTACCATGTTGGATAGGCTTGTTCCCTGCCCACTTCCCAGTGGGCTATGAAGGAGGTGGCAGCAGCCAAGCAGCCGTTTCCTCCCACTAGACCAGGCTGCTCAAAGCCCCATCCAGCCTGGCCTTGAACACCTCCAGAGATGGGGCGGTCACTGGGCAATCTGCTCCAGTGTCTCACCACCCTCACACTAAAGAATTTCTTCCTAATATCTAATATAAATCTCCTCTCTTTCAGTTTAAAACCATTACCCCTCATTATATTGCTACACTCCTTGACAAAAAGTCCCTCTCCATCTCTCCTCTAGGCCACCTTTACGTACTGGAAGGGGCTATAAGGTCTCTCCAGAGCTGCCTCTTCTGCAGGCTGAGAGAAGGCACTTCTCCATTTCTCTTTGGCTAGATGGCAAAGGGTAACCCACAGCAGAAATTTCCAGCATTCCCTTTGCACAGAGCTCCTGTCCTTGGTATCCTCTCGTTTTTGTTCTGGAAGAGAAATTCAAACCCAAGTTCAGTAGGAGGACGGGAGGTGTCAGCCAGGCTTGTGTTTCAGCTCAACTCCCTTGAAGAGCATCTTAGTGGTGATCAAGCCTGAACCAGGTACTGGGACATCGTGGTTAAGCTGTGTGTGTGTCATTGATGGGGACAGGGAACATCTGTGCTCCCCAGGCATGCGCTCACGCCTTGCGTTACCCTCGGTCCTCAATAGGTACTAGTACATGAAAATAAATCTTTAGATACTCTGCAGGAAATCAGGCAGGGGCATCACCTCATCAGGCTGTTTCAAGTTCTAGAAGTTTAGTCTGTTTTGAATATTTTTATTGAGACTTAGAAGCAGAAGCAAATTCATTCAAGGTTAATGTCAGCTGCTTGAGCAGATTTGTTAGAGCTTGCTTCTTGTTCTTGGTGGTTTTGGGGTGGTTTTTTAAGTGTTGGATGAGTAAACTGTTAATGGTGCATTTGTTTCTAACACCCTTTCAACTGGCAAAGTCTGGCAAAAACTGAATGCTCAGCAGGACAAGTGGCTGTTCAGACCCAGGTCAAGTAGGGTTTTGGGCTCCAAGAGTTGAGTGATCTTGTATCTTGTTTTGATCCAGCTTCTAGCAGCTCTGCACCTGTGATTAGCGCTGTAAGAGAGACAGGAAAGTCAAAACTTCTGTATTTTTACAAAAAATGAAATTGGGCCCAACTCAACACAGTTCAGTTCCAGCCCTTGAGGCTGGACTCCTACAAACCATATAAACTTTTCAGGACTGTAAGCTATGGACTTTCCCCCTTTTTTGAGATTAATATACTTACAATTTTTGCTGGTAAAATGATAGAAAATTTAAGTTATTTAATAATTTGTTTGTTGTCCTTTTCTTTTATTCTACTTATCTTATTAAAAAATAACAAAAAAAAAACCCAAACCACAAAAAACCACACCAAAAATAGTTCCTTTAGGCATATAAACCAATAGGAGATGTTCAGACTTGAAGCCAGCACCTGCAAACTATGATTGCATTGTACAGAAAGGTTATAGGGAAGAGCTGTGTGGTGATGCTAGGTGGGACCATTTCCATTTTTCTGGCAAGTGAACAATTTCAGGGTCTCTTCTCTAATAACTCTAAGAAAAATAATAAAAGTCTTTTTGAGTTGTTAGGCTGGAATCAGTCTTCTCTCTGTGATCCATACCGGAGGTAAAGATTTTATGCTCTGTGGCTCTGCTGTTTCAATCATGTTTATACATCATTTATTTCAAATTAGTGAGACTTAGTAGGAGTCCAGAAATTTGCATCTGCTCCAGCTTCAGGGCCAGCATAGGCGAAAATGGAGCAAAAGCACAAGGACTACTAAGCATCCATATAGTATTGGTTAAGTGACATTACTGTGTTCAGGAACACTGTTAACTCCCCTTTTCTCTTAACCAAATGGACTGTATGGCAAGGTGGACAGCTGGAGTGTATTAACGTGGAAGCTGCTTTAATTTGGGGCAGTTGGGGAGAGTATTTTTGGCTGCTGTGGTTTCCTGGAGCTGCCTGGAGCTGTGCTGGGTTACACCTCCCAGTGATCTGCTTACTGGCATTCTGTGTCATGCCAGGAGCCGCCTGAGCAATATGTTAATTATACACTCCTGTGCATTTCTGATTCAGATTAACACACGAGCTTAATCTTTCAGTTTGGTTATGAAATTTGCTAGATTAAATATCGCTTGCGTTCTTTGTATTCATGAAAACCCACACGTAATCCCCATGTCCTAAGTACCTGTCCTGATTATCTGCCACGTTCGTAAGAATCATTTTGCCTCGTTAAAGTTTGATTTTGTATTTATTCTAATTGCCGGTGTAGCTCTTTTAAAAGTTGCTAACCCATTGGTGGATATTTTGGTTTTTGCCATTCCCTCGCGTGTGCCAGGTCGCCCGTTTTACAAACCCATTACCAGTTTCTGTACAGACACAACTGTTTGCAGGGGCTGGCCCGGGCTTCCGTACGGTGCCCATTAATCACAATTCTACTATGTAAACAAGAACTTGTATTTCATGCTGCATACAGTTGCCCAGCTTAGGCTGAATGACAGATTTCATTTTGGTAAGTCGTATAAACACACCTGAGACTCTGAAAACAATGCAACGTGATTCCGCGTGCTACAGAATACATCAGCTTGCTAATTAAAAGTCTGTTCTCATGGTTGATGATCATTACTTTTTATAAAGCCCTGGAATGCTATTAAGCAGGTCTGGAATGGTGGTGTGTGGTTTATTGTTTTGTTTTGTGTGTTGTTTTTTTTTTAAATTGTTTCCTGCCTATGTTTTCTGTGATTTCATTGTGTTGAATGCTTTCACTTTGCTTCTCAGTTACGGTTTTCATAGAGTAAATCTGCAAGTATTGTTTATAGTTGAAATGTTCTCAATGGTATATTTTTTTTTGAACAGCTTGGATTTAATAGCTGGTTTATGTTTGGAATAAACAAGTAAAAAAAATAAGTAAAGGGCCATGAATCAACAAAAGGAAAGTAAAAACAAAGTCCTTAGAGAAATAAGTAACACAACTGTACAGCTTCTAACCCAGAAAATCCGTCACTCCTTTTGTCCATGTGTATGTTCCTGTTATTATTTTGCTTTGATTCACGTATACTTCAGGGACTATGTCATGCTAACTCTAGGTAGGAGCTACCAATAGAGCTATTTCTAGACAGAAGAAACAGAGCCTGTTTCAAGTATTCACCCCCCCTTTTTTTTTCTTTCTACAGTATTGCAAATAGATAAGCTGTAACATGTTACTTGGGCATCAAGTTACCCAGATTTAAGAAAAGCTGGGTATTAGTATAGATTAAAAGAACATCTAGGGTTGCAAAAGCAAAGACTTAATACTTGTAGAGCAACCAAGAAAATTGAAAAGGATAGAAATACTCAATTTGTAGAGAATTACATATTCGTTTACACTGGAAATAAGGAAGAGGCTTTCCCATGAAGTTGTCTTTAGCATCTCCTCCACCATCGTCTGCACCATGTGCATTACGTTGTTAGTTGCGGTGGTAATGTCCTTGCTTGGTCAAGCACACCTGCAATCTTCAGTGCACAACTTGCTTTTGTTGAAACACACATACTGGCCAAGCTCTTGGCTATAAAGTCAGAGAAAAAATAGATTAAGCTCAGTGCTGTCCTTTTGGATTAATAATGTTATGAGAGCCCAAAGCACCCTCAATTATTGCTGAAGCAGGTGGTGCAGTGGTGTCACCTAGGGGTCCATCCTCTGACACATGGCAGCATGAAGAGTCCAAACATGGCACAGATGAGAGGAATGTGCTGTTGCAAGGAAGGGAGAGCACTGTAGTGTAAAAGACACAATGACTTAAGAGATAATTATGTATGAACACCAGCTAAGAACTCTATGTGTGTGATACTCAACAACTGATGTGTCTTTCTATACTGGTACCTTACATACAATTTGTGGTGACCAAGTGAGACTCCTTTCTACTATATTCTCAACCTTTCCCCCTCCTCTCCACCTCCTTCACTTTTAGCAATTCTTAAATGCAAGCACATGAAAAACATTGTTCTGATCAATAGTTTTTTATGGCAAAATCCATAAAACAAAACAGTCCCTTTATGCAACTCAGAACAAGTAATTTCGACAAGAAGCCCTGACGCAACTTCTGTTGAAGCTTGGCTGGAGGAGGATGCTCTAACATGCAAAGTGGAGTTATCTCACATTGCCATTTAAATATAGTCATAGGAGTACATGGTTGAGAGTCCAAAATGAAGCGAGGGCCATGAGTGACTAACTTGCTGGCAGCAGAGCTGATGGGAAGGACTACAGTGATTGCAAATGAGGCCTGTCCAGGAGGTAATGCAATTAGTGTTTTCTAAGAGCAAAGTACGTTGCAGAAATCAACTGAAGCCTGAAGTAAGATGGAGGGGGGGGGGGGGGGAAATCCCATAATTCCTCCAGTTTTGTCTAATAAGAGCTTTAGCATTTTCAGCTGTGGGTTTTGGGGTTTTTTTTTTCGGCCTTGTGCTGGGGGTGTTTGAGACTTATTACGAGATTTGAAAGAATGCTGAGTTTTTGATCTTGTCACGACTGAAAGTACTTTGTAAATGTCAGAGTTGGTGCATGAAAATCTGGGACGCCGCTCGGCTGCTTCGCTTGCGAGAGCTTGGCTAATGAGGCCACAAGAGAGCAGGCTGCTGAGCAGCCCGGTATGGTGGCCCTGCCTCGGCGAGCCCCACGCTTCAACGCCCCTTCCAGAAAGGGAGGAGGCGCCTCGTGTGTAATGGTAAACAAATTGGCAGCCTTAAATAGTATTTTTTTTGCACTCCTGTCGTACTTGGGAGTGTTTACATGGGTGGAGGTTTTGTGTCGGGTAGCAGAGTTGTGGTTACCCCTTCCCAACCTGATTCTCAGGATTAGGAGGCAGATGTGTTGAGGGCTTGGTGGACTAAGGCCAATTGTGGATGGTAGGACCCTTCTGCTGCATCCAAACTTCATTAGAGCAGGGCAGGATGATGAGAGCAAGGCCTCTGGAGGGGCTCTGTGGGGACTGATGCTGTGGCAAAACTTTTTCTAGCTTTGTGACGGCTTTTAATCCAAGATAAGCTGAGTAAGTAATGTTGTATGAGGAGCATCTCTCACATCAGCAGACACTGAAAAGGTCAAGTGCCTAAAGTGAGATGGGACATGGTAAGTCTTTCTGGACGACTTCTTTGAAGTTTCATAAACATGCAACTTTTTAAACCCTCACCAAGGAGTGTGCTTCTTAAAGAACGATAACTAAAAATGTTTGCAGTCTATTTAAGAGGAACAGGAGAGTTGTTACAGGAGATCCCACCAGCTACCATTCATGGACCTGAATAATTGGTTTATAGTAGAGTCTGACAAAATTATTTTGTGAAGATACTGAGCAAGGACAGTACCTTTTGCCTGTTATGCCATAGGTGTATATTGGTGACTAGTTTTTTCTTTGCAACTACAACTTTGAAAGTGACAATTAGTGTCCTGGTTCAACAGCACACAGAAGCCCAAGTCTTAACTTGGCAGATAAATAATTTCCGAGTTCAAGAAAACTTCACTTGTGCTTTATTTATCTGTATAAAAGGTTTTGGACTGAGTTGTGATCAGTGATGACACCAGTGTAGTGCAGACAAGGGGCTACCCGAACCACTATGTTGCGTTCCTCTGCCGACGTCTGTAACTGCTGATCTTGAGAAGCTCAGAATCGAAAAACTGCTTGAAGGGAGAATAAGGGGACCTATGATAACGCAATTCAGATGTACAGGTTAGGATACGAGTTTTTGAATGCACCCAGAGTGCCACTTTTTCCTGCCTAGAGATTGGGTACTCAGTTTCCTCGGGGATTTTGGACACAGCAGAGGTAAAACAGAAACCGTGCTGATGGTGTACTAGAAAACTCCATTAACTAGGCTGTATTTTCCCTGAGAGACTTTCCAAAGTTCTTGCTGTGCCAGGCATAGGTGTGTTTTAGACAGGAGGTTTGCTCTAGGAGACGGCAACACAAATGGGTTCGTGGCTCCCAAGCAGGAGCGTGTGACCATGATATTGGTTGTGTAAGATTTTTGGTAGATCCATTAAAATGTTTGCAGATCACACCTGAAGACAAGAATGTGCAAACCCCAGTGAACTGCTCTGGAATCCCTAGAGGTCCAGGAATCTGGGGAGACGAATGGGATTCAGTCACTCTGGCCCTCTCTCCTGTGTCTCTCACGGTAAAGGAGCATGCAAACAATGATTTGGAATTTATTTTCACTACAAAATGAATCTTTGATCCTGAGGCAATAAACAGTAAAAGAGCAAGCAGCAAAGAATCAAATATTACTGGAGCTCAAGTTAAAACAAAACCTGAGATTTCTAGTGGGAATTTTGAGCTTTTCAGAAGCAGAATCTCAGAAGCATCAAACACTTTCAGTGTGATATTTTTAACAATTACATGTCCAAATATGCACAATTACCAATAGTAGGATTTTTGTCAGGAATGACTGCACCAAGTTTAATTTAAGGTACTCAGCCTTGTAATTGTTTTTTTTAATCTTGCTGTGCCAATGACAGCATTTTTTTCTGCACAGGTTTTATGTTTTATATCCTTCACACATCACACATTTAAGACAGTTTTGTTTTGCAACATCTCTGAAAAGCTGGCTGATTAGCAAGGCTGTCCATGCCAGATTATTTTAATATTGATAGACTGTATATCAACAGTTGGGATAAAGATGCATTCCTCGTATTGTTTTATTAAGGTTTAGTGGGACTAAATCACAAAACATTGCTTTGCTTGGAAATTGAATTGAAAGGATCCATCTATGGTAAGATTACTTGTTTAGAGAAAGCTCTTCTTGCATTCTGAAGATTTTCGTGGCTTTCGCTCACAGTTTGGGTGCCTGAATGATACCAGGGAAACCTGAAGTGCCTCAGTGCTCTACCGCATCGGCACTTTGCAATCTGGGATCTTTCAAAGGATATTTTCATCTTTGCTTCCTAAAGCTTGGTCTTTCTGATAAATAGGAGATAAGAAAGCAAACTTGAATTTAGAATTACAATTTTCTGTATTGCAACATAACCACGAGCTACTAGACCTGCTGGTGACAAGTGACGCCGGTATCTACTTGTTCTTCCTCATTCTTTTCAGGCTGCAGATAATTATAAGGGCTGGTCCTGCAGACAGGGTTTGTTTTTTTTTCTTTTTGTTTTTTTTTTTTTTTGGCTTTCTTCGCACTGAAACACTTGCATGTGCATTCAGGATATTACTTATTCTATTCTGGCACTTTTAATATGAGACTTGCCAGATCTTTATCCTGGGCTTGATAAATGGTTACCTAAGGGATGTGAACAGTGTGCCACGTTTCTATGTTTGGCGCCTTTCAGACACTCACACCTGGACCTCCAGCAGTTTATATTCACTTTTAGGGGATTTCAGGAAGTAGTAAAAACAAGGCTTTTGTCAGGAACTTAAATACAATCTGGTGCTCTGCACTGTCTTTGGAAGTTTTGTAGGGTTTTGTCAGGCAAATCAGGTTGATCGTTACTGACTATGAATTCTTTTGTCGAACAGAGGGCTTGAAATTAGCTGACTAATGATCGGCATAATCATATATATATATGCCTTTAGAAGAGATACAACCATATACCTTTAGCTTGAATTACTCAATATATAACTCTGTATTCTCAGTCTCTTAAAAAAAAAAAAGTTAAATTCCCTGTGATGAAAAATTCAATAGCTCCTTCTGGAATCTGGAATAAGAAATATTGTTGGACATACCTTGTAGCCTGTGTTTCAGAATTTAGAAGAAGTCTGGCTCATTGTCTTTCATCCTATATGTCAGGCCTCTGACATTATTTCTTTATGTCTCCTGGCAACTATTTAACATTCAAGAAGGCTTATATGCCATGGGAAAGAAAGAGGAAAGAACAAGAGAAAAAGGCAATCGCAGTGACACAGGTTAAACTAATAGAGGCTAAGGTTTAGAGAGGTTGTGGAGGTGTATTTACACTTCCCATGTGCTAGTGATTCTTGCCTGGACCATGGCCTGTTGAATCAATATTGCTGTTTTTCAGCAGGTTTCCCTGGTGTCACCCCTGGAGGCCCCAAGCTCTGCATTCCTGTGCGTGTCACTTGTGACTGGGGCAGCTTGAGAGCTTTATACTTCTGGATGGAAATAAAAAACCCAGTATACCTGCTTTTGTTCTGGTTCATCCCTACCTAGCAGCTGTCTGGTTATACCCTTAGAAATTGTGGAAACTCCATGTTTGCAAACCGGTAGCCCAGGGACAACAAACCCGACCAAGGGACTACTCCTACCTGCAGCTTTGGGTAGAGATGCAGCTGAGATGGGCAAAAAGATGCTTGCCCTTGCCTGTGAAGAACTCAAGCCTTGCCCCCCTGGGCCTTCTTGCAGGTTCCTTTTTAAACACTTGGGGTTTTTATGCTGTAGCCTGCTGGAGTAATTTGCTGTGTTCCCCATTTTTCCTTTTCTGCAAACAGGACAACGTGCTTTCTTGGAGCACAGACACTGAAGTTATCCCCTCTCCTTGACCTAGTAGCTTCTCACTGTGGGTCTTGTTTGTGGATGGTTGAATTCATGTCTGCACAGAGAAATACAGATTAGTGTGTTTGATCCTTGGCAGGAGGTGTATTTGGAAGACTAATCTTGAACAGCAGAACCTGTTACATTTAAGTATGCTAACATGACAGTGGGAGAAGCTTTCCTGCATCTTTAGGAGATGGTTTGCACAGCTGGGCTTTTAAAATGGTTTTCTTGGTTTTTTTGGCAGAAGAAAATGTTTTTGTCAAAGAAAAATGAGTTTCATCGTCTCATTTTGAGTCCTAAAACACAAGTATTGATTTCATAAATATAGACATTGTCCAACTTCAGTAATTTCTTCAATGTGTGTTGAATTTATACTTTAGTTGTTAATGGACAGAATTTTTTAAATCAAAGTGAGATTGAGTGTTTTGATTGATTATATCCAGTAGAGGTACTTGCTCTCAAAGGGCAGGCAGAAGTTCCCAAACCATTTGATATTCTGGTACAGGTTAGAATTTAGCTGTTATCAGTTAGTTACCGAGTGTCATTGGCAGAAGAGTGCAAGACCCTCAGTCTTTAACACCTGGATATAAAAGTCTCAAAGAAACACATGCTGCACTTTTTCTAAGCAGTAGGTCCATCCCCCCAGTGTGTATTTCTGTGTGAATTATAACCAAAGTCTAGGAACTGGCCGGTGCTTTGCTACCTTCCATTGACAGCTTTTGGCCTTTTCGGAAATATTTTAGCTTCACGCATAGCGTAGCTGTCAGTGTGATTCAGAGCCTTTGGAAGGAGAGCTTCCTCTTGTATTTGTTATTTGCTTAGCAAAGCTGAGACTTTATGGCTATGTATTTCAGAATCTTTTATGCCAGGGAATCATTTATATTTCAGAGATACGGGAAGGCACCTTGGAGCTTGCTACATGTCTTGATTGTTTTTTAACCTTAGCCCAGTGTGATATCCTCTCTAAAGAATATTCTCACGTAATCCTGCAGGGAAGAATAAAGGTAACACGGTTGCCTGGCATTAATTCTGTAAATCAGAAGTATATAATGACAAGTCTGAGAAGTGTACTAAAAATAATAATAAGACAAGCTTGTTTCTGAACAGTAAATGCCATTAAGCTTTGCTTTGAATTCCGACATCCTAACATCCATTTAAAATCTGTACCCGTGACCCACAGTTGTGTGGCGGGGGGCTGTTTGCTGGTTTTGTACTTCAGAGGAGCTGACTTGACTTTATGTGAAAGTTCAGATGCCATTCTCTCTGGAGGAGTTCCTTGGCCAGGCTGTAGGAAGATGTTTCTGAGAATCCAAAGAGAAATAATGTGAAAAATATGACCAGCGCTTCCCCAGGGGCATTCCTTTCCCTGGGAGAAAAGCAAGGACTGGGGAGGGCAGATGGCCTGTTTCATGTGACTGCTAACAGGAGGGTGGCATTTTCACAAGCAGGAAAGCTTGAAGCAGCCTGAGCTCCTTCTCAAGCCCAGCTTATATGGGACAAGTATGGTTTTGAAGTAATTAGTGAATATTTCTAGAGAAAAGATTAGCAGTGGGGCTATCTCAAGGACTTTGGCAGCCCTGTGTACAGTTTCTCCTGCTGGTGTCCTTCTGGAGGTCTTTGTCAGAGTCTGTATCACCTTGGCAGGTACAAAGATATTTCGGAGACACAGTATGTCCATCCCCATCTGGGTCAGGCTGCTCATCTGAGCCTACGCAGGGCAGTTGTGGTGGGAACTGTGTGTTCTCCCCTGGGTGCTAGAGAGCAGGGCAGGGAGACATCCCTGGGGACAAGGGCGTCACGGATGCTGGGTGTAGGGACTTGGACTGCACATTCCGTCGTACCTTAAGGTAGTGCCATTTGCCTGGTGAGAGGGGACACAAATGCCTGATTTATGACTGCATTAGTGGTGCTTGATACGTATTCACATTCACAGGCTCTGAGGAGAAAATACTTGCATTTATCGCTTTTAAAAAATTTGAAATTAAGGATATGTGAAAATGCCTCAGAATCCCTTAAGATGTGAGGGGCTAATCACACATTAAAATAAAGGTCCTGCAACTGCTGAAATGGTGACTAGGTGTTTGGTTTGAGGCACTGTGGCTTTCTTCTCCTGCCCCTGCTGCGCAATGCAAAACCAGCCCGAAGCAATGTATTCCCTGGCAGCTCTGATAAGGACCACGCATGGTCCTGCTGTATTGCCACAGCCCCAAGAAAACATAAGGCACAAACAGATTCAGAACTTGGTATGGGCAGTGGATGGTGGTTGCCTCAGGGCTTCTGGCAGCCAGAAAGGCAGAGAAGTGGGGACAACATCTGCTTCAAAACCCTGCAATAAATATGTTGACTTTGGATGAAGCTGTGTGGGCAGACTGAGCGTGAGGAGGGGGTCAGTCTGGCCAGACATGGTTTGTGTCTAGAAACTGCCTGGGAGTGATCACATGAAGCATCTCAGTGTCAGATGGGAAGTTATACAGATACATGTATATATATATATATATATATATATATGTATGTATGTTAAAACCATCTTGCTTTTTTCCTCTTTGACATTGAGTGTTGAAATGTTGTAAGTCTGTGGCCATTCTGAGACAAGAAAGCAAGAAAATGATCAAAGCAGTTGCTAGAAGTGATAATAACATAGTATGGCCCTGACAAATCAATGCTGAACAAAGTGATAAGCTTCAGACTGTTCTGGGAGGAGAGCTGCCCCAGCAAGCCTCAAAGGCAGGCTGGCTAATTTGACCATGAACCTAATCAACTGGCTCTTTTTAATTACCACACAAGGGGTCACTGTCTAAGAACTGCTTCTTAAGTGTGTATCTATCTCTTTTGGCAACTGCTCTCTGGGGCCTGGTGGAGTAAAACCTGGAGGCAAGGTTGGCTCATTGGGACAGTCCAGACCAACCTCTGACCTATATATGCTTAATTTACACATAAGCACAATTAGAATGTGGACGCGAACAATGGATTGCATTAATTCCTGTAGGAAATTGGGTAGAAAATGCCAAGTGTTGAGCAGCTTCCACCCATGCTGAGAGAGCAGCTCATGGTGTGGAGCTTTTAATTGCCACCCAGAGATGATGATTCATAGATTTCTCTCTTTCCATTCCCTTTTCCTCAGCAGATCCTGGATGTCCTGTTGACAACTGAAGCCCAACAGCTCAAACCCCGAACTCTTCATCTGTCCTTCAAAATCCTCCCATCTTCCACCTCTTCCCATTAATGTTGACAGCTCCACCACCGCCCCGTGTCCCACAGACTTACAACCGAGGTGTCACTTCTTGTTCCTCCCCCATCTCCGAGCTTTTGTGAAATGCTTCTGCTTTTCTGTGCAGCATCTCTTGAATGTATCTTCTCTCCTTCATTTCTGCCACTGCCACTACCTACAGCATCCATCTCTGTGCCTTTTCCGATTTGTTACGTATGGAGAGACAATGCAAACTCAGGAGGGTCTACTACCACCTGTGTTTCCCTCCCCTTTCCACACTCTTGCCCGCACCAGCATTTGCCATGGACTGGTGCTGAGTGAGGGGAGAAACAACCAGTAAGGAAATAGGGAACTGATTATGATTTCAGAGGACCGCAATACTCCTGCTGTTATTACAGAGGAACACAGGCTTTTGTCCAAACATGAGATTTCTTGGGTTCTTCATGCTTTTGCTTTGCTTCAATGACAGATGCTGCTAAGTTGGTTTTCTTTATTAGCAGAATATAGGAGGTAGTGAAATGTGAATTGCCCTTAGTTTGTCTATGCTTCACAAGTGGACATTGCTACCTGCAGGGGGGAGGGATGGAAAAGTTTGTGTAAATGAATCAATTAATCTTTGAGATATTTAAGTAATAAAATAAGACAGAAATACTTCTGGTTAAAATTACACACATAAGGCATAGTCAAATAGCCGTAGTATAGTCAAATCCCACCTTATTCCTTAAGCCTTGGGCCACCATATTTATGTCGAGGATTTCCCGGAGAGAAATATGCAGTCCTGCTCAGTGTAATGTATGCAGAGGAAATATGCAGTGTTTCTGGGGTGCATTTATTTACACCTCTTGGTCAACCATAAGTTGCATAATGACAACCATATTACACTCTTGCTTAGATTTTCATTAGATGGCAGGTGTTGTTTATTTAGAAGTATCTAAATAAATTTTTTTTTCATATAAAAGAGAGGCACAGAAATGAGCTCTCTGTGTTTCCTAGGGTTGCCAGGGTAGCAGTAGCAAAATATAGCAAATCAACAGTGAGATCTGCAAGAACGAATACAGACTATGCCCAGAGGCTATGGAAGGCACCAAGACATATTTCAGGCTTTATCAGGAATGAGGCAAACATTTGCAGGGCCCTGAAATAGCTTCTGGCTTTGCAATGAACTGCCATAAAATGGCATAATTAAAAGTTACATTCTGTTTGAGCCTTTTCTAACACTCAGTAATCAAACACCATAATCAGAACGAATTATTGCATTTGGATTCTGCCATCCACTGAAAAAGATGCATTGCTTGGCTTATAGCCTTATCTTGATTTATTAGGTTTAATTTCAGAGACTGGCACAAAAAGCGAGTCAGATTCCCGAGGGACCTCTTGCGTAGAGGCAGTGGTACCTTTAAGGTGCATGTGCTTTTTTTTTGGTATGCTTCCAGTTGTTTAGAGCAAACTTCCAGGTTGTTTTTTAAATTCGACTGGAGCGTGCAGACAAGATGAAGGTTAAACCGAGGAAGGGTTGATTGGGACATAGATATATGCACACTTCAGTGAGGTTGACAGCTTCACCTCTGGTGTGACCTCCAGGGGCTATGAATGAAACCGCAGGATTAGTAACAAGGCACACGCTGAGCTGCCGAGTCTCTTGTAACAAGACAGAGAAGTGGAAACAGCATTTCTATTCAGGGTATCAAAATCAGCCCTTGAAGCATAGCATTGCGGGTTGATTGCAAATAATGAGCTGCAAAATGATCTCTGTGCAGGAACATACTGTTTCGCTGTGTTGCAAAGTACTTTCCATACCCACTTCAACGTACAGCTGGGATGTGATGACCATGAATTTATTTAGTTCGCTATAGGTAGAAGTTTTCTGCAAAATAGGAAAACAGAAAGAGAAATCTAAAGCCAACACTTTGATGTAAAAATTATGCTTATGAGAAAAAGTAAGTTGTGCTTAGTCCAGTGAACTTTTAGGGTATCTGGTAAAGCATCAGTCCAACTCTCTCCTTTCTGAAGGGCGCACTGTGGCATGCACTGGCATTCATCAGTATCCAGAAATTACCAGGAAGATGTAGACAGTAGTCTGTTTCCACGTGTTTTTCAAAAAAGTGGAAAATATGCTGCAACTGTTGGAGCTGTATGGGTGTAAGAGTCTACAGCAGGAAATACAAACAGTTGGCAAAATAAGCTTAGTGTTGGACTGTGGCTGATGATTTCATGATTGAGAGTTGCTGGTGGTTTGAACAAAGATTATGTTTCCACCAAAGTCTGCCAGACCTTTGGAGAGGGTTTTCTTACTTGGTTCTGAATTTTCTATTCAGCTTGATTTTCATTCAAAACAGACTGGAAAGCTAAATTCACAAGTCAAACTTGAAACCGTGAATCAGATCCAAAGCGCTGGGACTCCAGTAGAGAAAAGTGAGTTTCTGAAGAGGACTGAGAACTGTCTGTGGGTTGTCTTTCTCCATGATCCTCCCTCAGACCAAACCATGCCCTGCATTTTCAGCTCTGCACTGTGGCTTGTGCTCCACGAGCAGAGGTGAGCAGCTGATCAGATTAGCGCAGGTTAATGATGTCCAGCATCTCAAAACAGGCAACTGCCTGACATTTAGTGATGCCAGCTGTTTAGCTGGTTCCACTCGTTTATTTAGTTCTTTTTGCTGCCTTATCCCACTTGGTTTGGCAAGTTGAAGCCATGTGAGCCATTTTGAGGAGGTAAAGAATAAACTGGTTGGATGCTCTGCTCGGGGGCTGCGATTTATTTGCCCCCAAGTGTTTGTTAAATGGAAAATTGCCTGGCTCTTCTCACTGGGTATGATGCTTATCTCCTGCCAGGAGTTTGAACGCTGGGACTTGGCAAGCACACGCAGCTCCTTAAAATGTAGGCCTTGGAGGCAAAAGTTTTTTGGAACTAACAGGTGCCTCTGAACTTTGATTTAAACTTGTAACTGTCACCTGGGTTTTGACAGATGGGTAATGAAAGATCAAGACAAATGCTGGTAGGAGTCTTTTGAGATGTGCTGCTATTAGCATTCGCTCTGAGCACATTTTAAAGAGAACATAAGACTAACAATTTAATGTCTGTTAGTCATCTCACACTGGAGAACTCCTGCCAGAGGAGGTGAAATGTCTAACTCAAAATTCATGAGAGAGGGGACTGGTAATAAGGAAGAAGCAAAGGGAGGCACCAAAAGACGAGCCATAGACATGAACCTGGAAAAGAATAGATATGAAGAGACAGATCAAGTCAAGAGTTCTTGGATGTGGGGCTACATCAGTCAAAGCTCTGTTTCCTGGGGTATGGCCTAGGATAAGACACCTGTAATGAAGGCTCTGCTGGATGCAGTATTAGCTACAGATGCATGGGACATGGTGGAGCAAATAAGATGTTTCTTAGAGTGACTGTTAAAGTTGTCAGTTGGAGAGTGGTACAGAATAATGCAGATAAGCTCCTTAAGTCACTCTTGGATGGCAGCTTAGCTGCATCTCTGCATACCTGGGATCTGGCTTTTACATATTCTTTAATATAATACTTCGACAAGGGCTCAGAGTGTGATATTTTAACATGCTCCGGTAGCCCCATATTCCATAAGTAATGAAGTGCCAGTGAAGTCAGAGGATTGTCTTTTGAGGAGGGAGTCACTCCAGAAAACCGGCTCTTCTGTTGAATTTCATTGCATTTACCTTCCGCAGCAGTGAGATGTCTCACAAGCTGCTAAACTCTGGCCCTAAACAAGCCAAGTAATTTCTTTTTGTGCCAATCTGTGTGTATCCTCGATAACATAAATCTGCATGTGCCACAGTGTTCTGTGCCCAGGTGTGTGAGAGGGAACGAGCCGACAGATTGATACCGTTTCACACTCTCTGTTTTTCCCCTTGAAAAACCTGCACTGCCCTATTTCCACAGAGAACGGAAAGGAAGAGGCTGGGTCCTCAGTCCCCAGGAGAGCACACGTGCTCCTCCACTGAATCCCTTTTATTCCCTTCAATTAGCTTTTGTGCCTTTAAGAGGATCCAAAGCAAGAACAAGTTTAACTACAATTATTTTGCAAAAGACATAGGCTTTTCAGTTCACTTCTCCCTCGGTGTTTCCTGACAGTTATCAGTGTATTTTCTAACAGCACGTCTGTCATAAAATAATAATCAGTGTGTGAAAACCTTTAGACCCTGAGAAAAGTGTTGGAGGTCACAGGCTCACCTCTTTGGGACTATCGGCATAATTCAGAGCTAGTGACACGCACAGATTAATTGTCCCTTTATTGATTCTGAATTGACTTCCTTAATTAAGGAGAGTGCCACTTGGTTGCATGATTGGTTTTGCCATTTTCAAATTATTAAAACAAAAGCTCAGAAGTGAAATCCTTTGCTGTGTATAGACCCTTCCTTGGAAAATGTTCTGATGCATTTAATAGACTTCCCTGCCTACAGTTTAAACTTCTTCATGCAGTTCAGATTAATTGGTGTGATTATTTGGGTATATAATGCAGAAAGGACTGAGGACTTGCAGCGTCTGGGGTTGTAAAGGCAGCGAGGGCCCCGTCTGTATGTGATACTGTGATAGAGATGCTTTCCTCAGAGGAACCAAAATAACTGGCAACTTGGAGAAAAACGTTCCCTTTTCACATGGCTTGTCAATATGTTAAGTGCTCTAGAGACAGTGCTTTTGTGCTTCTGCAGACATTAAATCCTGTACATTTCATGTGCTGTGACAGTGCTGTTTTCAAATGTTTTAAGCATTGATTGTACTCGGGATGACGTATCTAATGGTGGAAGCGTGGCCGAAGGGATAATGCTGATGCTAGGAAGAAGAGGGTGAAGCATTTTCCTGAAGTACCAGCCTTCAGTCCTTCCCTCAGGCTGTTCTTTGTATGGATGCTTAGACCACAGAGAGAACACAGGGATATGGGAAGGGGAGATAAAATCCATAGTTGAAAATTACATTGCATTTGGGGTGGTGGCAGTTTGGGGTGATTCTCATACAGGATTTTCCTCTCCTTTCCCACTTGACCAAGCGCACAAGGAAGGAGGTGATGTTGAAGTGAATGCTGTTAGTCCTCTGCCTGCAAGGCTGATGGGGATTTTGTTCCTTTAAAGGACTTTGACCAGGCTGGAGGGGGAAAGACAGGAATATCCTCCAGACTTCTCTGATTTACTGACTTTCCCCATGTGGCAGTAGTGATGTCAACGAAATTGCTGTTCTGGCAGGGAGAAGAGGGAATTTCTTAGGGTGAAGTTGAGGTTTGGGGCAAATGTGGCACACTGTGAAGCTATTCTTCAGGGAAGCAGCAGCCTGATGGGAAAACCAAGAAAAAAGGCTGTCATTGCATATCCCCTCTTGGTGTTTCTGAGCGTGCAGTTCCCCCAGGACTTCTGACTTCTGTGGAATAAGACTCTCCTTTGCTTCTCTTCCTTCTTCACCCTGCTGCTGTTGTTGGGTATCTACCTGCCTCTTGTGTTGGATCTTGCATGTGCTCTGTCTGCTCAATACAAATAATCGGTATTGGAAAAGCACGGTGTGGGATAAAGCTGTCTGGGGTCACCTTCCGATAGATTGTAGTTGCCTTAGAGACTGTAACTAAGGAGAGTAACTTATGGTTTTGCACTTGTCCTAAGGCACTGCCTACACTGAATGTAGGACAACATAGAGCAAGTTGGACTAGTTAGCTGGAAAGTTTTAGGAGAGCCATCGCTGCGGGTGATGTGAAATTGGGTGGGTTTTTTTGCTCTTCCCATCTGCAGGTTTTAACCATCAGATTTACTCTCTGGAAACAGATCAGGTGCAATCTCTGCTGCTTACTCTTAGTCATAAGCAAAGCATGCTATTCCCACCACTGACCTGGCTTTTTAAATAAAAATTATCCTGCAGATGCATTACTCATTTTTGAAGAGACAGAGCTAAAGAAATAATTGTAGTCCAAAGAGTTTCAAATATATTTCCATACATAATAGCTTTCTGAGTGTGTGTGTATATATATTTCACAGAAATTATATATTCCATTTTAAATTAAT
This sequence comes from Gallinago jamesoni, assembly GCA_025769975.1. Lineage (NCBI taxonomy): Eukaryota > Metazoa > Chordata > Aves > Charadriiformes > Scolopacidae > Gallinago > Gallinago jamesoni. Next base: position 47,624,453 of record JAOQGH010000051.1, read on the forward strand.
TTGTATATTTACAATGAGGCTATTGTGGTAAAAGGTGATTTGCTTCTTTAACAGTTTGAGTTGTAGTAGGGTAAAAAATAACATGGGTTTGATCTTCACCAGGTGCAAATCAGTGTAGCCTTATTGAACCCTAAACTAAGTATCCAGCTGAGCTGGCATCTGTTATTCTTTTCTGCCTTGTATTATGTAGTTGAATGCAATTTTCTGGCCTTCCCTACCTAAAGACAGAACTTAAAACTACAAAGACCCCAGTGGTTTTAGGTCAGCAACTTAACTATAGCTGTTCAGGTTGCCTTTTCTCCAGTTTAAACCATCAAATTTCGAGTTGTATCAGCAGCAATCAGAAATGGGCAATCTCCTAACTGCACGCATTGGTAAGAAACGCTCAGGGGAGCTGCCCTTCTCTGGGCTGGGAAGCTCCCCAAACCCTGTGTCTCCATGATGTGGTTCTGCTCCCCATTCTGCTGAGCATGCTGGGAGATGCCCTCAGGTGGAGATGCCAGGATCATCACCATCCTAAACTCGATAGCGCTGTATGAATGTGAAGGCAAAACAGCATAAAGAGCACGTATTGAGCCAGAGAGGGAACAGGTCAGGTCACTCTCCCTGTTTTTTGTCACTCATTGGGTATGTTCAGGAAAGCTGGGGCTGGATGCCTGGGGTTAACTGGCATTTGTTTGAGGAGGAGGAGGAGGAGAGCTGCAGAAAAATGCCCAATGGCTGCAGTCACCTTTAGCAGCACCTCAGAATTGCAGCCATGGTTCAAATAGGCCTGAATGTACTTTTGCTTTTTGAGGGTCCTCTGTCCCCTGTTAAGAATTCAGCCATAGACTTGCCAAAGCTCCGAGCTGAAATGTTTTCCTGTCTTAAGATAGATTGGAGCAAACACAGTACAATCTACGTGTGCTACAAAAAATTCCTCAAGGTTGTACTGCAGTGATAGCATGGTCCATGTCAGTCCAGAATCTTCCAGAGGAAACCCAGCAAGCCCAGTCTGTGTTTGAGATAGGTTTATGCAGAGAAAACCACTGGGAAAATGCAACTGAACCCAGAATCCTCAAGAGGGAAACAAATTGCAGCTGAAGACAGTGTAGCTGGCTGTGAAAAAGATTCTTCTCCCTATTTATAGCTTTTCACAAACTTATCAGTATCAAACACAGGTGAAGGTCATTACTTGGTTGAAGCTGTAAGGAAAGAAATTGTATGCACCTATCAGGTATAACGCAATGAGAATGTGTCTTTTTCCTTCCCTGGTGGCTGAGCTATAAAAGCTGATAAGCCGCCTACAGCTGCTAGCCAAAGATGACGCCTCTCGGTTAAACAAGAGAAACTCTTGCTTTTAGGTTTCAGTTCCATAAATTATTGAGTTGCTCCAATAAATCCATGCGAATTCAGTTAAGGCACTTAAGTACAACTTTGCCATTAGACACATTAATGAGCCTTAAGCACGCATCTCATAAAGCAGATGTGGATTTACGGGTCCAGGTTAAAGGGTATTCTCCCTCTTCTCCCATCAGGACAGTACAAGATGTCTCACAGGCAGAGACATTTCTTCTTAGACACTTGATATAGATGTGCCGGGTTGGCTGTAAAGTTCTGTCCTCCGTCCCTGCTGCTCTTTGGCTCTGCAGAGCACCCACTATCTTGCTCTGCTCACGGCGGGGTTATTCCTGGAGGTCCTGGGTTGTGAAACGCCTAAGAACAGTCTGGATAAAATACAAAACACTACTTCTTCATCTGACCCTTGTAGTGGATGCCGAAATATATGCAGTAAACAGGATGGATGAAGTGATCCACTTCAGGCCATATGCTCCTGGTTTCTGACAGTTTGTAGTTCATAAGGACTTTCCAAGCCAGCAGTTGTATTTAGACCACCACAGACCTGCCCTCTAAGAATGTGTTTAACTCCCTTTGAAAAACACTTAAACTCTTCAATAATTCATGAGCTTGGAAAATAGCCACTGCAATGATTCTTTTGCTAATTACAGTAGATGCTGGTTATATATCTTAAACCAACACATTTCACTTCTATAGTCAGCCAGAGATTTGAGGCTGAAAGCAGGTAGGAAAAATGCAGGATTTTGCCATCTGCTCACGCTGAAGTCCATTGTTTTCAGTAAGTGCTGGTCCTTGGCATTAGTTGTCTCTTGTTGCAAGCACAACACCTAGTGGTACTGGCATACCTTTTTTGCTAATAGAAAATGCCACAGGCGTAAGTGCCGCATTCTAGTTGCATTGGCCGATTTCCAATCTCAAGCGTCATGCCGTTTGGAAATCTCATTGAATTGCTGACGTGAGATTTGCCAGCTGCTGGGGGTTCTGCGATTCGCCTCGTGGCATGTGCTGGTGTTAGGCTGCTGTTCGAGCAGGAGCGGAACAAGGGCTGAATCGAAGCCACATGTCTAAGCATTTCAAAATAGCAAACGGATTATAAGTGGAGCCAGGGCAGGGAGAAGCAGTGCCAGTTTGCATTGGGAAAGAGAACAGAACAGGGATTTTTGAACTTTCTTCCAAAGCTGTAACAGTTTTAGTGTGAGCTAACAGTAGGTCCAGTGAGCGCCATGCAAGCTCCAGCAGATCTGCGTTCCACTCTAGCATCGGATGTGGCAGAGCTGTCTGAAAGGAGAGGATGATTTACATCCAAACAACAGCAATTAAGCAAGGGATACAAATTACTCAATAATGAGCCTGAGCCAAGGCTGTGTGTCAGTCCATTAGACTTCTAGTCCACGTCTAATCATAAATCTTCAGTATGAAGGTTATGAAACTCTTTTCACCAATATTTGTCTGTCTGAAAAATCTATGAAGCATTAGCAGCAGCTTGAAGCTATGAAGAGGAACCACTCAGCTTAATTTACATGTAAAATATATACAGTACAAGCCGCAAAAAAGATCTCTTGATGTTTTCCCATGATATAAATATTTGATGTTGTTTAGATTTCTTTCCTGTTCTTTTATGGAAGGTTTTCTACTCAATTAGAATTGGGTGGAAGCACATTTTCTGCCCAGTTTTGTACCAGAATCATGGAGACTGATCAAAATGAACAGATTTTAAAACTTAATTTATTATTTAAAATGAGATTTATAGATATTTTCTCTTTGGGGAATATGTTGCTTTATTGATTGCTTCAAAATAAAAAGTACTGATATAGACTATTAGAAGCTGGAAGGCAGTGAATGCAATTCCTGGCAATTTTATTATTCCATCACTTTGAAAAGAATTTGTTCAGCTAATTCGTTTTGTTGCTGATAGGAAGTAAACATGAAAACCTCTATACACAGACGGGGAGAATTGACCTCTTCATTCTTTATGCCAGAACGGTACAGACAGTACAAAATACTCTCTAGAGACATTTTTATAAATGGAAAAGCATCTTGGTTTTGCCTGATTTATCGATACTGAAGAGCAGCCTTGCTGGGTCCAGCAGTCTGGCTGTCCTTAAACTTCTGTGGAACATTGCGGATGCGATGTTTCAGGGTGCAGTCCTGAGCTGTGCAGACATATCTCCAGTAAGACTATATCTGATTTTACTTCATACAAGAGTCAGTCAAGAGAAATGTGCTGAGGACAGGTGTATGAAACTCTTGTGCACTTGATCACGGTGTAGTTTAGCATGACATTTGGTTGAAAAATAACCAGAGAAATAGGGTAAAATCATCCTCATGTGGCTCATGAGGAAAATTTTATGGACTACAGAAGTAATTATATGACTTAAGTGAGTAAATTTGATCTGTTTATTCCCATACCAAGTACTACCATTGAGCCGGAGCACTTGTAATTTGTATCTTTTAAGGGAAGTAGAATAGCATAGTCGTTGCCTGATGAAAATCCCCTCTTTCCCTGCTCATGTCATAATTCAGTGACTTTTTTAATGCATACCATATTTATGCAACGTACAGGAGAGAGAAATTCCTGGATCCGTGGTACAGTCAAAATCAACTGTGCAACAGCGCAATTCAAGTTCATAAGTTTCTGCATGTTCTTGTAGATTTGTAGCAGACTCCGGGAAAAAAAATCCCATTGCAAAGAAACGTAAATAAAAACAAAAAGGTGTTGGAAATCACTGATACCTACCACTGCAATCTAAATAATGATGATTCTAGTAACAAACGTATAACTAAATTTCTGGCACCAGCATTTTCACTACAGCAAAGCAGCATTTTAACAGCATTCCTAATCAGCATATGCAACAAAACAGAAACTCAGCTCAGCACTACTTAACTTGATGTGGTTTTTTTTCATACAGGGTTTCATAAATAACTTTAGGAAGTGAATCTGATGATGATAATAATTATACTACTGCTGTATGCAGCTAGAGACTTCTTCCAGAATAACAAATAACCTGCTAGAAAATCTCTCAGAGCTCCCCATGCCTGCCTACACTAATAATACAGCAGTGCTTTGTGTGTACATAGCCTTTTTAAAGACACTTTCATGTTAATTATCTAATTAAGCCTTACAGTTCTCTTTGAAAGTAAGTATTATTATACCTATTTTATGGAGGTGGAAACTGAAAAATAAAGGCTTGATGTCATTTCATCTAACGTTATACATCTTGCTGGAAGGTTTAGGCAGGAGTGCAGGGATTTAACCCACCTGAGCTCTGCATGACTTCTGCTGAGGGCTGCCCTGGAGTGGACTGGTAGGAGCTGTGATAAGTTAGGTCTGAGCTCACCATCACCTGAAATTTATGTGAGGGAGGAAAAAAACCCAAAGTCAAATTAGTAAAGCTCCTGAACTTGTTTGTAGCAGCAGTCCAGTGTCCGAGTCATCTTTAGCATCTTTCTCAGTTGGAAAATTCCCAACACTTGTGGAGTTCACTCGCATTGCAGATGGCCTGCTGGGTCTTAGGAATGAAGCCAGTAACACACAAAGGTGTCACAGGTGTGGCAGAGGTCTGCATTTATCCGCCGTGTTGTGGGATTGCACTCCAAGTCCTTATGTCTAGAGAGAATGAGGGGCTGCGAAGAGAGGATTCTCTGGCTCTTTGCTTTCAGGAGTGTATGAATTCCATGCCCATCTGGCTGGGAGCAGCAGGGGATCTCTACAGGAGCCATAGGGCTTGTTCACACTGCAGTCCCTAGGCCAACTTCAGGACATGTGGAGCTAGATATCTCTTCATTCAGCTAGATATCTCAGGCAATGCTACGGTATGTATGTGGTGGCACAAAATTTGGCAGGGGTAAGTATCTCTAACCTTTCTCCTCCTGCCTGGCAAGCAGCATCCACCCTGGCTACCTTGCTGCGCTGTTTGCTATGTTTTGAAACGACTTGTGTAAGCATCTGTGAAAGTGTTATATATGTAGTCACTGAGGAAGATTGCAAATGAATGAGTGAAAAATGAGTGGAGGAGGGGGCGGGGAAGCAATAACAGAGAGGCTTAACATAAGAAAATAATTAAGTTTTGTTGATGATAGTTTATAATGACATCTGTTTAATGGAGCCATATGCAGCCTATCCTGGGCTTGCACTGGAAGACCTCAAAGGCAAAGTTGTGGACTACTACTCTAACAGCTATATTTTCTCTGGCTTTCTGTGGAAATTCAATAAATAATTCATTAAGTGATTGTAGCTGATAGAGCTTTCTTCTGCGCTTGCAATGATTCAGATACTACTTTTATCTTTTCGAAGCCCTAATGTGTAGTTAGTGAGTGACTTCACTTGTTCATTGGAAGCCATAGCGCTGGAAATTTAAGACTTGGATGCTTAAACAAAAATTATAACCAACTTGATCAGGCTGTGGTTGATCCGAGAAAGTGCAGTGATGGAAGAGATCTAGAGAGTCCTGTCCATGCGTGACTGGGGAGACCCGCTGCAACCGGGAGCAGTTTCCTTGGCATGGAGGAGTCGGGTGGTGAAAAGTCGTGACCCCATCTGCTAAGATGTCCACACCGGTGTGTCCGTCCCTTCCAGCAGGTAGGTTTGAGGCAGTAGTGATTTCAGCTGCAACTGCTAAATCTACCTGTGATGATGAATCAGTGCCCTTCATTACAGTAGTCAATGTCACGGCCATCACAGCAGTGCCACCAAAGAAGCGTGCCGTTGTTGGCCATGAGGAAAGTCACCCTTTAAAGCTGCACGTTACATCAGGAAATGGGCCATTTAACGGCACTGCTTGAACCTGCCAAGGATGGTTTTTTTTTAGCCACATTGAACTGTTTCCAATAAAGAAAGAGAGAATATTATAATTCTGCTATATTTCAGAAAAGCAGGTGAGTCTTAGAGGAGGGTCCTGTTGCAGGGGTTATTAGTATTTGCTGTTCCCCTGAAGACTTCAAGGGAAGCATGTGCAGAGCTGAAAAGATAGCAGAGCTTTTCTGTTTCCTTTCAAGTGCTTGCTGTAGGGGAAACCACAAGGACTTGCTTCTTATGTTGACTGCTGTAATGATGTGCTGTACTATTGAGCTTCTAGGTCTAACTGACACGGATCAATTATTTGAGTTTGATGGGCCACCTGCTCGGGAAACTTCTGTAGTATTTATAAAAGACCTGGCAGTGCTGTCCTGGCAGGAGATACTTTTATATTCCCTCCTCCTGTGGAAGTGCTGTCCAGGTTGAGTTATAAAATGAATCATTGCCGTGCTGGCAATGGGATGTTATTTGGGTTTTCAAGTTCCTGGGTATGAACTTCCTCATTGTGCAGTACTGGATAGATAATTAGCTGAAAGTATGTGCCAAAACTTGAGACCAAAATTATACTTTGCACGTAAAGGCTCCTTTGTGTTAGAAACGCTCGTGTATGTGTCAATACAGGATAAGGCCTATAGATTATTGCAGGGTTTCATCTAGAGTTTATGGGTGGTAGTGTCAGTTGTGAGAGTTGTATTTCTGCAACAACTCAGCCAGCTTTTATCAACACACTCCCCACGAGACATATCATCCCTGCTTCTCAGCTATTTGCATGCAGTGGGAGAGCATCCAACTTTTGTGGGTACCCAGCTTCGTGTGTTCTCCTTCACAGCTGCTTCCTCACCACTCGCTGGGTGCAGAGCCTGCAGCACCCTTCCTTCTTCGAGGAGGAGGGTCCCTTTGGGATTATTTTCATTAACTTTCATAACAGATTTAGGTTTTTTTTTCTGGCTAAGAAAATAGTCTTAAAATATACAGTCATATTGTTTGAATGTGCCTGCTCTGTGCTGTCTGTCCTTTCAACATTCAGTCATGTAAAAGATTGTGTTTTGATTCCTGTGACCAACCTTATGTCTGGAAGACTCCCTTTACAGGCATAGTGCAAGGCATAGTGGCAGGTGTGGAAAAAAAAAAACCCTGAATACTTCAGTCATCTCATTAAATGAGATATTTGTTCTCCTGAAGTTGCAGCATGTGGAGGTCAGACTCCTTTAAAACACAGAAGTGGAAATATTTATGGGTTTAGGTGGTTTTTTTAGCTTGTTCAGCTTTACTTCAAAGAAAGTGAATAAGTGTATATAGTGTATATATTGCTGGTTATTTGTTATTTTCCTGGGGAGAACAACAGTGTGACCAGATTCCATTTTGGCTGCGCAATGTTAAATCAGTACAGACCTGAAACCACGTTAGTATTCCTGACATTTCATCAAAGCGCTGATTTGGCAGCTCTTGACATTTGGTTCAGTGACTAAACTTGTTTTCCTGTTGATAGCAAGTCATCTGCAGTTACAGCAGAACATGGCTCCTAGACCTGACAGATCTTCCTTTGCATTGAAAATAAATCCTAACATTACAAGGTCATTTGAGATCTGTCACTGGGAAAAAGATTTTGCTCTTAACCCTTATCTGGGTCAGTAATTCTTTACCTTTCTGTGGTCTTTACTTGGGGATCTGAAAGTGCTTTATAAATATTAGATAGTATTAGATAATCTTTCTGCTGAGTTTGGTAAAACGGTATTTCCTCCATTCCATGCTTCAGGCTCAGAGAAGTTAAGTGACTTGCCCAAAGCAGTCTATGATAGAGCTCTGGATAAAATTAATGCTGCTACCAGGTTGGCCTTTCTGTACTCTGGTATTTATTAAAAGAATATATTAACTGGTTCTACTGATAACAAGTTGAAATAAGATATAATTATGCTTTATAAACAAGCTCAGCAACTGGCAGGAGGGAGAGAGAATTATTGTTAGAGGTCAGTGTGTAATTTTTTCCAGGATAAAGCAGAAGGGGTTAGACCGTCCAGCTGCTCCCCGTGCCACCCGGCCACTGGGGGCTGAACGCAGGCGTGAGCACAGTATATAAGTACACATACTTATGGCCATTAAAGAGTGTTATGATCCCTGTTCACAACAGCAAGTGGGGTAGTCCTAACCCAGGCACCTGTCTGGGACATTTCTGGAGAGCCTGAAGAACGGCAGTTCATGGTTACGCTACTGAACTCCTTTTGTCATACAGAGGCAAAAGATGCTGAAAAGGCTGACTTTATTAACAATCGCGTGATTCTAATCTCACATACAATTGTCTACATAATAGTTGTATTATATGTACTCTGTTCTGACTTCACCTTAATCAGCCTCCTTATTGATGCTTGATTGGCAATTTTGCGATGTGGGATGGAATTCAGCTCAGTGCTGGGTCACGGATCTGGAGTGAATAATTCCTCTCAGCATGACCCTTTTTTTTTTTTCTGTAATATATCACTTTCGCATCAGTGATTCTCTACATGACCTCCTTGCTTTTGATTTCCTATTTGCAATATCAGCTTTTTCAGACAAAATCAATGATGAACAGTATAATTAATTTTTACGTGTTTTAATTAAGTTTTCAGCTGCTCCAGTACTTTCATTATCTTAGCGTGTTCTCTTGCTGCAACCGAACATTGCAATGAAAAACGTGTTGATAAACTAAAATGATAAATAATAAAATAAAATATTATTTTAAAAATCCCCTGCAAGTTGTTAAACAAACTAAAGTTCAAGGATGCAAAGTGAAGTTACCAGGTATTGCACAAAGAAATGTCAGGTAGAGCAAGGTATTTAGAAGGTCTCAGGAGCCTACAACAGCTTGGGGTGGATTGTCTCATTCCTACAGTGGTTTGTGTGTCTGATGCCATTTTCAAATAGCTGTAAGGCAGCACAGTGGGTGCCTTGTTGAGATCTGGAGTCCCCAAGGTGCTTCTGAAGGTCTATGTGAAGGTGCACACCAAAAGGAGGGTACCAAGAGAGGAAGAGGGAGCTGAAGCTTCCAGCTTTAAGACTAGATGTAAGGAAGAAATATTTGATGATGAGGGTGGTGAGACACTGGCACACGTGGGTAGATGCCCCATCCCTGGAAGCATTCAAGGTGATGTTGGATGGGGCTCTAAGCAACCTGAACGGGGCTCATTGCAGGGGGGTTGGACTAGATGGCCTTTAAAGGTCCCTTCTGACCCCAGGTATTCTATGATTCTGTGATTCTGTAAGCTGATTGAATCTTTCTTGGACATTTCCTTGGGGCAGTTCTGTTTCTTGGCTCCAGGAGCTGGTGCTGGGTAGTGGGAATGGGGATCTACTACTGGAAGCACTGGCAGGTTCCCAGTGCAGGGTGGCAAATGCTGTTTTTGTGGGACACCAAACTGGAGCTTACCTGGTAGAAGATACTGTTATCCTGGTCATGAGGCTAACACCACCTTGTAAGTCATCCTGTGCTGAATTTGCAGGTTGAACTGAAACTGAGATCACCAATATTAATATGGGATAATACGAAAAGCTTTGAGTTCTTGGCAAGTGTTGAAACTCTGCGTTGAAGAAAAATAAAATATTTAACCTGCTGCTAGACAGGAAAAAAAATTGATGGTGCCTTGATTCTGCCTGTTTCTTTTTTAGAGGAACTCATCTTACTCTATTTCACTGGTAAATTAATCTGTTCATTGGGTTCTCGGGTAGAAGGCAGACATTGCTTAGCTGTTGCCTGCTTAATTATACCCTGCAATTTTGATTGACAGTGGAACATGCATTGAAAAGCAGCTGGAAATGTCTGTCAACTAGTTTAGAAACTGGTGAGGAGTCTCAGTCACCTGCAGCAGCTGCTTGCTCTGCTGAACCTAGCCCAAGTGAGAGGTTGAAGGATGTATGAATGGATAGATGTGGGAAGGAAGCAGCCTTCACCCTGTTTTGAGTGGTTGGAAATGAAACATCTAATCTGTGCTGCAGCTACTCTCAGTGAACACTGGGTTCCCTCTCAGAAAGTAAGGGTTAACCATGAAGAGTTTGGTTTCATGTAAGACGTTAATTGGGATTCCTGTCTGCTGGAGTGCACATGAGGTCGTTTTTATTCTGCTAACTCAAGATTCTGATAGTGCATTTGGCTTTTATGTTTGGATTTTATAACTGATGCTCAGTATTTCAGTAAATTGTGCGAGACTCCAAAGCACGACAGTAAAGGCACTCTCAGTGACTTCTGCAGGGAAAAAAAAAGTAACAATGAACACATTAAGTTGAAAGCTGTGAGCTGTTAAAAGAAAAATATTGAATATTAGTGACACTGGACAAAGTTAGAAGCCATTAAAAATGGCTGGAAGACATTTTGTGCAGAGATGAGCTGGTGCTTTCAAGGCCACCAGTAGCACTATGATATTTGCCTTTTCTTCATCCCCCATCTTCTTTGTCCACGATGTTCTGCTGTTGCATTGCCATTCTTTCTCTTTCTCCTCTTGATCACACTGGTGGTGTTGGGAAGAAAGAGAATAAAAAGCCTGTCAAAACTATAATCTTTGTGCTAGCAGTCACTATGTCCTTGCTCTGGGAGGTTCATCACAGTAAAGTTTTCCCAGTGGTGAAAAAGGACATTTTTGCAGTTTTCCATGTCTGCTGAGGAGCTGTGAGCCAGCGACTGGTGAGTCAATAATGGAGGATGGTGGATGTGAAAACCTGGGGAGAGGGCTAGTGAACGTCAGCAGCTCAGCCAGGTAAAGGCAATACAAATAATCATCCCTTCCTTGGTCAGCACAACTCACAGGTTTGTTGCCAAAAGGGAACAGAAGAGGGGGGGTGTATGTCCCTTTGCTGGGTTGCTGTCATCAGGTCTGGTGCAGGAGGAAAAGGGGAGCGTGAGCTTTGGGGACAACACTGAGGCCAGTGCCACCATGTGCACGTGTTACTGCACGATGTGCAGCCAAACTACAGCTCTGGCTTTGACTGCAGCTCTCAGCTTCAAAACTTTTAAACAGGCATAAAGTGCTATACAAAATAAGCAGGATTCTTCATTCAAAACAAGGAGTGTAGCTTACAAAGTGATTTAAATAACAGTCCTTTTAGCAGTGTCTGTGCAACATGACTTGGGTGATTTACCTTATAATGGCTCAAAGCCAAAAGCGTAATGAAATTGTGAGCAGAAAAAATTACTCTAGTGCTTTTTCCCTTTTGCTATCTGCTGATTTATTGGAAATGTCTTTCCTTCAAATAATTGTCTCGTTAACCCGTGTGCTGCCAGCATCCTGGGAAAGAACAGATGGGCAGTGAATATTGTTCTGTAGGAGAGAGGAGAGCCAAGAGGCTTAAGCATGGTTGCACTCCATGTTTGCAATTTTGGAGGCAGGGGGAAAAAGTTTATGGCCTCAGTCGTAACTGTTTCTCTGGGGAGCTGGAAGCTTAAAAGCTCAACAGACAGGAAATAAAAGTTCTGTGATGGCATGTCTCAGCTCTTCTGACATGGGCTATTTAAACCCTAGATGTATATTACAATAATAATGAGATATTCCTCCCCACTATTGATTCTCTGCCCAGTTTGGGACTGCCTATGCATCCTCTCCAGTTCAGAAGCGTGGGCTTGGATCTTCATGACTAAATATCATCAGTGGCTACCTCCTGCTACTGCAGGTAGAGATGAGACAAAATTTGGAGAACCAGTACCATGTTAACGTGGCCCTTGTGGTGCCTTATGGCTGTTGTCTCAGAGAGCAAAGGACAGGAGGAGGAGGACTCAGCCCTGGCAGGGAGACTTTGCTGTAACACACTTGCTTCCAGCTCCCGACACAAAAGCCTGCCTGGCTGCCTGCAGTCCTTTTTTGTAAGAGACAGAAAATAAATTGCTGCTGTTGAACATTTTATTTGCACTTTCAGAATATTCATCCAAGGAGCAAAGGAAGCACCAGAGGAGTGTGATGAGGGCTCGTTTTTTCTTAACAAGCCAGTAGGAAATAATGCCAGAATCAGACACAGCGGAAGATTTTTGACAACATGGAAATTCCTCTCCGTGCATTGCCAACTAACTCCCGCTCAGTGCGATTCCTCTCACCTTGAATCAACAGCAACTCCTAGACCTGCTGCAATTTCTTAATCAGTGGCTATTCAGTACAGCTTCATCATTTGAACCTTTCCGTTGTAGAGTCAGACTAAGCATGGAGGCTAAATAGCTCTTGTTTCCGTTCTTCTGGAAGAGGAGAAAGAGACAAATACTGGCAGAATTTCTGGATAGTGCCTTTGTTAGTTGGTATGTGTAAATTCTGCTGGAATGCTTCCTTAATGCAATTTTTTAAAAATATCTTTTGGCGTGGGAGGGCAGGGGGAATTTAAGTTGATGCAAAGAGGTTTCATTGATCTGAATATATTTATGCAGAAAATTAGATTCTTTCTAACTCTCAGAGTTTCTAGAAGATGTTCCTAAAGAGATATTAGGGACTAAGCATCTAATGTATTTTGTTAGTTTGGGGTGAGTTTATGTATTGGAAGAAATGAGGTTGTGTCTGAAATAACAGCCACACAGATAGATGATGTTCCTTTTGAGATGGAAGAGGTTTCTGGTCTCTCAAAACGCTTCAGGTCCATGTCATGCTCTGCTGGATTCAGATATTGCTTTGTCTGTCTCCTACTTTCATGTATACGTGTGTCTGCATCAGCAGAGGGAGATCGTGTCCATGGCACAACAGTGGCAGATTTTGTAGCTGCATCTATTTTTTGCTGCCTTGAGACTGAATAACATCTGCTATTTATTTCTGGTGGATGTCCAAAAGAAAAGTTGAAGGATACCAGAAACAACCTAGCTTTGGATTTTGAAAGGTATGTCGGGGAAACACAAGGTCGTGGCTACTGTTTCTTCTTTCAGTTAGACAAGTTTTAGGGTTCTGTGTTGCTTACAGACTTCTGTAAGATAGGCTGTAAAATCATGCCTACCTTTTTTGGAATTTTCACCTTTGTTATGTTCAGGCTCCAGCACAAGTAGAGTTTCATGTGTGTGAAGCCCCACTGATTTCATACCTTTCTACTTCCATGTGAAGGATGCGTGTTTGAGAATCCATAAAAATATACACAATAGGAGTCCCAAAACATGAGCTGAAGCTTTCACAAGTAGACTGAAAGTAGTTTTCCAAGAGGCTGTAAATTTTGCAAAAGGAAATGAACCCTGAGACGAGAGCTGGTGATTGCAAGAAAGAATTCAGACTATGTCTAGAAACTTCCTAGAAGGAGTTAAGGAATGATCTGAGGGTAGACATGAAGTGAGGGTCATCAAATCGGGAGTTGTAGAAGGTTTAGCCAAAGAAGTGGTCCAGCTGTAACAGTCTTGGTAATTGCAAGACCAAGGCAGAGTGTGACTCGCAGCCTGACTGCTTTGGGCTTCCTAACAAAGGCAAACTGCCAGGGGAAGGGCACAGAGAAAGAAGCCCAAGCATCACTGGCCACTCAAGTCAGCTGTCTTGATGTGACAGGATTCAGTAAAAGTTTTCTATCCCATCTGTAATCTCCAAAAGATGAGAATGCACAGATGTTCTTGGTTCTCTAAAATAACACAGAAACACTCTTGAAAGGGCTGCCTTTGGGGCTCATTTGTTTCAGTTCTCTGCCTCAGTAGAAAAGGCATGGCCGAGAAGACAGAAGAGGGGAGGAGCTCTGGGAGGAGGCAACTCAAGGAGCTCATCTTCAATGGTGGTGGAAATTTTTCTCCTGGAAGAGTGATTGTGGTGGTAAGATTTGACAGAAGTCCTTGAGGTGTGTTTTGGAGTTGACTATCAATCTAGGGCCAGGAAGAGAAGTAGCAACCCCTTTACAGTTATCAGGCAATCCTTGGAACCTTGTCTCCGTGCACAGATAGAGGCTGTGATTAAGTTGACAGTGTAGCCAAGTGCAAACCTCACTGAGCCTGGAATCACTGATCGAGGTGCTTAAGGCAGCTGTTAAAGAGGCCTCAAGACAATGTGGAATTTAACACAAAATATTTTTTGTGTTACACAAAATATTTTTTCCTTTCCTTTTACTTTTTCCTTAAGAGTGGCACCTTGCAGGAGAAAAATGATAGTTCAAAGTCATGTAAATATATTGTGCCCCCTTCCAAGGGGAATTGAAAAGTTTTTTTCCACAACCTTGCCAATTAGAAGAAGTGATAAATATTTGCATTCATGAATGCCCTGAAATCCTTGCTCTCAGAAAAAAAAAAAAGGAAAGACAGAGCAAGATTCTGAATTCAGTACTTGCTAAAAAAAAAAAAAAAAAAAAAGACTTGGGGCTGCGCACAAATTCTTAATCTCTGATGTATTTGCAGTTTCATTTGACGTGTGTTTCTGCTTTTCTGCTGCTTCCACTGATGTCTGGTAGATGGCATCAGTGCATAACAAATTTCTTAGGTTCTTTTCTTATTGGAGGGGTTTTATTTTTCATCCATTTTATAGATTATAATGCTGCCTTATCCAGGCTAAGCAGTTCTAAAACTTTCTTTTTTTTTTTTTCTCAGTGTTTCAGTTATGTTTTGACTAAATGCTTACATCACTCAACGTGCTTTTTTTCCTCCTCCTTGTGCCATGTAATTATTATTTCTTCTAGAGGGCATCGATCACTGAGAAAACAAACTTGATATCTTAGGCTGACTCTGAATTTAGAAGATCTGTTGTGTTGTACATTGTATACATGCGGTACCATATTTATTTCACATTCTTCAAGCTTAGAAATGGGGACAGTACTCTGAAAGAAGAAGAAAAATTTCTCACAGAGAGAAAAGAAGATCAGATACTCAGAGTAGTAAATTGAGGTTCTTATATATGGGGTGGAAGACATTGGACTGCTCTGGAGAGAGAGCAGAAAAGAGCTTCATAAATATAGGGCAACGAAGATGATTCAAGGATTGAGGCATCTCCCTTATGAAGAAAGGCTGAGAGAGCTGGGACTCTTTGTCCTGGAGAAGAGAAGGCTGAGGGGAGACCTTATCAATACTCATAAGTATCTAAAGGGTGGGTTGAAGGAGGAGGGAGCCAGACTCTTTTCAGTGGTTGCCAG
>JAOQGH010000051.1:47639700-47656871 GCA_025769975.1 Gallinago jamesoni
GTCCTGAGTAACATGCTCTAACATGCTCTAGGCAATCCTGCTTCAGCAGGGGAGTTGGACTAGATGATCTCTATGATTCTATGATCTCTATGGTCCTTTCCAACTCTTAAAAAATTCAGTGAAATATCTTTTATCTGTTTTAGTACACATAAGCTTTTTTAGCTAATTTTGTGCACTCCCAGGAAAATTAATAGGACTTCCATGACGCAAGGACCATTTTGCACAGGAAAACAGGCATTTGTTTATCACTTCCTAGGGATTTTCTCCATCTGGACCAGGAGATGGAAGTATCATCCACAGGTGAACTGTGGCAATCAAGTTTATGAGTCTACCAGTAGCTTTCACTTCATCGGTGCTCTCTAGGCAAAATGCCTTTTGTGCTGAGTTGTACAGATTCATCCTTGCTTTTAGCAAGCATTTAGGCTAAATGCTGGTTGAAAGACATTTAGAGCAGTGGGCCACAAGATTACTGCTTTGTTTCCCCCACATTCTTCCCACCATGGGAATAAGATTTCATATTTTCTTCATAAATAACCAGTCTTCCAAAAAAAATTACCAGTTGCATAATGAGGTTCTTCTCAGAATAAGCCAAAGCACATAATTCTCCAAGCTTTGCATAACAGTAGCAGAAGGGGAAAATGGAGTGCTAGGGAACTGTTTTGTGGGCAAAGTCATGATTTTAAATAATCCTCAAGAGGTATCTGTTTATGAAGACCATCCTTGCCAGATCAGATGTGCTTAATAGCAAAGTACTAAAAAATGATAGAGATATCTTTGTGATTAATTTGTGTAAAGAGTGTACAGATGCAAAACATGCTAAGCACCAGGTTTTATTGAATCTAATTATGAGCAAATGATCAGCATTTTTTTTTTGCGTTTTCAACCACATTTTCTTGAGGGTGAAGTATTTAAGATAATTATAAAGAAATGCCAGCACATAATTGTGAAAAATTTTATATTTAAGGAATCCTTGGGTTTGTCTTTATATAGAAATGCAAGTAATTTAGGATAA
Source organism: Gallinago jamesoni (assembly GCA_025769975.1). NCBI lineage: Eukaryota > Metazoa > Chordata > Aves > Charadriiformes > Scolopacidae > Gallinago > Gallinago jamesoni. Next base: position 47,640,713 of record JAOQGH010000051.1, read on the forward strand.
ACAGGGCTAAACTCTCTGGGCCCTTGTGTAAGAGGTGTAATCGTGGTGCAGACCTTGCCAGCCCTTACTCTCCAGGCATGGTCCCAGCCTTCGTTCATGGAATCAAATGTTTGCATCTCTGCTCCCCTTGTGCAGAGGGTGCTGTGTCCTCCAGCTGGAGAGTTTGGACCTTACTGTCACAGCTTTAAGGATGGAAGGTGTTCAAATGGGCACCCTGGCTTAATTTTCAAAGTTGATAAAAAGTATGGAGAAAGCATAAGGCTGAAGGGCTTCTGCTCCTTTATAGAAGTCAGTGAAGTGGGTGTTTTGTGAAATGTCTTGTTCGTGGGTTACTCCAGTTGTCTGTGGATAGAATTGCATGTAATTTGGTATGTCAAATGGTCGTGTAGGCATCTTTTACGGAAGGTACTTAAAACATTAGGTGTGCTCACGTGCTTTGCTTGCGTGGGGGCTGCTGGGTTGTATCCACAGACCCCGGAGCCCCCGTAACACCATCAGCATCACGGGGCAGCCGTGGACCCCAGCCAAGGCTGCGCCGACGTTGCGCAGGCTGATGTGGTCATCTGCTCCTTGGCAGGAGTCAGCTATTACTCAACCTTTGTAAGACTGGTGTGGGCAAAGGCCTTTACTCCAGCGCTGAAGCACGATCCAGGATCCCTGCACAACCTAAAAACCGGCAGGGCCTGATTTTGGCCCAGCGACAACCTCTCACCATGAAGTGCTTAGAAATCCTTTAGCGAGATGCGTGGGGCTTAGGTATCAGTTACAGATTTGCTGTTCACTGCATTGCAGTGGGTGAAGAAATGCAACACGGAGTCTGGTAGCCAGTCTTTTTTTTTTTAAATAGCTTCTAAAACATGTTGATTTAGAGAGCACGTGTCTGAGAGACGTCTCAGTGCCTGCAAGTGTTCCTTGTTGCAAAATACATGGACAGCTTGAGTGTACAACGGATGAGGAAAGTGTGTGGGTGTATTTCTGTCCTTTTGCCTGCAACCACCTGTAACTTTCAGCGTAAAGGTGTCATTTCTCTTGGGAAGACAGCAGCGGGGCTTTCTGAAACCTATCAAAGAAAGATTGACTAATTTCACATGGGCATCACCATCTGTCTGAAATGCGTGCCGACCTGCTGTAGCACAACAACAACATTTTCTTGGTTTCTAAGGCTCGCAGATGGAGGTGCCCTTGCTGGAATTCCTCTGAATCTCCCCGGCTTGTTACTTCCCCTCTCTCTCCCCTTCCCTCTTCACAGTGGTCGTCTATTATTATTTGCAGGCGGGATGTCTTAAAACTGTTATTGCGCCTTTCCTTGGCCTCTGTCATATCTTACACAGTTACCGAAATAGTGCTGATTGTGGAGTGCTATCCGGTACAAAAATAGCACATTGTTGTAATGTGGAGCATTAAAATTCATAGACTGTAGCCGGGCTGTTTCTTGCGCTTTCTGGACAGGCCTGTTAACCTTTGAGAGATTTGCCGTGGAGTTCCAGCTGTAGAATAATAAAACCAGGTAAGTGAAAAGAAGCCCTACTGGGAGAAAGTTTATGTGTTGGGATGATAAACCCATAAAACTCTGGGATTGCTCCAGACCGTGCTGCTGGCAGCATCCCCTGCGAGCGCCCGCGTTCCCCCACCGCTCACCCTTAAAGCCTCGCTACCTGGGTGATGTAGATTAACAGAAACGCACCGGCTTTGCTGTTGCGTTGCAGAGAGACTGGTTTTAACCTCCGTGTGGTGGGAGGGATGGAGACCTCTGTGGCTCCCGACGTTCCGTGACACTGATGAATAGCTGGAGGGGTGGACGGAGGAGGCTTCGCTCGGCAGCGCTAACGCAGACGCAGGGCAGAGCTGCTTCCTGCAAGGGGCAGGTGCTCACTCTCTGGAGCAGCATGGTGAGAAACACTTAACCTCTGCCCACCTCGAATAGGAGCTGTTGCTGCAGAATTCACGTCTAACCTCACTGTATCAGCACGTGGCTTGTTGCTTAAATATCATTCCAATTCAATATACATATGTGTTTTCACACACAACTGGGAGTAAACGGTCCATGTTGGTTTCTCTCATGTGATTTTCTGTAAGGCAGGAGGTTACAAAAATGTTAAGCCTTATATTAGATCATCTTTGCATTTGGAAACAGTCTTTGTGGGAAAGGGGTTTAATTTTTCATTTTGCATATTTCCTGCCTTAGTGGAGAGAAGGTTTACTCCAGCTGGAGTGTGCTCCTGAGAAGGTAGGACATGTCTGAACCATGAGAATAAGCCACATGGGCACTTGGAAAAAGACAAAATCAAATATGCTTTTTTTTTTTTAATTACCGGCTAGTTATTTCATAGAGTTAAACTATAATTGTAAATGTATCTTTGAGTTTTTGGCAAATATTTGGCTGTCATTCTGGGAGAAAAGTGGGCAGAAAAAGCCCCTCATGTTTTGGAAGGGAATAGGTCTCTTACCTTCCTGACAGCTACTTTGCCCAGTAGCTGGACACCAGAGTAAGTCTGGGTGCAAGACACAGAACCTCTCTCTCTCTTTTTCTCTCCTTGCCTTCACTCCCTTTGTGATTCTCATCGGATAACATCAGGAAATCCAGGAGGGTATTTTTAGCCTGAAAGAATGGAGAATTTAGGGCAGAAATGATCTTAACATTAATCATAGCAGTGATGAAATTTCATTCCAAAATATACGAAGGAGACAAGATTTTTCCCCGTGTCCTACTAATGAAAAAATACCCTGTTGCTGCCAAAACGCAGGGTCACTATGCTCACAGGTAATCCAAAATAATTGTACGGTTATAGGGGAAAAAGCTGGGGCCAAGAACTGAGTTGTATGTTGACTCTCAGCTCTGCAGAGGAAGGGACAGGACATTTGTTTCTCTCCTCGTACTCTTATGGGACAAAACATTTTTACACTCATCCTTAATATGAGTCTTTTGACTCACTCAGGGATTTGGAAATAGCAGGAGCCCTCTCTGATACTACAGTGAGGACTAAGCCTTACCAGCTGCTGATTAGATAAAATTTGGAAGAGGATAGCAGACCAAGTGCAAATGGTCTCATCAACTTTCTTGGACATTGCAGCCCCTACAGCTGCTGTTGAACACACAGGAAAAACCCCTAGCCCAGGCTCCAAGAAACTGGTTTGTTATGGGAAAGCCCAAGGAATCCTCACAGAAGTTGAGAGGTAATAGCTACGGCAATAAAGGAATTTCCCCATGAAGTGGCTTTTTATCCTTTGTGACATCCTGCCAGTAATGCAGCAGAGATGCTGAGATTGAGAGGCCATTGGGTAGATCCCTGTAGATAAATCGGAATCTGGAAGTTTTGCACAATGGCCTTTCCATGGTCCTTGGAGTAAATATCCTCGCAGATATGCCTGTACCATATTGAGTTCTCTGGCAAAGGCCAGGCATGATTACTGACATACAAACATGCATTTATTTCTCAGGCCGTTCCATCTTTTTTCCTTCCCTTTGGCTCACACATTCTACACAGTCTCAGTGTAGCTTAATGTTCCTATCAATTTGCTTTCTAAACCTTCCCCCTCATTCTCTGTTGAAACTCAAAATATGTGAGTATATGTACATGTGTGCATTTATTTATATATAAGCATAATCATTCTTTACTCTGCTACAACTCCCAGTATCTGCATACTGTCACGAGCCGCATTATGAACAGTATGTATCTCGTCACCTCTTGCAGAATATAAGCAGAGAGAAAGAATTTGCAAAATTTGGCCAAAGATTGCTCATCATTTTGATTGCCAGACCTGCTGTCTCCTTGCTTCTTATCCTAGGAGTGGATGTTTTACATCAGGTTCTAGCCTGACGGTGAGTGGCTGATGTTGTCATGGGAAGAGGAGAGCAGGAGTTCTCCTTTGGATCAGATATATGCATGAAGGTCACTGCTGCTCATCTCAGGAGGCTCACAGGATCATGGAAAAGTCTTAGTGTCCAGAATGGCACACGACAGCTCATTAAAACAGATGGCAATGTCCAGGGCTGCTCCTGGACTGACCGGCTGCCTTGTTAGTGTTCTGAACAAGTCCTGCTAATTGCATTGTAAAAAACACAGATATGCTGCCTATGGAAATTGTTCTGTAGAGCCAAATTTGGGTCCATCAGGTGGTGTTAAACTTTGTGATATAGTAGGATATCGAAGTGTAAGAACAAGCGGAGCTTCTTTCTTGACAGAGTAAAGCTAGCCAGAGGGCAGAAGGAAAGGCTGTGATACACAGAGGCTGCTGAACAGCTCTGCAGAGCTCTCTGCACTGAATGTGAGCAGCGTGGCATAGCCATACTCTAGAAATCCCCCCACCACAGCAGACCTGGCAGAGAAGCTGAAACTTCTCCCTCAGAAGGTGATTATTTCAGCCTGAGGTGCAGATTTGTCTGCATTGGGGTATATAGCTATATACCTAACTGAAGCTGAGAGAGCAGCTCCGTGCCTTGAACCTGATTTCTGAAAGAACGGAGGGCGAGGCGGCTCAGATAAGAGTAATAAATTTGGATACTGTTAAGACTTTAGTAGAGGAACAATTATTGGCCAGCCAGCTGAATATTTGCTTTTATATATGTATGAAATTAATCTTCACAGTTATATTTTTCTTTCTTGCATTTCTTACACCAGAGGGGTAGAAGCCAGGGAGGTGGCACACCTTTGCGTGGTGACACCCATCCTGCTTCCTTGTCGTGCTGCAAATGAAGAGGCTCTCTATTGTTTGTAAATGAAGACCTTTCCAATTATTGATAAATAACTTCTGGATGGGGAGCATGACACATGCTGGCTGGAAGAACAGGGCTGTGTAATAGTAATATTGCCTTGAAATTACAGCCCACGTAGTTTGAGAATGATTCAGGATAATTACATTAATGTTGCCGGAGAAATGAAAAGGAACACTTTCCATTTTACCTATTAACAAGCTCTACTGGCCTTAAATTATTTCTGAGAAGAGCCTGCAAATGGCTGAAATCATCAGAATAATTACGAAGCAGCGGTTGGGGCCAGGGGGGAGGGCTGGATGAGGTCCTCACTGTGGCTCTTTGGCCAACGGGTAATCGCTGCTGCTGCTTTTGTGGAAAACGGAGCACGGCACAGAGCTCTCTGATTAAGCACAGAGGTCTCTGATTAGGCACACTGCAGTCAGCGAGTGGGCTCAGGGAGGCTGCAGGTCTTGGACCCTCAGGAGAAAATAGCTGATAGGAGTAGGTTGCTCTCGGCGCAGGTGTTACACATCAACCTGTGCGACATTAAGCATGAGCCTGCTGTTGTTTTGGCACAGTGGGCACTTGAATTTCCATCCTCTGCCCTCCCTTTTCTACAGCTGTCCTGAGCCTGTGCAGAGGAAGATCTCTGCCTTTGGTGATGACTCTTCGCCACTCCAATCCTTGTCTCGTAGCAGCGGCAGAGATTCTGATGTTTCTAAACTCCTGACCCTCAGCAGCAGCTGTCTGGGTCTGACCTCTCATAAAAACTCAGTCCTGCACCTCCTTGAGCCCTTCACTTGAACTTATGTTGTGTTTTCAGCTTTGTGCAAGCAACACTGTCTGCTGCCCTAACCTCCTGTTCCCCAGCTCACCTGAATAATTACTATGAAACCAGGACTTTTTGTTCTGTTTCCCTTGGTTCATTTATGCCATCGTACTGCTTGCTATCTCCAGATGAATAGAAAGGGCAAGATTTAGTAGTCAGATCTAAATAACTCGGCATTGTGTGAAGCAAGGTCTCTGCTTCAGGGTCACCTCGGTTGTTGCTGGAGTTTCTCATCTGCGTGAAATTCAGAGCATCCTTGAATGCCTGTCGGTGAGAGCGGGGCCATGGTGGCATTAACTCTGCCCCTCCTTGTCTTTAGTTTCCGAAAATTAGAAGATCTTGCATCTCATAACCAGCGCTATATTTGTAGCTTCTTAGTAAAATGGGCCGTATTTATTTGAAGAAACTAGAGCAGTGGGTGAGGATGTGGGCGCTGCAGGTCTGGTTGCATCCATGGTCGGTTCCTCTCCAGGCACAGTCACAACAGGCTCCTCACAGTCGAGCACACACAGACACACACACGAGTGCTTTTTCATTTTCTCCCATTTCCTTTTCACTTGTCCAACAAAGCCCATCTCAGCCCCGCGTGTGATTACCTGGTGACCTGTGTGCCTTCAGTCACTCACAGCTGCAGCACTTAAATGGGATTTTGTTCACCACCATCAAATCAGACCTTCGCTTCCTACACACACACACAGAGGGGTGGGTTTGTCCCTCCAGTGAAGCGTTCCTCTCCTATAGCTACTGCCATTAGCTAAACAAATTTGGGGAAACACACACGTGCACATCCCACTCTTTCTCATTACGTTGCCCTCCATCCTCTCTGGATGCTCGGGGCTGGGTGAATCCATCAGCAATGCCAATAGCTGCCCTCCCACACCTTGCTGCTCCTGACCCAGAATAGTTAACTTTCTAATCCATCAGCTACCTTAATTCTGCATTTAAGGCGACGGAGCTCAAATGAGTCTTGGCTTCTCCCTTTACACGTGCATACATGAGAGATCTGTTACAAGAGTCCAAGGCTGAGAGCAATTTAAAGTAATAATAATTAGGCAGATGATTTATTTCAATTGAGAGTTTAAAAATATTTGAACGTTTATGTTTATTCTGTTGTGATATTTCAAGAGATTTAATGGATTAAAAAAAGTCATTTGGAGGGAAAGCTCAGATCAAGGGATTGCTTTAATTACCTCATTCAGATATTAAAATTTTCATTTTGACTTTTTCCTCCACTCCAGCTGCACACACACCTGCATTTACATGCTGATTCCTTCTGCTTATTTGTTTTTCCTTCATTTTCTTAGGAAGTTTTTGGGAATGTTTGAGTGAGTCCCTAGAAATCTGCACAGCACGAAAATTCCGAGTTTCATTTTATATGCAAATAGATATTATCAGTTAAACTGAATTAGTTACGAATATTGCTAAGTCAGCAGTAAGTACTAAATAATTTTCAGCTGCTTCTAGAAAACGCTGCATGCCAAAATGCAGAACAGGTACAAGCAATAGAGAAGGAACTTTCCTTCCTACCTTTTGTAGGTCTCATGTATTTCCTGGTGTAGAAATTTATGGGTCCAGGTGGAGTGGATCTCCTGCACAAAATGGGAGTCCCTACACATTGCAATCTCCAGCTGCAAAGATATTGGAGCTTTGAGGGGGGTTAATTTGTTTTTATCTTCCCAAAGAGCTGTAGTAGGTTTTTTTAATCCTCATAACTCTGCCAGTACTGAGGAATAATAGCAGTTACGGAGATAGTTATGTCGACATCAACTTAAGTTTTACACTTGCAAGGTTCATATATTTTTGGTAGCACTGGCACTAATACAAATGATAGCTCAATAACAGAAAAATAGAACAGTCCCCGAGCCACAGTTCTGATGCTTGAAGCGTCTTTAAACCCCATACCCAAATGAGAAAAGAGATAAAAACAACCTAGTCAAAGTGGCTTAGCTTGAAGGAGCATTTTATGTGTTCCTTGATGACAAAATAGTTAGGCATTAATGCAGTTTACAGTAAGACACCCTTAAGTTATCAGTGAAGCTGATGTGATGCCTGACAGATTTAATGTAAATATTTATAGACTTGGCCTACTAATTATGCCAATGGAAAAAAATGCAGTATTAATGCTGTCACCTCCCCATGTCTCTACCTGCCAGCACGCTGCTAGCTCGCATAAATATTCTGAAGATAGAAAGTATGGCACATAAACAGAAGAGATCATTTACATTTTTAATAAGGGATTAAGTTATCTCCAGCAGTAGTTTCCAGCCTGTGGTCCACAGATGTATGGGAGGCCTGTGGACTATTCCCGAGGGAACTGTGAAAAATGACAGAAAAAGAGAGTTTTGTGCAGGGTACATAGAAATCTCTCTCTGTGAAATCATTACAGAGGTATGCGTTACCTTTGGCAAATATTTAGGGGTCCACACACTGAGAAAAATTTGAAAACCACTGATTTACCATATTTATGTAAAGAATTCAATAATTTCAAAGTATCATACTGCCATGTGGTCGATGATTTTACTATTGGTCCTGCCAGAGCCAGGCTGCCATAGGAACTGCCGGACCACAAAGCACATAAGCATGTGCTTAACTCAAAACACACGTTGGTCCACTGAAGTTACTGCCTGTCACCATACGTAACTGGTTTGCTGACTAAAGGCCATGGGGAAATTTAAGACAGAAGGCAAGGACTGCTATCATCTTGCAAACAGCTCTGCAGACGCCTGATTCTCTTCTACAACTGAAAAGCTAATTATCTGAATCCGCTGTTCCTATCTTTTCTGTTTCACTTTATTTATACTAAGAGACTCCGCAGCTTTCAGGCGCCGTTGCTGTTTGCCAACCCAAAGAGTATTATCATTGCCATTACAGCCAGTTTAGGAGACTCTCTTCGAGCTGCATTGATAGCTCTCCTGATTTGCGGTCCAAAAGTCTGTGGTCTCTGTTCTGGCACAAACTGACTGCTCACAAGCTGTGCAAATAAATCTGAAGTGCTATCACCAGTGGTTGCATGTGTGCGGCTTGTGTGCCTGCCTTTTGCTTGCCTTGAAAGTCTTGAAAACTGGGGCAGAACGAGCGAGTGGCTTCATATTGTCTTCTGCAAAATAGAATCTTACCCCGCATGCATCCCCACTGACGTCTGTGCCGTTGGGGTAGTGGTCCAGGTTGCCAGAATCTGGCCCGTGCTCGGTTTTTGGCAGCAGGGTAGGGTGCAGGTAAAAGGCACACATGGTGTTACCACAGAAGTTCTCCAAACAGCTCGGATGGATGGAGTATAGCAATAGGATGAGGGGTAATGGTTTTAAACTGAAAGACGGGATATTTTGATTAGATATTAGGAAGAAACTCGTTACTGTGAGGGTGGTGAGACACAGGAACAGGTTGCCCAGAGAAGCTGTGGATTCCCCAACCCTGAAGGTGTTCAAGGCCAACCTGGATGGGGCTTTGAACAACCTGGTCTAGTGGAAGGTAACCCTGTCCACGGCAGAGGGGTTGGAACTAGATGGTCTTTAAGGTCACTTCCAACTCTAACTGTTCTATGATTCTATGGAGTACTGCAGGCTTTCCATTCAGACAACCCATGAGGGTTTTGTAAGATCTTGTTGCTGGTGCATGAAAGGCAGATCTTGCCTTCCTGCAATAAATGAGTCCTTGCTACAGACCTAGTCCACAGCCTGTGGAAGGCACCAGGCTTCCTACTGCCTTCAGTGAGCTCTGGATCAGACCATACATAAGGATCTCAATTATTTCCAATCCCCAGCTGCGTTTATCTCTTGTAAACACTTCATCTGGGCACTGTACCTCTGTAAATCACAAAACAGAATAAGCCGGTAGAAGTGGAGTGCACGGTTTTGAACAGGAATATTAAGAGGGGGAAAAAATATAACTCTCTCTCTTTAAACTGTCTCTTTTCTATATTGTTACCTTGACAACTCTGCTGCTGTGTTTCATCTTTGGTGGGACTTAGCCGTGGTGGAATAAGGGGGACATCCATGTGCGTTTCCACATCTGCTCCGGCTCTGCTTCCCGGGCACATGCCAGGCGCAGGGCATCGTGAGCTGCAGAGCCCACCTTCGCTGCCTTGACCCATGGTGCTGTCTGGAAATGATTACAGATATTAAGAACTGGGACCCATTCTGATTAAAGGTATAACATTCTATCTTCTATTTCTTTTCCTTAAGCCAACACCAGAGCAATGGTAATGCTCTTTCAAAGGAGATGCAAGGTGCTTAAAATATTTTTTAAGAGCTAGGACAGCTGGAAAGCAGAGAGGGATGAAAGTATTCAAAAATAGTTGTATTATTTTTAGTATAAGGAGATACAGGAGTATGTGTTGGGATTAGGATACAGTTCTGACGCGGTGAACTGAGTCTGGAGATGCTAAATATATGCTTTCTTTTCTCACAATTTTTAGAAGAGACAGAGGCAAAGGTAAGAGGAAAGTAGTGGTGAACTGAAATTTTAATTCCTGTGCTCCCTTGCTCGTTGAGGTTTGGCAAAGCTGTCTGTTAACCTGGGCTCCTGTGACCGCTGATACTAGCAAAACATTACGAGGCAGGGCGAGGTGTTATCTCGGGAACGGGGTCCTTCCCACCCCCTTTTTTCCTCTTCCCAAAGAAAATCCCCACCAACGTAATCCTTTTATTCTTTTTTTGACAGAAATGGCTAGCTTTGCAGCTGCAAAGGCAAGGCACGCAGGCTCCAGGGCTGAGAGCAGCCGGGGGTGTCTGTCTCCGAATGTGTGCGTGGAGAAGGGGGCTTTAAATGCAAAACACATGTGTTTTCAATTGCTATCTGGAGCCAGCCCAGTAGCTGTAACTTGGCCTGACAAAGCCTTATTGAAGTACAGACAGTGTGGTTTCAAAGCAGTTAGAAAAAGAACGGGAATGCTGTTCAGGAAATTCTTCAGGCATGGGCAGGGACTTGGCTGCAATTCTGCCGTTGGAAAATCTGACAGGGGCAGCTCATGAGCAGAGGCCAGGCCTGGTGCTGCTCTGAAATCCGCGCTGCATCTTCCCCCCAGCCTCCAGCACCCCTCCGGGTCCCCGTCTGCCCGCCCAGGGAGAGGTAAGAGCTGCCCTGCTCCTTCCCACCGCAGCCAGGGGAGGGGATTTGCCCTTCGTTTCCGCTCCTGCAAAGAGGCTTCTCTCTTTTCAGACTGTTGTTTGGAGACAAAAAGTCAAGATGGGGAAGTTGTGGCATATTTGCGAAGGGATGGGAGCAGTTTGGGGCTGGGTGGTGGTTTCTGGCTAACTTTGCTTCAGTTACGAGTTCTGCCGGCAAAGCAGCTCCTGCGCTGCGTCTCCAGCTGCGTGAACGCTGCAACCAAATAATCCCTAACTTTTTCATTTGGGGGGGAATAAATGTGCACATAACCTGAAGCCACCGAAGGGCTGGCTCTGTGCCTCTTACAGGTTTTTAAGAAAAATGGGATTCGGTCACGATAAGTACATTCATGTGTACGTTGCACTACAGTTGTTTAATGGGATGAAAGCATGTTTGTCTGGGGGTTGTTTGGCAATTCCTGGTACCGCTGGCTTGTGAAGAGAGGCAGTAATTCAGTAATAATCGTTTTCTTGTGATTTATCTGCGTATTTTTTCTGTATTTTATAAAGCATGAGCAAACTGCAACAGACAGCAGAGTCCGAAACCATGGAGAACAGATTAGAAGCAAACCCATTAATTTAGCGGCTGTTCTATCTGCAACTTCTCTTCCCATTTGCGTTTCTTTCCCCAGATAACTTAAGAAACATTTATGATAAAAAAGCTCGCTCGCTTTCTTTAGGAGCCTGCCAGATTTAGGCAATGCTCTCTCATCCTTTTAGTTGCAGCATTAAAGCTCATCTTGCCTTCGCAGAGATGTCAGCACCGTATATGGCAGGCTCGTGTTTGGGAGTCAGGGTACGGCGCATTCGTCAGGGCGGATGGAGGTGTCAGGAGGAGCCCACCACGCGTAGCTTCAGAAACTTCTCTGCCTCTTCCTTGGATTTTCACAGCAATGCTATCTGATGTGGTGAAAACATGTTTTAGCTGTGTTGTATGTTGTTGGGGTGTGTTGTTTTGTTTTTTTTTTTTCTTTCAACAAGGAATGAATTACGGATATTAAATTATACAGTGGGACAGTGCTAAGCGTTTCTGGCTGGTTCATGGGAGAAGACCCGCAGTTTGCTTTTCCTGCACATGCAGGGCTCAAGCAGTCGTTTGTCTTGGCAAGCCAAAAAAATTCAGGTTGAGGCTCAAGGTGAGGTTGGCCACCAAAGTGCATCAAATCCAGTATGTAATAGGGCCAGAGCTTTCTCCCAGTAACACCAGTGAAGCGTGTATGTCGGCAATTCCAAAGGATAACATCAGGCTCAGGCAGACAGCAAACCCTACCTGGAAAGAGTGCATTTGGATCTTTAATGGGAATATTATCTGGTCCAATGCAAACAGATTCTAGGTAATAGAAGGGAAAAAAGAAAGGTGTTTGGGAGCATCTTCTCCTTGCTACCATATTTGTTCTTTCCTGTGAAAGTAATGGTTAACTGAAATGGCTTGGTTTGGGCCAAGCGAGGACTTTTTGATGGTTTGGGGTGCAGGAAGGGCATCCTCCGAGAGGCAAGGATGTTCCAGGAAGCTACCTTCCTGGAGGCTGATGGGGGCAAAGGGAATGAGAAGAAGGACAGAGGTGTGAGCTGTGCAAGTGGGAGGCGTATGATGGAAATGAAGAGGCTTAATAAGCTCAAAGTTTGCTTTGCAGAAGATACACCTGCGGTGAAAATGCCGTGTTAAATGAAGGTCTCATATGATCTGGACTGCTTGAGCCTTCACAGGCTGCCATCTTACCCTGCAGACTTGGAGCTCTATTGCTTTTCTCAGCAGCTGTTAATTTAGGCACCCAGTCAGCCTATTATCTTCTTTGCTGCTAGTTATAAGCTTTTTTCTTTAAAAAAAAAAAAAAAAGATTCCTGCTTCTGATCATGCGGCTTCGCACCTCCCAAATCTGATCATCAGTATTGACGAGCCAGAGAGACATAGAGATTGGAATATGTACGTCTGTCCTGGCAAGAAGCAGCCAGGGTTGCGCTGCCGTTCCTGGCTTTAGGGGTGCTCCTGCCCCATGTCTGGGTGAGATGAGCAGCGCAGGTTTTTCATCAGGTATGAGGTCAGTCTGGATCACAGGATGTCCCCAGTGCCCAGCTGGGCTGTTTGCCATACTCACTCTTGATGGGACCCCAGTGGAGACACTGGTGCAGGGTGTGAGGCCAGGCAGGCCAGGGCAGGCTCTTTGCAATGCCCTGGGCTGAATGCGATGGAGGGAGGTGGTGGTTTCCCCCCTCACCCTGGCAGCTGCTCCTGAGCCTCCCCCTGCCAGAGGTGACCTCCCTGCAGCTCCACCCCGGTCAACTATTCACGCTTTGCTTTATATCCAAAAGGGCTGCATGTGTGGATGGAATGTTATGCATCTAAAATGAAGTTGGAGGACCTCTTGATCTTGGAATCATACAGATAAGAGAGCCTTTAGCACACCCTAATAACGTGTATTCTTTCTTCTGGTCCTTCCCAAGAGCAAACTAGAAAGCAGGTGTGTCTGTGCAAACGACCAAATGGATAATCCCGGTGAGCAGGTTACGTGGAGGGAAGATGCAGCAGAACAAGTTTTAACTCGTGAGAGCAGGATCACTGCAGAGACTGCACTCTGGATCCTGGCACATGCTCAAGCCCACAGTTCTCAATTTGTGCCATGCCGGTTGGATTACAGCCGTATAAATCCATATTACGCTCCTGCTTTGCATATTTCTACAAGCCATCTCTCGTCTCTTGGTACTTTGGGGTAAGAGTGTGTTGGGGCAGAAGCCTGCAAAGTATCACCTCCCGTAGGTTGCTTTCTGATTGGAGCTCAGTTGATGATGTCCCTCTCGCTGGTCACACCTGCTGCTGGATATTTTAGTTTTAGTTCTCATATTTGTTCATCCTGCTTCGAGACACCAGTGGGAAGGAGTGTTTATAAACTTGGCACGGGTGGACATGGGCTTATGATTGCTTCACATCATCTGAGTGGTGCAAAGGAACCAGCGTGTGAATGCGGCAGCGCCGGTGTGATGTTTGCATGCAGCGTGAGTGGATCGCTACAAGATGTGGGGCATTTTGTGAAAGACACTCTTTGATGACTAGCTCGATATGTAAGAGAGCTCACTGCAAAAACTTGTTCTTCCTTGTTGACTTTCATTTCCATTTTGTCCTTAATTCTGAAAAGAAAAATATCGAGACAAGGTAACTATCAAGAAAAAAGTCTAAAAGTTAGAAGAAACACTCATAAATAAGAAAACAGACGTGTTTCTCCTCTTTTTCGAGAACAGAAGCAGTAGTTACATCGTATTGCTCACAGACTCTTGCAGTTTCATAATAAAATACCACTTTGGGTTTAGTAGATGCTATTCAGAGATGGAGCTGCCTGTTACTTTGTTTTGTTCTGGCAAACTCTAATGTTTAGAGTTTCGCTGTAAGTGCTCCTTGAATGCAGAGCAGTGATGGAGCAGAGCAGCAGTCCCACCGTTCAACTTTTCCATCCATCTGCTTGAAGATGCTGGTTTATGAACTGAGGTTTTTGCAGTGCCCTTATCCTCAGGCACGTTTATTGTTTATTGTTGCTGCCAGCCCTACCAACTGTGGAAATTGCATGAGCTCTCAAGATATTAGGGGTAGGGGTTAGCCTGGAGCATTGAGGGATCTGGATTAGAGATGCTTTACTGGGAGATGATTCCTCAAGGTCTCCCCAGCTGCTTGAGCTGAGTGGCTCCAAGATATCCTCAAGATTCAAGAGGTGGGTATGGAAAAAGTGGTATTTCCTAATGTACCAGGCAGAGCATGTACTGATGGACTGTGCAGACTGAAAAAAGCTTGTTGATGTGCTATATCAACAGCTTTTCCCTACATGTGATGTACCCCACTTACAGAAACTAGTCAGAAAAGAATGAAACATTGCTTAGGATGTTTTCTTCCACTTTTTGTCTCTCTGGCCACATATCATATTGCAGTGATACCCAAGAAGTGGGCATTGAGTGATGATGGTCTTCTCAACTTGTGGAAGAGCTGCTCCCAATGTGGAGGGATGCAAACTATTGCCAGAAGCAGAGGGACAAAGCAGAGGGGGAGGATTTCAGCTTTGGGGACACCAATGGCAGTGACAGAGGCCACACTGGCACAGTCATTGGGGTGGAAGAGCCTGGGTTCACGGCTTAAATGGTGCTGGTGAAAAGTGCTGTGAGATTTAACTACCCCAGCAGGTATTTCATCCTTTGGGCTCTTCCCCAGTGATCAGCTCTTGCTGGCCAAGCTGCAAGTGAGAAGTCGTTCTCCAGAGCCTGATCCTTTTATGGAGACCCAGGCTGTGGTCTGACCCCTGTGTGGCACCATAAATCAATTTTGGGTTATGACGCTGGTGGATTAATGGGCCTGGGGGTGTCAAGCTTGAGAGAGAATTTTATGAGGAGTGGAGAGGCAAAAAGTCTTGTTGATAAATGGCTCAAAACACTCTTCTTCATGCCAAATTTTGTTCTCAGTCACACTCCAGAAATGTCCATTCTTTTGAACCTTGTGGTTAGTGTGCACTTCAAAGACAGGGAAATTAAAGAGAATGAATCTGCAGAGCATTTACAGCTGCTGAATACAAGTCCATTGCCTTCCAGTGATATGGCAGAGAGCACCTATGAAGGTTTTTTAGGGTTTTTTTTTTCCTCATTTTTGGCCCAAATGAAAAGGTTTGTGTTTCAAAAAACAAAGAGAAGAGGATGTCGGTGACACAGGTGCAAAGAGAAGGCAGATGTGGGACATGTAGGTCCAAGGCCCAAAGGAGTTTGATCCCCTCTCTTATCTCTGAAAACGTGTTCCCATCACCATGCCACAGGTTAGCCTGGGGTCGGATGCTCTTCGTTTTTCTGATGAAGTTGTTACCCCTTGGTTATATACAAGCAGGCAGGGAGGAGAGCTGCTGTGTCAGCTGTGTGGGATTTAGAGGCTTTGGGGCTGTGCTGGAGTGGACAGTTTCGATGAGCTTTAGGGCGTTTTCAAGTGGGCTTATAAGCCTTCCCAGATTGTGTCCTCTTTCAGCTTAAAATTGTTCTATTACTAAACTTACATCATTTAAGCGCTGATCAAAGAGACCCCCGTGGCACAGAGACGTTATTGATTCCTCTTGTTACACCTCACCCTGTTCACAGCCCTCATTGAGCCTACACAGCCGGCGTGGCCAGGGGATGTTGCAGCTCCGCTGTTTGCAAGGGAAGGGCGTTTATCCACCCTTGTGCATATAAAACACTTCTTCTGCCCGAATTGTTAATCGTGAGCCCTGTGTGAGAAGCTTTCTGCCAGGGCAGGAGGACATGGTGGAAGGGAGAGAGGCACGTGATAGAGATTTGCCCTAACTGGTGGGGTCTGATGTGATTTTTGGAAGCTCAGTGCCAGTTCTGATTTGTGATGCCTTTCAGCCTGGCCTGGTTACAGCTTTACTGAAGGAAAGGGCTGAAGCTTCTTTACCAGAGGTACTCGGCAAGTAGCCTGTGCGGACCAGAGGATGCGGTGACATGACTCTTCCAGTGGTCTTAAAAAACTAAATAAATCTTTCTTGTCATGGACCATATCTCTAAGGTATGCTAAAG